>CM019154.1:20376624-20872979 GCA_009733165.1 Naja naja | reverse complement strand
CACACATACACACACTGATGCCCACTGCATCCAATACAACTAGTAGCTGCTTTTGCATTACTGCTTTAAATGGTGATATTCTTGCAGTTCCTACTGTTTATTGAAATGTCAATTTAATATGGCTGCTTTTATCACTGTTGCCACTGCTCGGAAAAACACTTTTACTATTCTCCCAATAGTCTATTATCAGTGACACTGTTTTTCCTGAAGGAATAAAAAGGTGGAAAAGAAGATGCAGGAGAAGAGCAATAATAAAGGTGAGATAAAAAAATAAACAAACTTGAGAAAGCTAAAGAAAAAAAGAAGGAAAGGGGAAGACAGGGACTAGAAGGAAGTGATTACAATTGATGAAGAGAAATCAGAAAAGTACACATCAGCTTTTAGGGAAATCTCATTAGCTTACCTCACATGCTATGACAAATCAGAATACAAGAGTTGGTGTAATGTGTAAACTGCAACACCAAGCCAGAAAAGAAAAGGACAACAAAAAAATTAGAGATAGCACTTGTGGATAAATGAGTAATTCCACATCAACATATTGGCTGATTTTGATCTACAAACGCTTCATCTCCTAAACTTTTAGGAGTTTAAATTAAAGGTTTATCCACTGCAATATTTCTTTATGCAACCAATGTTGCAACTACCTCAATAACCTTAACTAACTTCAGCAAAGATAAATTTCTTGCTTTGGTCTATTGCTGTATATAGGAGTAACTATAAATGATCAAAACCAAAGGTTGATTTCCTTTATCAAGAGGCCTGTCAGTCATGCATGGTTAATTAATACACATGGAATAGATTATATTTTTAAAAACATATAAGACCTCTTTTATTATTATTTAAATTCCTGGAATGCACAACTAAACCTGCTCTAGAGCCCAATGCCTGACTACTCAAGAATAAGTTTTAACATTATCTAACTTTGTTATATGTTTGCTAAGCCTAACAGTTTCCAAGAATTTAATTGTTATTTGTCATGAAAAATCTTTAGGAATCAAATTTCTTGATTTGTAAATATATATTTTGTTTTTAAGAATCCCAAAATATTCCTGGAATAGATATTTTTCTTCCCCAAAATTACTATCTATCTGCATCATAACTATGTGGATATAAGACCCAGGAACCCAAAAAAATCTAACATGTAAATTTTTCCTCCCCCCCCCATCCCCGATCCTTCCTCTTCCTCTTCCTCAATTTTAATGATATATAAAATGGGGGGAAATCGAAATACCAAACCAGAAATAAATTAATATACTAAATAGTAAAGATCCTAATCCCCGTATAAGCTTCAACTTCAAACCTCCAGCAAAAAAGGTAGAAATGAATATGCAAAAGTAGAAAATACTGTGTTACTAATGTACTACAATTTCCATTTTAAGTTATTGCAGTATCATAATTTAATGCAGTTTAATAAAAATTAGATGATTCTATTTTATCAGTACTCGCACCCAATAATATTAAATGAGTACTCTGTAATATTGACCACACTGACTTCTATTATTTGGGATGATCTGTTCTTAAAATATAAACTTATGTCATCATTCTCATACCATTTCATATCTCTCTGATAGCATGGTTTTGGACATATAATGTCAGCAAAAGATATAGCATCATCTACACATGCAAAAGGAAAAACCCTCCACAGTACAAAACCAGCAATAAATAGTTTTAACTGGTAAAACTGAACAAAATGAACATCAATGTATTTATTTTACAGTAATAGTTTCATCCTTAAGATAAATTACTTATTAAAATCTCCATCATGTTGCTGCATTACACACACACACAAACACACACATCTGTTTGTATATATGTGAATATGGAATTATTCAACACAACATTAATATATTTAACATTAAAAGATTTCTCTACAAATCTAGTTACATACATTAATATGTTATTTCAAAAGATATCAATGACTAACAAGACCAAATCATATGAGTCAATGACTTGTACTTTTTACATTGACAACCAAGAGAATCACATGGCAATCCTTTGAGTGTAGATTCAAAATAAAATCCTTTGATGAATCAATTTTAAATCCACCAAACCAATTTAATTATTTTTAAAGCAGCAATCACTATATAATATTCAATTCTTTAAATCAGAAACTGTAAATGCTGTTATATCAACTCTGGAATTATTCTTTAGTTTTTGATAGAAATATAATGTGGATTAAGTTTTAGACATCGACTCCATCAAAAACAAAAGCAGGTTTCTTGGAAGCAACCAAAGCATCTGGCCCATCTGGAGCAGACAAAACATGCCTGAGCTGATTATGTGCCACTGTTGTGAAATAGGTAGGCCAAATTTTACTGGGAATGTTGCAAATATGAAATCCAAATTTCCCAATCCTTCACATACAGGTAGTCCTCAACTATCCAAAGTTAAGAGCCTCAGAAAGGTTGCAAACACAGAGGAGGGGGCTGAAATCCCTTGGTGAGCTCCAGGAGCCAAAATCGTGAAGATTTCAGCTCCATTCCTGTAGTCCCATGAAGGATTTCCTTCTGCGCATGGAGGAAATACTTTGGTGGGCTGCAGGAATGTTTTAGAGAAAGGGCTGCCTGCCAGAAGGATTTCAGATACATATGAAGCTGAAATCCTCGCAGCAAGCAGCCTTTTTCTCCATCCACTTAACAATCTGGTAGATTTCTTAACAACTGCAAATGGGAGTTCTGAGATTATGGTCATTGCACAAAGCTCTTAAATGTTTGTCTTATTAATGACCAGTTCCCTCAATAACTGAGATTCCACTACCAACTGTGGTTATAAGTCAAATACTACCCATGACAATAAAAATAATTTACTTAACTACATAGTTATGTAGTAACTAAAACATCAGAGAAAATATCTTAAAAGTATTGCAATGAACAAAAGTGATCTGATAAATAAGAGTTCACTCTACACCGTAAAACCCAGAGAATACAAACAGAAAGGGCGTTGGTACTTACCTGAGACGCGTTCTCTCTGAGCTGTGTAGAGCATCCAGAAGTGGGAGGTGCTCAGACTCCTGTTATGTAGGCTGGGCTAAACTAAATTAGTAGGACGCCGCCTCCTCCTCCTCGATGCTCCTCCTGCGTCCCCAGTTTCCAGCCAAGACGAAGCACAGAAAAAGACCTCGCCTAACTATATACAACTCAAAAACAGAAAACAAGCAGCTGGCGGAACACTGCCACCCCCAAAACAGACGGATACAGGGAGGGGCTGGATGCTCTACACAGCTCAGAGAGAACGCAGCCTCAGGTAAGTACCAATGCCCTTTCTCCTATGAGCTGTTCCGAGCATCCAGAAGTGGGACATGCCAAAGCTAGGAAGGCCCGTGGGAGGGAATCCGCCTGACAGACAGCTCACTTAATCCTTGAGAACCTGCTGCAGCACCCTCCTGCCAACGAAGCCTCCGCAGAGGCAAAAACATCAATCCTATAGTTCCTAATAAAGGGAGAGGGAGAGGCCCACGTAGCAGCCCTACAAATCTCCTCAATGGAGGCTTGGGTGGCCCACGCCGATGTGGCCGCACTCGTGTGGAGTGGGCAGTGATGCCCTGAGGAACCGTACTCGACTGGGCCTCATGCCTTTAGCAACAGAAGCTCGCAGCCACCGCCAATGGTAGAAGAGGACACTTTTTGACCCAAACTACCCGGAAGAAACGAGACAAACAGGGCCTCCGATTTACGGAAAGGTGCTGTGCGCTTAATGTAGATCCGTAGGCGCTAACGCTAGGTGGTGCCACTGCCGCTCGAGCCGGTGAGATGGAGCTGCGCAAAATTTGGGAGGACTAACTCCTGAGCCCTGTGAAAACCGAATTGACCTTGGGCAGGAATGTCGGGTCCAGGCGGAGGACCACCCTGTCCTCATGAAATACACAGAGATCCTTCCTGATGGAGAGGGCAGCGATTTCAGAAATCCTCCTAGCCGAAGTAATGGCCACCAAGAAGACCACCTTATACGTCAGCAGTTGGGTACTGATCGACCACAGCGGCTCGAAAGGTACCTTCGTAAGTGTGTCTAAAACGATGTTGAGGTCCCAAGTAGGGAACCTATGGATAGTCGGAGGCCGTAGATTTGTGGCACCCTTGAGGAAGCTACGCACCCGTGGATGACCGGAGATGGATTTGCAGTCGGTCCAGGAGAGCACGGAAGCCAGTGCCGCCACCTGTCTCCGAAGCGTATTATGCGATAGGCCCTTATCCAGACCCGACTGAAGGAACTCTAGCAGCTGGGCCACCGAGGGGGAGGAAGGGTCTACCTGCCCCTTAGAGCACCAGCGACAAAAACTGGACCAGGTGGCATTGTAAATCCTATTCGTAGACGGCCTTCTTGCCGCCTGGATGGTCTCGATCACCCTAGAAGACATCTGCTCCTCCCTTAAACGCTGCCGCTCAACCTCCAGGCGGTCAGGTTGAGCCATTGGGGCTCTGGATGCAGAACCGGGCCCTGAGAGAGCACGATCCTTGACAGAGGAATCCGCCACGGTTCCGTCATGGACAGCTGTTGCAAATCCGCGAACCAAGTCCGCCTCGGCCAGAAAGGAGCCACAAGTATGACTTCTGCTCTCTCCTCCAGAACCCTCCGGATCAGTCTGGGTATGACTGGCAGAGGAGGGAAAGCGTAGAGGAGACCGTGGGGCCAAGGGCAACGGAGCGCATTCGTGTCCTCTGCTCCCTGAGACGGATACCGGGAGAAGAACCATGAGAGGTGAGAGTTGAGGGCGTGGCGAAAAGGTCGATGACCGGAAGTCGAACCGCCGACGATCTCCTGAAAAGCGAGGGTGAAGACGCCACTCCGACGGGTCGATCGTGGCCCTGCTGAGCCAATCCGCGTATGTTTGAGACGCCTGATATGTGCTCCGCCCTGATGGAGATCAGATGCAACTCGGACCAATGGAAGAGCCTCTCCGTCTCGCATCAATGATTTGGAATGCGTGCCCCCTTGTTTGTTTATGTGGGCCTTCACTGTCACATTGTCCGTGAGAATCAGCACGTCCCGAGATGTCAGTTTGGACCGAAATCCCCGGAGTGCGAGAGATACCGCCCTCAACTCCAGCCAATTTATGTCGTGTGCCCGTTCCAGGCTGGACCATCGACCCTGGGTTGAGTGAGAGAGGAAATGGGCCCCCCAGCCGCTCAGGCTGGCGTCGGTTGTGATGGTTAACCGTCGTGGCTCCCTGAGTGGACATCCTTGAAGAAGTGCCGGGGAGGACCACCAACTGAGAGACCTCAGAACCGTGGCCGGTAACAAAACCCGAAGGTTGGATCCGTCGCGTCCTGTCCGTTGAAAGGGTAGAAGGAACCACTGGAGAGGCCTGGTATGAAAACGAGCCCAAGGGACAATATGTATGCAGGATATCATCTTACCCAACAATTGTGATAATACCGACAGAGGAACCCTCTTAAGCGTCCTAACTACCCCTATCAACTTAGTGATGCTGTCCCACCGATCCGGAGAAAGGAACACCTTCTCCCGAACCGTGTCAATAATCGCTCCCAAGTGGACGATCCTATAAACGGGAGTCAAATGGCTCTTGTCCCAGTTTACAGAGAAACCATGCTGTTGGAGGGAATCAATGGTAACCCACGTGTCAGAAACAGACTGAGAAATGGACGAAGATAAAATCAAAATGTCGTCCAGGTAACAATGTAGCCTGATGGGTTTTGCCCTAAGAGAGGCGGCAAGAGCCACCAAGACTTTAGTAAACGTCCTAGGGGCCGAAGCTAACCCAAAGGGCAATGCGACATACTCGAAATGTTGATCAGCATAACAGAAACGGAGGAACTTGCTGTGGGAAGGCCGAATAGGAATATGTAAATATGCTTCAGTAAGATCAATGGAGGTGAGAACATCGTTCTTCCTAATACACATGAGGATGGATTGAAGGGTAGACATCTTGAACTTACGGTAGACTAAGGAACGATTCAGGCGTTTGAGGTCCAAGATAGCTCTCCAACCCCCCGAGCTCTTGGGTACCAGAAAAAGGTGGGAGTAGAACCCCGGCCACTCTGATCCGGGGAACTGGTTGAATAGCCTTGATGGCCAGAAGGTGGGAAATGGCCTCCCTCATGAGAGCTCTCTTCTGAGGGTTCCTAGAAAGAGGACTGGACATGAAGAACTCCGGGGGGGTGGAAAAAATTCTAGAGCCAACCCAAGGCTGACGGTGTCCCTAACCCAGGCATCAGAGGTTGAGGCAGACCACCTGTCTGCAAATAACTTCAACCTGCCTCCTATGGGAAGAACCTCGTTAAGCCCTATTTGGACCTCTGGAAGGGCTTGTTGCCCCTCCCTGTACTGTCTTCTGGGCTGACCCCCCCTACGACCTCTGTGGGAAAAATCCAGCCTGTCGGACTGGTTACCCTGACCCTGGAAAGGGAACCTGTGGTACCTCGGGGTATAGGACCCCTGGGCAGGGGTGAAAGGAACTCCTACGAAAAGGCTGTTGAAAACGGGAATCCGGTCTTCTATAAAGGGAAGGAAGAATTTTCTTCTTATTTTTAGTTTCTATCAGGAGGGGCTCTAAGGCCGCCCCGAATAATTTGCTGCTGGAGATGGGAGCAGAGGCAAGCTTCCATTTATGCTTAGAGTCCGCCTGCCAGTGTCGCAGCCAAAGCAGCCTCCTAGCCGAGATCTGAGAGGCAATGGCTCTCGAGGAGAACTTGACCACATTGTAAGTGGCGTCCGCAGAAAACTCGGCAGCAGCGGTGATCTTAGCTATATCTTGATGGGCACGAATGTTGGAAGGGGGTATAGTTTCCTCCAGGTGACGGAGCCACCTAAGCGAAGAGCGGGTAAAAAAGGAGGCCGCTGTGGCCGCCCTAATTGCCCATGCGTCGGAGACATGAGCCCGACGTAAGGCCAATTCTGCCCTTTTCTCCTCGGGTTTGAGGACCTCCTCCGCCTCCCCAGGGATGGCCGTTGAAGAAACCAAGGCCACTATCGGTTCGTCTACCTCGGGAGTATTCAATGAAGCAGAGAACCCCGGGGCCATGTTATACAGCCTCTTGTCATAACCGGAGGGGGCAGGGTAAGATGCTGACGAGGACCATTGTTTGTCCAACAATTCCTCAAATATGTGCGGGACCGGAATCACCTCAGTTTCAGTGGGTGGGTGAGAGAAAAACAAATCCCCCTGTTTCTGTTGGGCCCCGAAGGTTCGGTCGGGGACTCATCAAGACAGGCCGTTTTCCTAGCCTTGAACAGGAGAGACTTGAATAGAGGGGGGTGAAAAAGACCCGTGAAGACCGGTTGGTCCGGAGTGATGCCTTCGTCCTCAGACATACCCCGCTCCAAGGGATCCGCCTCAGAGGTGACCTGGCCATAATGCTGTGAGGACTCCCCCCCCTGTTCTAACCAATCATCTGGGTTCAGACACTCCCTCGGCTCCGGGGGAGTTCTGACACAAGGGGAAGGAGGGTCCCCATGTGGGTATTCTGGTTGGTCAATAACACTTACGGATCTCCCAGAAGCTGAAGCGTAGTCAGGGAAGGATTGTTGGCTGTGATGTCGCGAACGCCGTAAACCCGAAGATATACCCTTTGCAATGGCCAATTCCATCCACTTCCTCATTTTCGCCGGGACTTCCGCCATCACATCCTCCTCCTCTTCTTCCTCCTGTAAGCCTGCAGTGGTAGGCGTGAAGGTAGCTTCAGGTGCTCTGCGAGGAGGTGGACCCTGCGATATATCTTGTGGAGAGGAACCACGCCTAGAGTGGATTGAGAGATCCAGAACCGGGGCTCCTGGGCTAGAAGGCCTGGCGGGAGTCACGGGCACTGAAGGAACCAATCGTTCAACCTCTCTGGTTCGCTTACGAACTTGTTTTTCAAGGGCCTGATGCCTTCTGAGGGCATCCTTCTCAGCTGCCTTTGAAGGCCTACCTGGGTCAGTTGATTTCTCCCGGGGTCTTGTAGAGGAAGATTTGACACCCTGACCACTGGCCATAATGATACTATGCGGTAGTGAATGAGCCTCAGGCCGTAGTTCCAGAGAAAAATAAACTTGGAGGAAAACTTATCCTGGCCCCCAGTAAGGGAAACCGAAAGGATAACAATTAAATCTCAATACAGAGTCAGACAAATATAAATTGAGATAGGGGACAGCTGCAGAGGCCCCCAGTAAGGGAAACCTAATTCTGAGGAGGAAAAACCTATAGGTTGGTCCTGGCCCCCAGCAAGGGAAACCCACCGGACAGAGAGATATATATTCACCTACAGTAGAGATCCACAATAAAAAACCTCCTTTTTTTTTTCTTTTACTTTTCCATATATGCCAATCCCCTTCTTCCTTTTTTTTTTTAATATATTTATTCAAATAAATCCAAGGAGCAAAAAGAGGCCAGTCCCCAAACCGGGAAACCTAAGACCCAAATCAACTCTCAGTACAGTCAGGGGAATATCGTCCCCCCCCCCCACAGTCCCCAGCAAGGGAAACCGGCTGGATAGCAAAGTCTCCAACAGAAACCGCTGCCACGCGGTTCAAAATGGCGCCCGTGGTTTCCGAAAGAGAAAACGAAACCGCAAGCAGAATTCTGCTCAGCGCAAGCCAAAGGGAGAAGAAGCAGTCAAGGTAACATCAAAAAACATAAGGAAAAACAAGAAAAAGCACAAGAAAAACACCTCGTAGCGTCTCCGGACCTCGCCCGAGAAACCGCAAGCCGACAACAAACCGCCGATCAAAAGATCGGAAAGATAAGCCTTGCGGCAGCCGCCGCCAGACGTTGAGAGGCTTTAACAGTGAAAATAGACAGGGAAAAAGGAGAAAAAACCCCCAATCCACAAGCAAACCGAAGTTTCCCTCCTAGGAGGAAAAAAGGCAAACCTGAAAACACCTAAGCTCTCCTGCCTGAGAAGAAAGAATCCCTGTTCCGGCCAGCTGAAGGAAAAACCCAGCTATCTGAAACAGAGGCTGAGCTGGAACTGGGGACGCAGGAGGAGCATCGAGGAGGAGGAGGCGCGTCCTACTAATTTAGTTTAGCCCAGCCTACATAACAGGAGTCTGAGCACCTCCCACTTCTGGATGCTCGGAACAGCTCATAGGAGAGACATGTATTATTATACAGATAAAAAAATACAAATATAAAATACCCAGCAACATATATTTTTTAGGAAAATTTAAGAGGTGGCTATGAACTAACCTCAGACCCAGGCTGGCATAGTGATTAGGGCTGCAGGCTAGAAATCAGGAGATCATGAGTTTTAGTCTTGCCTTAGGCACAAAGCCAGCTGAGAGTGACCTTTACCCAGTCATTCTCTCTCAGCCCTAGGAAGCAAGCAATGGCAAACTTTCTGAAACCTTGCCAAGAAAATTGCAGGGATTTGTCCAAGCAGTCACCAGGAATCAACAACAATTCAAAGGACATCTATGCACAAAAACAGAATCAACCTCACATGTTAAAATAAAAACCACCTCCAGATAACTGCAGCAAACATGAACTTTATCATTTTCTACATGTACTTGGAACAGCAATAGTCTCACTACAATTACTTCTCAGCCTCCTCTGATTTGAAGTCTCTAGTTTTAAGATAGGTACTTAGCCTCCCAGTGATGACAACAACAATATTTCTGACAGGAACAGATTTCCATAATAATCAAGTCAAAATGCAAAACTAACATTACAACTGGTAATCAAAGTTGTTTACAGCTGCTGTAGGAACTGATTCCCAGTCTTGCTCTCTCTGCTAATTCTTTATCTAGAACAAAGACAAACCTTAATAGATTTCAGTCTAGCTGAAATCTATTAAATCAACTAGGCAACCAGGAAGTAATGGACACCTCTCAATGTGGAAAAATAGTAAACTACTGATAATGATAGTGATTTAGCTACCCACCCCTGGTCATCAAGAGTTCTGTAATGTCTGTCTCCTTTACAAATTTTCTGGACCTTAATGGATTCACAGACTTTCTTACTTAGATGGAAAATGTGAATCATATTATATTGCTTTAGGTTATTCAAAATCCAAAAAGGGAAAGAAAAAGTAATTTTTGGAAGATGCTATGTGCTACAGGAGGGCAGGAATTTGGCAGATGATGTGACTAAGAGGAAAAGTGCCAAGCAAACTGCTGAAGACATCATCAGGCAAAATCAAGTAGTCAGCTCCACAAAAACGGCAGCATTATATACAAAATATATGACGTTAGGTTGCATAGTAATATTCTGCTTTTTCTTAAGAAATTCAAGTTCAATTATAATCACCAACTATAATCACTACAAGATAGTTATGGCAAACTTACCACTAACACAGCTTCATAGTTGAACAGAAACTTGAAGCCACACTTTGGTTATTAGAGTTTGCCATTGTGAATTATATTTTCAATTATATAACTACAGTACCTAAAATTGAAGTGTTATATTACTTCACCAAAGGGAGCGTATATATTGTAATAATTTTATAAAGTGAACCAGTAATACTAATAATAGTAATAATAACAACAACAGCAGCAGCAATAGCCATGATGGAGCAGTGGTTAGAATGCAGTATTGCAGGCTAATTCTACTGATTGCCAGCGGTTTGATCCTCACCGGCTCAAGGTTGACATGGCCTTCCATCCTTCCAAGGTCAGTAAAATGAGGACCCAAATTATTGGGGGCAATATGTTGACTCTGTAAACCACTTAAGAGAGGTTGTGTG
The DNA here is from genome assembly GCA_009733165.1 of Naja naja. NCBI lineage: Eukaryota > Metazoa > Chordata > Lepidosauria > Squamata > Elapidae > Naja > Naja naja. Next base: position 20,862,363 of record CM019154.1, on the reverse strand, counting down.
GCACTGTGAAGCCATATATAAGTCTAAGTGCTGTTGATATTGCTATTAAATCTCATTAAAGCTGTTTACACATATATCTACCACCAAAAAGCTATTTTACCATTCATGAAAACTCAACCATCCATATATCTATATTTTCTGCTGTATCAACACTAAATCATTAAATCTTTGACATGACTCCACTCATCTTGTGCAGATTGATGGTAATGTCAAAAGTCATGGGATATATTATTAGTTCAAACAATGCAGACCAGTGTGAAAAAATACCAGATCTCTGGTTGTAACAGCTAGGCAACTAAATGTGAGGGATAAACTAATTTTGAAGTTAGTATTTTAAAATAACCAGCAAATGCCATTACAAAAACACCCACAAATATTTTTATAGAAGTACATACGAGTGCTTAACTTACAACTGATGCATAAGACCAGGGCTATTGCCTGGGGGGGAGGAGAAGTCTTAGGAAGAGTAATGAGACTCAACTATTGAAAGAAACGCTATTTTACTATTCCTCCTCCCACATCAAACCTTTGAATCCCTCCATTATACTTTCCTCTCAGACCCCTTTCTTCTCTCGAGATGTACATACGCAAGGAACCAAGCACGGAAGTATGACAGGGAACTGAAAGGTCTGTGAAGGAACTCCCGAGGGGCGGATTTAGCTGAAATAAAGGACTTTCTGCTGTCTCCCCACTTCCGATCCGCTCTAGGTGTTCCCTCTCTTACTGGCCCGCGTTCCTGGTCCAGACATCTATACAGGTTGGGGGAAGGAGACCCAGATGCTGCGGGCCAGAAACTGCCCGGCACCGTCTCCTTCCCCCACCCCGCCCCTTCCATCAAGGCCCGCAGGACGGCTTTAAACGTATGGAAGTCATTACCCAAGCCTCGTTCTCCTCCCCGCTCCCCCCTACAGAGGGGAGCGCGGAGTGGACAAGATTTTTTTCAGTGGCGCGTGGGGCAGCAGGGATCTGCTTCTGTCCGGAAGCGGCTCCGCAGTAACAGACCGAAGATTTGTCTCTCCATTCTCCCCACACAGAGACACACACGCAGGAAATAACACAGGGTCAGCTGACCAAGCCGGGCCAATGACGAAGAGGCGAGGGAGCGCGTGCAAAAGGGAGGAGTAGACGGCAGCGGGCGATGCGGGTGGAGCGTGCGTGCGTGCGTGCCTCAAAGGCGCGTTAAAAAAAATGAACAGCAGGCACCTCCCTCTAGATCGAGTATTTAAAGAGACAGCGCAGGTTAAGCGCGCCTCAGTCGGTAATGAGAAAGTAAGTTTACGGTACGCTATTGGTTGATTGTGAGGAAACGCTGTGAAAACGGCATTTTGTCGCCTCTATGGAGCCGCCGAACTTCCAACGGCTGAGGGCCTGATCCCGGAGCGCTAATCTTCCAGTAAACTGCTGCCCAAACTACCGCCTTACATCATCGATCATCAACTCCCACATCGGAGGTCCTGATCTCAGAGCGCAGCCCTGCTAATTCACGCAGTAGCCTAATTCCTAAGATCGCTGACCAAAGACAAGGGGATCCGTGAGAAGACAGACCTAATCCCTAAGATCGCTAGCTGATGATCTGAAGTAACGAGTGAAGATTAACCTTCTGCCAAAAGACTTTCATCTTTACTTTCAGCCTATTATATGCCCGAAGACAAGAAGATCTGTGTGAAGACAGATCTGGTTCCCAAAAATCACTAACTGAAGATCTAAAGAAACGAGTGAAGAGTAACCTTCTGCCAAAAGACTTACATCTGTACTTACAACCTAATATATGCCACCTTCCTATACCCCCCAGGACCATCCAAACCTGATCTTCTCCTCTTCCTCCCATTATTCTCTTCCTGCCCTAATTTTTCCCAATATAACTGTTTAATTGATTAACTGATCTTACTAAATGATTAATTAAGTTTTACAATTATTTATCCTTAGTGAGTAATATATTATTATAGATTATCACAGACTAGTGGTTACTGATTAGTTTGGTTAACTATTTTGAAGATTAGTATGTTTAGTGCAAATTAATGATTAGGACAATTAATTGACTAGCGTGTTTATTGATGAGTGTAATTTATTAGGGTGATTATTGATTAATTAAATTAATTGACTAGTGTGATTAGTATAATAGACTGTTTGGCACGATATTCTTTTATTGATTACCATAATACCTTGTTTGATTGAACAACCTAATCAACAAACCATCTCAGCAAACCCACCATGCCAGGAAAACAATCCAATGTCAAATCTCAACCTAAAAAGAAAGAAACCCCTACTAAAGAACCACAAGACGCTTGCTCTTGCCTTATTTGTAAGGAATCTTTAAAGGAGAATGAAGATTACATCAAATGTTCTCTTTATAACAACTATGCTCACCGTAATTGCTTAGGATTACCCAAGCAAACAGCTGTATTCCTAAAAACATCCACCAATGCTTTTCCATATTTCTGTCCACCATGCAGACCCAAACTAGAAAAATACATTACCCTGTTTGAAAGAGTCAATACTATTGAAACATGTATAACATCCCTTGACACCATTGTAGCATCCCTGGACACTATACAAACTAGATTGGCAAACCTTGAAAAAAAAGAGAGCACTAAAAATGAACATCAAACATCTACAAACCATATCTCTACTCAACAATCGCAACCAAAACCCAATCCACAAAAAACAACAAATCCTACAAATATTGATATCCCCATCCTCATCAAAGAAGCCGTTGAGCATGAACGGAAGCGACCAAATGCCATCTTATTTGGTTTAGAAGTCAATGACAATGTAACATTCCAAACATCAGAGAAAATCAAGCATCAAGCATCTCCCCTGAAGAATACTTGATATTTCCCGTGTCGGTCCTGAGCTTAAAAATAAAGACGGCTTGATGATCCCACGCCTCTGCAGGGTTGTTTGCAAAAACGAAACAAGCAAACGCAAATTCATTTTCTCAATAAATTCACTCACAAAGAGCAACAACAACCATAAGAATCTTCATTCTCGCCCTGATCTAACCTTACAGCAATGTGTACGATACCGGGAGCTATGTTCTGAGCTCAAAAGATTACATGAATTAGGCAATACAAATCTAAACATTGATTACCGTGCTGACTGTATCAAAAGCAAGAGCCACAACCCACATCACAATATCCATCACCCAAACATCCAACGTTAGGGATGCACGCCCCTTACTTCCTCCAGACCCACTACTTCATATCTTAAACGCAAACTACTTAATGCAAGAAGCCTCACAAATAAAATGCATGAATTCCTCATCCTTCTAAGCTCAGCCACATTTGACATCATATTTGTCTGTGAGATGTGGTTAAACTTTAATCTTAGACTGTCTACTATTGACCTCACTCCTTTCCTAAGAGGTCTGTAAGGGGCATGCATAAGCACACCAATGTGCCTACCGTCCCTGTCCTATTGTTTCTTTTTATTTTTCTTATATGTATCCATTTCATGTATTCATAACTATGTTTATACTTATACCTGACAAAATAAAATTAATAAAATTAATAAACATTAACAGTGTAATGCGTTTCATTTTCCATTCAGCGCAGAATTACTTGAAAGCAAAACTTCAAACTATGGCTTTGGAGAATGAAACTGCAACTATGAATTGCAATTATATGGCTGAAACTGCTTCCTCCCACTCAATAACACCACCAAGAAGTTGTGAACAGAACACTAAAATGTGTGGTTCATCCAATCTACATTTGGAACCCCAGGAAGGTAAACTTTGGGATCTGTTGGATATCCTCAAAAGTAAGTAGCCAAATAAAGTATTACAGTATTCTTTTGCTAAGTCCAACATATATACAAATACGGAAGATACAACTGGACAGTTACATTGAAAAAGGCTGGTGTACAAATGGGACAAGTTCCTGGAGGCCACTCAACATTTCCAAGTTTCTATTATGCAAACATTTATTGTGAACATTAGTTATTCTTGATGTACCAAGTGTGCTGTCTTCCCTAAGATCTAAACTTAGAACTTTGTCCATAATGGTAGCCTTTCAATTGGAAAGTTGATGTACAAATTGTAGGGGACCGGTATTAAAAATATATGATACAGTAGTTGAAAATGAATCAGGTAAGACATTTTTGGCAGATAAAAGCATATAGAGTTAGTCCTTGACTGAAGACCATAATGGAGTCTGGGCTTTCCGCTGTAAGTCATGATGGTCATAAGTTGAGGTACCCATGTAACTGACCTGATTTTACGATCTGTTTTGTAGTAGTAGTTAACTGAACCCCACAGTGGTAAAGAGAATGTGCCTGACCATGGTCATTAAGTCAGTCAATGCATTCTCATGAGCATTTTTTGCTTGAAGTGTAAATTGTCAGTTGACCATGAAATGCTTCAATTGGCCGTAAAAGAGAGCCAAGTGCAGTCATGTGACTGCATGTGGATGTGGGTGTGTCTGTTGGCACTCCAGAACTGAGTCATAGGTACCTTCTGGAGATCTGTTGTAATCTCAAACCATAATTAAGTGATTGGTCACTAAGTAAGGACTATCTGTATTACAGTATTCATGATAAAAATACATTTTGCTGAAGTCCTATTTTGAAACTATTTTGAGAAGGTACAGGAATTTTACTGAGACAAAGCCAGCTTTTCATTCTCTCCCACTGTTTAAGCAAGGACTGCAGAAAGTGTTCAACCATCAGAATGTTCATTCCATTTTTTATATTTGTATCTTAGTAATCCTAGGAGTAGTAAACCTCAGAGTAGTAAACTTTATAGGATTTGATCTCATGGTACACTGTATATGTTATAGAGTCTTTTGTTTAAACAGCACAAATGATTTGAAAAACAGGCCTAATACACCACATCTTAAATTTCTGAGATGTGATTTGCCAATAACTTAGTTCATATAATAGATTGATATGTAAAAGAAATTCCCCAAAACATGTACTAAGATCATGATAAATATTATACAGAATAATAATTAAGTTAGTATAATTGATCCAAACATGTCCAAAAGAAGATTAAAATCAAATTTTCCTCAAGAGCAGGATTAATAATATCTACTAGGCCCTGCAGTGGTTCATGAATTTGTTCCCTCAATAAAAACAATATGGGAGATCAAGCCTTAAAAAGCTAAGCATACCTATATTGCATCACATGTGGAGTAAATTATAGTAAATATCCTGGTAAAGGGTTTTTTTTTTGCAAGTTTTAGGACTGGATAAGTTCTTTGAGCTTTGTTTTAGGAATTTGTTTCTGGAATTTTTTTTATGTTTCCAGGAATTTGTTTATTATGAGTAAATTTCGCTTGAGAAAAAACATGCAAGCATAATTCCTGTAATCAGTCATTTGTACCTTCATTGTCAGAATATGAGGATTATAAAACAATAAAATATTACTTTACCTAGTGTCTTAGCAATTTCATACAAAGGAGAGATGTAGCACAGCACACTACATTTTACACTTCGTAACTGTGGGATAATGTGCAAAAAGGATGATGCTATATTTTTTTCCATCCTAATTTCCTTTCTTCTTAAAACACATGATTTGTGTTGGGGTAACAAATGCACACTAGATACTGGCTATCCTTGAGCGGAAAAAAAGCATCACAAGTTGAAATGAGAAGCTTTTTGTTCTCCAACAGATGCCAGAACAGCAATAATTTTTTCACCCATGATTTATAGTTAGCTGGCAAAAATTGTCCCCAGCATGGCAGAAGAGGGCAGTAAGTCAATAAATCTCTATTATCTAAATCATTAGAAACATCCCTAGTTGGCAGTATAGAAAAATGCTCCTATTCTTTTTATATTGTCTCTTTTAAAGGCGGGCTCAATTACAGTATGTTTTGTGGAAATATTTTTATCCAAATATTGTTTTGGAGATTTAAACTTTTTTTTAAAAAGCATAAGTCATGGTTACCTTAAATATAATTTTAGAGCAGAGTTACTCCATCGGGGAGATTGGGGGAAAGGTTCTGTCAATCTGTGACAAGAAAATAAACATAAACTGAGCAGTAGTTTACAGTAGCTTATGACTTAATAAACTTTGTTAGTCTTAACGGTGCTACCAGACTTCATGTTTATTTCATTTAATGAGGAATAGGGAAAAGAAGAAATGTGAGAAATTCATAGCAGCTGCATAATCAGCTTTCTCTTGAAATCATACCAGAACCAAATAGCAACCCACAAACACTGGTAATATTCTAATTTTAAAAAAATCAAGTGACTCAAATAGTACATTGGAACAACTGCTTAAAGCAAAATATTTTGTAATATTTCCATTCACATCTTCAATAAATTATTCTATTTATTTTAAAAAGCTGTATGTCAATCATGTTTATTAATGACCTAGGTAACTTACAAACACATACAAATCATTAAAAACTCTAAAGATATGAATAAAATGAATACAGATGGTCCTTGAATTAAAAGTTCATTTAGTGACCATTCAAAGTTATAACGGCACTGAAAAAAGTGACTTATGACCATTTTTCTCACAAGAATTGCAGCATCCCCATGGTCACATAATCAAAATTCAGATGCTTGGTAGCTGGTTCATATTTATGATGGTTACAGTGTCCTGAGGTCATGTGATCAGCTTTTGCGATCTTCTGACAAGCAAAGTCAACAGGGAAGTCAGATGCCGTGTTACTAATTTAACAATTGCAACGATTCACTTAATAACAGTGGCAAGAAAAGTCGTAAAATGGGCAAAAGGCATTTAACAAATGTTTCACTTAGCAACATAAATGTTCAGCTCAACTGTGGTGGTAAGTCAAGGACTACCTGTATTTTCAGGCCTCTGCTAAACTGTAACAAGGGTAGGTACTGCCTTGTTCCATAATCAGGGCCTGTAACAAAAGTGAAGTTATTGATGTTAAGTGCCTCTCTCTGTCTCTTTATATATTTACTCATTTAGTTTATAGAGTGAATGTAAACCCATCTCAAATGCCAAACTCTGGGCAGCTAACAATAATTTAAAATGAAACACTGTATTTTACAATAAATCAGTAAATAACATATATAGCAGTCCAGATTAAAAAAAAAACATGCAACACATAACATATAAGCACATTTGGGACACCAGGCCTTATGAAAAGGCCAGAAGGATCAGAGCAAGTGGAAACTCTGGGGGAACTAATGTTTCAGATGGAAGGTGCATGTAAAAAAGGCTCTTTTCTTGGTCCCATTTTCACCCTATACTTAAATGTAACACTTTTCCCTCCTAAGTTAGTTGATAATTTAAATGTGAATTATATAAGTTGAGCAAGAATTGAACCATTCATGTGGGATTTAAGCCAGTAGTTCAGAGATACAACTAATATTTTCAATTGATTATGGGAAAAACACAACTAGTTTCTTTTAAGAGCAATTTGAGCTGTTGATTCACAAACAGAAGTGTTTTACAGCATGAAAATATGGATTATCAGCTACATCAGATAAAATAATAATAGCGGATCCTCTAATGGATCTCTTTCCATTATCTTTCCATTATTATTAGATTTTAAAAGCTTTTGTTAGTCTGCCTTATAAGATACACTGTTTGACAGTATAGTAGTAGTAGTATCTCATAACTTGCTATTTTGAAATAGCTGTAGAATTATATACTGAAGGATCACTTGAATGCATTTGGAATACATAATAAAGGAAGTGTTTATATTACTGATATTTAAAGTTCTGCTTAAAGAGTGGACATTTTACAGACAATATTTGAAGGGCAAACTAGAAATAACTACTATATGTTTTCCAGTAATAAAAGCCTACTGTAGTCATTTTGTTGCCTTTTAGCACGAGTCTGAATTTTAGTTAGTACATGATCAAATATAGCATCCACATGGGGCAATTCCATTTATAAGCTAGGATTATAATTCACAATTCTTGTCCAGGTGTCACACCAAAAGTAAGAACATAAATTTTGCCCAACTCTTGAATCTGGGTAGCTCACAACACAGTAAATACTATTTTAAAAAATAGAGAAACAACAGCCAACAAACCAGACTCAAGACAAAAAAAAGAACAGCAAGATGGCAAACTCCAAAACATCTTACCAACAACTAACATCCATCAAAGGAGTACCAACCAGGGGTGGGATTCAAATTTTTTAACAACCGGTTCTGTGGGCATGGCTTAGTTGGTGGGCATGGCTTGGTGGTCATGTTATTGGCTGGGCGTGGCCAACTCAATATTACTCACATCGAGGCATGCATCTCCTTGCCTGGCCTCTCATGACTGTGGGGATACTGCAACAGTTGTAAGTGTGAAAAATGGTCATGTCACTTTTTTCAGTGCCATTGTAACTTTGAATGGTCACTCCACACAAGCAAAGCACCAGCAAAGGAGGGGGAAAAAACTCCAGAGACATTCCTTAGACAGGAAGTCTAGCCCTGCCAAGAACGTAATAAGGATTAACGGAGAGGCAGTTTCTGTAAGCAACACCAGAATGTTTCCTTCCTGCCTTCCTTACAGGATTAGACCAGTAATTTCTTCTAACAACCGGTTCTCCAAACTGCTTAGAATGTTAACAACCGGTTCTAGAGAATATGTGCGAACTGGTAGAATCCCACCCCTGGTACCAACCATCCTAGACAAAGGCCTGGGAGAACAGTTAGGTTAAAAGGGGCCCTGCCTTATTTTCGGGATAGTAAAAGTGAAGGATGGGAGGTGGGGAATCTTCAGACTTGTAAGATTCTGTTAATGTAACCTTACAATAAAGATAGAGCTAGTATTCCTGGTTATGCTCCTTGTTTGGACTACTTTGTAAGGCTAAAATCAGTTCTGAGAACAGAGGTATCACTTGGGCATACAAGGAATGTGTATAACTGCCTGCCTGAACCAGTTGAAGCTTCCAAGTAGTCTCCAAGGTCAACCTCATGTAGTATGCGTTATAATAGCTGAGCCGTTGATTTCATCCATCAGTTTAATATAGATGTTGAATAGAAGGGGACAGAGTCGAATCCTATGGCACCACACAGAGAAGAGGGCTAGGGAATAACCTCTCCCCAAACCAATACAACTGAAACTTGTCCTGAAGTGAACCACTGTAAAATAGAGCCTCCCATTCCCAACTCCAGAAGCTGTTCCAGAAGGATACAGTGATTGATGGTATGAAAAGCAAAAGCCACTGAGGTCAAGATGCACCACCTCCATCCTGACTCCACCAAGCTTATTTACAAGCAAAACCAAGACTTATTTGTACGAAATACATACCTGCCTGAAATGGGCCCAGGTAATCTGCTACCTCCAACGTTTTCTGTAGTGCACTCCAATTACTTTCTCAACAATGTACCCCAAAAGGGGGAAGATTGAGCACAGGACAGTAGTTACCTAAATTGATTGGGTCCAAAAAGAGCCTCTCGAGAAAAGACATTATCATCACCTCTTTATGGCTTGAGGTATCCCCCCCTCAAATACAGTGCAGTTAACCACAGTATGGAACAAAGTGCAGATTAACTCCCTGGACGCTTTCACAACTCAGAAGAGACTTGGATCTCATAAGTCACTTTTTTCAGTGCTTTTGTAACTTCGAAGGTTCACTAAATGAACCACTGTAAGTCGAGGACTAACTGTAATGGCTAGATAACTGAGGAACGAGAAAAGTTTTCTAAATAGACAACAGGGCTATATGACTTCAGTCTTCAGGTTCAGCCTCCAGAATTCCTCCATATGTTAATTTTTAATCAACTGTTAGAGAACAAATTAATTTAATCATTGTAATTTTAATTAATTTGGCTTAGTCCCTACATTTTCTAATATGACTTGTGGAATTTCACTCAAATGTCATGTGATTCTCCACTCCACTCAAAATACCCAGGCTGCTTAGGGAAATGTCGCAAATATCCTTTTTTCTCAGAATTAACAAATAAAAAACATTTCAAAGCCTACAGAACAATTTCTGAAAGTTCCTCACCTCAAAAATTGCTGCTTGGGGGGGCCAAAAAGCCCTAGTAATAAGCAGGCATATACAATGGAATGAAGGCTATTGCTGAGCGCATTGGATTGTGCTCCAAAAAATTGTAAGCCGCCCTGAGTCTCCGGAGAAGGGCGGCATATAAATATAAAAAATAATAATAATAATATGTAGATTTTTCAGCCACAATAGTTGGGGAAAAAAGCCTTCAAAAGGAGTTTTAGAACAGGCTCAATTTTTTTTCTTTTTAACTGGAATATCAAAATCTCAGGAAATCAATAAATCTGTCAATCAAGAAATCTGTTATTTATGCATGTATACATTATAAGTAGCGTGTGTGTGCACATGCACACACGGGTATGAATATTGTTAAGGAGAATGTAAATTGGAGAAATGTGTGGGGCATATATGTATGCATAATGAAGGAAGTCATGAGACAGGGTTTTAGGGGAAGCGTATTTTAGGAAGAAGCAGAGAAAGAAACATATACTCCGCCACGAGTTAAAAACCTGGCTGTTTTTACAATCTGGGCTATGCTGACTCCTTGGGCTTTCTTGATTTTAACTTTGGGGGTTTTAATGTTAATTCGGCTTAGTTCGTTTAATATGGTTTTTAGGTAATTTATTGTTGTATTTCTTTTAATCTGTGAGCCGCCCCGAGTCCTTTGGGAGAGGGGGCGGCATATAAGTCGAATAAATAAATAAATAAATAAATAAATAAATAAATAAATAAATAAATAAAACAAAACAGAAGAGTATTCTGATTCAGTCTTTTCTGTTTTGTATTTCACATCAGCTGTTCTGATCATCCAGGCAAACTGGGGAATGGGCAAAGGCTGCTGTTTGACATTATGACAATCATCTATTTTTGTGGCAGAACTAGGAGTGTCAGTGTTTCAAGAGATCAATCGTCCTATTAAATTTAATAAATGCTGCCATCTAGAGATCATTCAGATTAATTTTCTGCAGTCAAGCTTGTGTGCACACACAATTAAAGTTCAACAATAGCAGTCCTGGACAACACATACAGATACACACACTAAATCAAAAGCATATTGCAACTCAAGTGGAAAGGAACACTGGCCGCTTGCTCATATTAAGACACACTAAAGCTACAATCTCACACTTCTGCAAACATATTTTGCACTCAGAAACAGGGAAGGTTATATCACCTGGAATTCTCCCTCGAGTTGCTCTTAGCACTCTGTGAAGGGTCCCAGCATATGCAGTTTTGTAAGGAAAGGAGAGGGGAAAGCCCTGCAAAAGGAAAAATTGTGTACTTTTCTTTCTCCTTCTAGGACTGTCTGCAATGCATTTTGTTAAGAGCAAAGGAAAAGAGAGGACAGGGATGCTGCAAGTACAAATAGTCCTCAAGATACAACTGTAGTGGATCCTGCCCATTAGTCATATGTCACAATGGTTGTTAAGTAAAGTGTCTCACTTAACAAACCTCCCATTCCTGCTCTCCCACCAATGAAATCATTAAATGAACATGTGGGTCATAAAGTGGAGGTTGCACAGCACAAGGAAAGCTTCCAAAATCTGTAGAAGGCTTTTCCAGCGCTGTGCAAACCACATTAAGAAAACAAAATGGAGCAGCCTGTCCCTGGGCTGCATGACACAATTCCAGAATCTCATCATACAACGAAGTGACAAAGCAACGCATTTCGGTGCTATGGTAGGCTATGGAAAATTAAGTGAGGAGGATGTGTGGGACTTAGTAGGGGTTGGAATCAGGCCTAAGGCCAGCAGGGAACCAGTGTGGGTGGGGAATATGTGCAGGGAGGTGCTTCAGCATCTCTGTGGTCAGCTGTAAGGGCGAATGAATGTGGTGGTACTGCAGGAGCCATAAATTCAAGACTGGATTGTAAGTAGCTTTTAGGGGGTCTGTTGTAACTTAAAACTGCCACTAAGCAACTAGTTAAAAGCCAAGGCCCATCTGTAATCCAAATGCCTGCTAAAGGCAGTAGTTATGAAATAATAAACTAATGATCTCATATCAGTTTGGTAGCTTGTTAGAAAAGTAGTAGTTAAAATAAGGACTAACTAAAGTAATATGGCTGTCCTTCCTGTCCACCTCTAGGAAAGTGATTGATATCAGTTTTCCTAATGGTAGGTAACACTGGGTATGATCAGAAAAAAATAACAGGGAATCACCCAATTGTTGCCCTGAAACATCCTTCCCCCCACATTAGTTTGAAGGCACAAACACTCCCTGGCTATATTGCTTAAGTACAGCTAGTCCTCAACATATGATTGGTTGCTTTGAAATTACTCCCTGGACTCCCTGTGGATACTTTCAATGGAATTTTGAAGTTCTGACAGCCAACACCCCCCTACAGTCACATGACTGCACTTTGGACGCTTAGCAACCAGTCCATATTTACAGTTGTTTGCAGCATCCCAAAGTGACATGAACCTGTTTTTGATGTTTTTGCTGAAAACCAACATTTACTTCAGGTTTTTGGCAAAACTGGCCCATAGTGACCAGTGATTTCTTAATTATTGCCACACACAAAAAATAGTAAGATTGGATTCGTTATGTGGGTGATCAGTTTTACGCTGGTGGGCAGGCTCCATTACAGTTGTAAGTTGAGAATTACATGTATACAATACCAGCCTAATGGGGGAGGGAGCACAATTTCTGTGGCTCTACTCTCTTTCTGACTCAGGTTGGGAGAAAAATACATTAGCATGGCTATGAAGAAGAGCTCTATGCCTATAAAAAAATAACCAAACTTTAAGATTTAAAATCTCCTAATAAAATAAACAGGTAATCCCATGAGTTCTTTTCAACCATCTTGTCTCCATTGACTTAAATGAGATAGGTTGTGACTAAATTTGCATCTCTTATGTAGGCTTGAACAGTTGTAGTCATAGAATTTATATTAACTGAAACATTTTGTACTAACAAAGCTTCCTAACATTGTAGAAAAGGCCTAACTGTTTTTTAATATGCACTTAAAGTGATACAATACTCTGTTCTGTAACTCTAGTTAGGAACACAAAATGATACTGTTTAATTGGCCTCCAAAGCAAAGCATTTTTTACAGTTACATTTATTACTGGGAAGAGAACCCCAAACTTCTTTCTACTTTCTCATATGATTAATTAAGGGAAGATGGGTTCATACACTGTGCTATTAGAAGGCTTGTTTGATTTTGGCTTGGTCCATTGGAGAATTTTAGCCACTGTCCCATAACCAAAATGCTCAAAAAGATCTGGAAATGAAGAAGGAAATCAGAGCAGCATTCCAAAAAGCATGACTTGTAGTTCTGGGAGATTTCAATTATCCACATATTGACAGGGTGAATATGTGTTTAAACCATGACAAGTAAAATTCTAAAGATACATAAATGACTGCACTGGACCAGTTGGTTATAGGATATTTATGTAATACATCCAATTGGGAATAGTAACCATGATGCAATAAAATTAATATACAAAGAAGCAAGTTCCATGGTTATTATTTGAGTTCAAAAAAGGGAACTTCTCAACATCAGGAAGACTAGTGAAAAAAAAAATCAAAGGAAACGTTGAAAGTGCAAGGTCATTCCATAACCTTTGCTGTGGTTTAAAATCACAATACAGCCTTTTTAAAAAAGAAAATGACTCCAAAATCCAAGAAGATGCCTGCATGGTTTTCCAGCATTGTAAAAGAAGCTATTAGGGCCAAGAAAGCATTAAGAAACTCTGGCAAAGGTACTTTTCAAAAGGCAACTGGACTTTCTTGGGTTTTTTTTCCTTGAAAATATTTAGCTTCTCATCCAAGAAGCTGAGAACTGAAGAAGGTTCTTGGATAAGAAGCGAAATGTTTTCAAAGAAAAAAAAACCAAGAAAGTCTAGTTGCCTTTTTAAAGAGCACCTATGGGATAATCATGACTTGGATGATTGACCATATACCGTACATTAAGTAAGTACAAAGCCTGGTCTAATGAACACAAAAGGAAACAAACTCTGGCCAAATAAATGCACAGAGTCAGTAAGGGAGACAAAAAAAATTTTTTTTAATCCAAGGAGCATATTACCCAAACTCTGAAGATGGATAATAAAAGATTCTTCAAATACATTAGCTTCAAGAAGCTAGTCAGGGAGATTATTGGTCTTCTGGAGGAAGGAGTCAAGGGTATGTTAAGAGGAAAAAAGGAAATTGCAGAGAAGCTCAACAAATTCTTTGTTTCTGTCTTCACATGAGAAAAATTGGGGCAGATCCCTAAGCCATATAATGGTGACAAGAAAAGTAGTACTAGATCTAATTGAGAAAACTGGACCTCACCCAATCACCAGTCCCTGATGGCATCCACCCATCAAACTGTGTATCTCCTAACTAGAATTAGGTATTAGGTAGTCTGCCTCTACCCTCAGCCTTTGAAGCTGAAGACTGGAAGGTGACAGGCATAACTTCAATTTAAGAATGGCTCACAGGGAGATCCAGGAAATTACAGGGCTGTCAGTTTAAGATTTGTCCTGGGGAATAAAGTGAAAACTGTTATAAAAGGATTTGAAGACCCAGGCCTTGTTTTGACATACTCAATATGGCTGCATTAACGTAAAGTTCTAACTAATCTACTAGAACTTTTTAATACTAATTTTATTGAAAATAACAATACAAATACAAAATAGAAGACTAAAAAGAAAACATACAAGTTACAGAAAAGAACAAAAAGGAGAACAGAAAATAATATACTAAAGAAAAACAAAAATAAAATACTTCCCTCTTCATCACAAGTATAAACATTTTAGTAACTTATTACTTCCTCTTAAAATGCAACAAATTATGTCCTCTTCTCATATCCCATCCCTTATCTATAAACAAATCATTAAAGCTTTGTCATTTCAGTCCTGATGTCAGCAAACTACATTAAAGCTACATCTATTTTAACCATGATCAAATAAACAAACCTTATATTCCTTCCTTTTACCTATAACAATATTGAACTTTAGTCTTCCAAATGGTCTCTGAGTTTGGTTTTTTTTCTTGCAGACTATCAATTACTCAAAGTAGATGACATCATCAATGCTAATAAGGAGTGGGGTTTGCTCTCAATTTATATTTTGGTGCATTTTACATTACCTACTAACTGAAATTCGGTGGGCATTATACAATCAATTTAAACATGAAGTGCACAACTATGAAAATATAATAAAAAGGAAAACTAATACAAACAGCTTGTGGTAAAAGTAAAACCCAGAAATTAAAATAAAATACAATAAAAATAAAACTGACACCACATAAAGAGTAGAAAACTCTAAAAGCATTAAACTCACCTAAAATGTTTTACAATGGAACAATTTTAAAAAGTCTTTATTAGCGCCTAAACCAGATTACAACATAGGCACAATGCAAGCTATTGTGGGGCAATTATGATATATTTTGTAAGCAGGTAATCCTGGTTAGAATTCTCCAATTCATTATCCAGGGTCCCTACTTAGCCCAGTGCGCATGTGTGAGAAGAACCAGGCTCTTAAGGGTTTCTAGAGGGAGGTGTTTAAAATCTGAAAGGATAAATAACATTTAAGTTACAATATATACTATCATAGAAAATTTGCATTTCCATTTTTCTACTGTAATGATGCAGATTAAGACAATGCACTCAGTATGATAGTATCAAGTACTATATTACAATGGCTCTACTTTTGGATTAAAATATTCAGGCAACCCATAATTCAGAATAACTGTTTTCATTACCCTACAATGCCTCTTGCTTGTCATTCATACATTTGGAACTAAAATTAGACTCAGTTTGACAGAACTTCCAGGCAAGTCTAGGATCCACATAGGATCTCTGTGTGGAACCCCTTATCATTAATACTACTATCTGGAGTTAAGGTTTTGCAATGATATTATTTGCCCTTAAAAACTAGATTAATGGTGTCAAAGCTGCCTTTCTGCATCAATCTTTAATACACTAGCAAAATTGCAGGATATAGTAAAGGAAGAATAAATGGCAGAGTAAGGACAGCAGAAAAATCAGTTATCCTGGAGGATCTCACTTCAATCAAATTAAGATCAAAGTCATCCCAGCTGCTGCTACCCCCTTTTTTTTTGCCTGTTACCAGGAAGCAAACAAAAGGGCACCATCACTTTCTGGGTATTATGATGGTAAAGCACAAAATATTCAAACAATATTCAATAATCAGCGCGACTGTTTTGAAAAGGAAGCAAGACGACTTTTTTTAATCAGTAACCGCTTTCCTAGATGTGAAGAGAGGTCAGGGTCCTCTTCAGGAGAACACCTTCACTTATTAAATGCTACCCTTTAAATCCTCCCTCCTCCTGAGCCATGCATTGAACAAATGCGGAGAGATTTAAAAAAAAACGGTTGCGCATCCTTCCGCCTTGCGCTCCCTCTCCGTCTTTCTCAAGCAAAGCACAAAATGGAAATAGAAAATGACGGTTTTAAATGCCTCTAGTTTGATTCTGTTATACGAGCCAGATTATACCAGAACGCTTCAGGAGAAGCCACCCATTTGCTGCCCCTGCAAAACCAAATCTCTTCTTGTTACGAACGATTAAAAAACGGAGCTAAAAACGAGGGAAAGGAGGGGCGGTAAGCAAACGCACCCGCCGGCAGGGGAGGGAAACCGAATGTTGCTTGGCGGCGGCGGTTGCTGTTGCTGCTGCATCCGCATTGCTATTATGATGTCGTCAGTCAAAAGATGGAGAACGAGATGTGTTTTTTCCCCCACTTTCTCGCCGAAGAACCAGCTCCCCCCGCCCCATAATCGTCAACCTCTCTCCCCCAAAATACGACCCCTCGCTTTCCCTGTGCTCTCTTTGCTCTGGGCAAATTGCTGCACCCCGGCCCTAAGTAGCCTGCAAAGCAAAAGTAAAACAGAAAATACGACATCAAAACCTAAGAGGCGCCCAAGCGCAATAACCCATTTGTGTCACATGCGCAAAGCCGCAAGACAGACTGCAGCGAGCAGCTGCGGCCTTTTGAAACGGACAAGGAGGAGGCTCGTCGCGGCCAGCCCAATAGGACGCCAGCTGCCTGCTTCTGAGAAATGGTCTAAAGCGGCTCGCTCGCCTGCCATCGCTCACTGCCTCCTTCACCGCCGCCCCCCCCCCGCTCTCCCTCACACACACAAACACACTACAGCCGATGGCACCGTACAGCCAGAGCGTCACTGGGTGACACGCGCGCACACACACACATTACCCCCAGCAGCACCACCCCCTCCCCCACGTGCGCATGGTCTGCAAAATCTGGCCTCTGCGGGGCAACTGGAACTTCCAACCAGAAGCCGAACGTAAAGCCAGTTCTACTGTACCTGTTTCCAGACATCATTCTCAGCTCTTTTTTCCTGCTGCTTCTCCCCACCCGATTTATCTCAGCTATTGGATTTACAACGAAGAGAGTGAGGGCAAAGGAAGAAGTGGGTTTTTTTTTCCTCCCCTCTCTTCTAAACCGTCTTGCACCTTCTGTTTGAGACTGCAAGTGAAGTCACAAGACTGATTCTGTGACATCACACGAAGTCTACAAACACTGGATTGTGACTTCACTGCAGGATGGAGCAGGGAGGATTTTTTAAAAAAAGGAAGGGGAGGGGGGAAAAGGCTCTTATTCAAACACATATCTGCAAGAGTAACAAAGGATCACAAGAATAAATGCTAGCAAAATATGTCAGTGTAAATGAAACACAAAACATGTTTGCACATATACACTAGAAACAAATTTAATTGTGAAAAACAGTAATTTAAAATGCATTAAGGAGAAATGGGGGGGGAACTCCCAAAGTCATCATAATTAAGGAAAACATTTTTCTGTATGTCTGTCTCCTCCCATCTTCAAGAGTAAGCCCAGATTAGCAGTCAACATCAGTAAATGTTGAGGGGTAGGAAGAATTGGACAAAGGGAGAGAATTAGAGAAGGCGTTAAAATCAGCTGAGCATGTTAGAATAGTTGCTGTAACAATTGCTGTAACGATACACAGGGCATATAAATGACAATAAAGAACTGATTTTTTGAAGGTCAAAGAGACATGAAAACCAATCTGCTGCTACCAGGAGGGCTAAAAGTGATATACATACCAGGGTTCTGAATTCCAAGGCTCAGGTCTATCTGTGGAATGTGTGTTACCATCAAAAAAGGCTGCAAAGAGATTTGTCCTCAACAGAAGAGGTAGAAGAACTGAGCCAAGGGAAAAAAAAAGCAAACACTTCAACTTGCTATTTACTAAGTGACATTCTTGTATTGGCTAGCAAGCAAGTGGCACTGATGCTAAGAGGAAAATACCATATAGACAACAGCATTCCCCACTAATATTTAATAGCTCTATAGAACATGGATGTACAAATTATTTCAGGCTAAGGGCAGCACTTAATCCTTGAGTGGTGTACACTTTTTCAAGCAAGAAGAAAAGCTAAATTAAGGTAATTATTTCTTGTTAATTTAAGACATGTTGCCTTCTGTCACACTAAATATAAAACAGAGGATTTGGGGGAAACGGCAGAGGCCAGCACTATGGAACAGAAGGTCATACTCAGCATAAACTTTTAGAGCAAGATAAGAGAAAATGTGCACATATAAGCGGGGAGGACAGAGAAAGGAAGGCGGGCGGGAGGGTTGGGTGTTTTTTTTTTGCAAGCTTTTTCCAAATACACATAGAATTTTTTAAAGAAACCCTAATAAATAGTAATCTAAAGACTTCCTCCCTCATTTTCTATCAATTTAAAAAAGCTCAGCAGAATGCCTGGATTGTTATCAATCCTTCAATTAGACTTTTAGCATATTTATTTTAGCATATTTTTAAACATCACCTGTTTTCTTACAGATGCCCTTCAATTAACTTCACTGCTATTCAGTGAATAGAAGCAATCTGATTAAGGTGAAGTATCAATTAGTGTGGTCTCACAACATGCCAAGCCATTTGGTCTGGCTTAACATATCATCTGGACTCGGACTATGATAAAAGTAGACTTTAATTTCAGTCCATGTTAACTTAAATTATCTCACCTTAATCACAATCTGACATGCAATCCAATTCAGATAGGAAATGGCTGAGTCTCCTTTCTGGCCTTCCAACATAGACATAATAACAGGAGAGGCCATATAAAGTATGGCCTCTCTGCTACTCTGGCTTTCTTTTCATTCCCTATGGAAAGATATTTAATCAAACAAAAACTGTGCCATATGTCAGCAGTCTCCATCCCCAATTTGGCTACTATGTATTTTTTACTTTTTTCATTCACCCAAATAAAAACAAACCCAGGCAAAACTTTACGTAGGGATTAGGACAAGCAAATCTCAGTGAAAATATTATGCTGTTTGTTACATTATTTGGCAGGCTTTCTTTAAGGAAATTTTTTATGACTAATGCCAAGACATGCTCAACCTGTCATGTGTATGTGTGTGTGTAAGTTCTCAAGATCTAACCAGATGAACTACAGCACACAAAGGCCTTCTTGCGAATTACAATTTTTGACTTTATTTGTAAAACTGAAATACAGTATAGAAAATACTGCTTTCTTTCAGGCTTCAAGGCTAATCACATAAGCAGCATTTAGCTTAAGCAAACAAATCCCCATCTTCTTTACTAGTCCACAAAGAAATTAGAAGAGAGGCCGGAATATGGCAATTTGATGTATAGCTGTATTCCTTAAAATTCTTTAGGCTAGAAAAAGACTGTAAGTTGTGGATTTACAAGCACAATTGAGCCGAAAATTTATGTTGTTAAATGAGAAATTTGTTAAGTCAATTTTGTCCCATTTTTCGACTTTTCTTGGCACATTTGTTAAGTGAATCACTGCAGTTGTTAGTTAGTAACATGGTTAAGTGAATCTGGTTTCCTGACTGACTTTGCTTGTCAGAAGGTTGCAAAAGTTAATCACATGACCCCTGGACACTAAAACCGTCATAAATGTGAGAGTTGTCAAGCATCCAAATGTAAATCACATGACCATAGGAATACTGCAATGGTCATAAGTGTGAAAAATGATCATAAGTCATGTTTTTCAGTGCCATTGTAACTTCTAACAGTCACTACCTGAACTGTTGTAAGTCGACGGCTTGAGGACTACCTGTAATCAAGAGGTAAAAACATGGATGACAATCCAAATTGAGTTTTCTTTCTGCCTTCAAGAGGCACACATTTGCTACTGTATCATAGTATCTATTGTTAAAGTATAGGTATGTGTGCAATTATAACTAAAGTCACCTTCTTAGAGTCAGTTATGACTCATTATGCTTATCTGGGACTTTCATGGCTAAGTAGAGATTTTGTGGGCAGTGAGCCACTTCCTTTAGTTTAAAACCAGGCTGATCTTCTCATCCAAGAACTCTTTTAGCATAGCCAGGAAAGTGCAAATCTTCAGTAGTAAAATCACTGCATAGTTTGCTAACTATCATCATATTTTCTAAATTGTATTTTTGCCAGCTCATCAGGTCATTTTCATTTCTGTTTCCTCCCACCCATGATGACTTATACATTTGGAAGACCTTCATCTGCTTCAGGTCAGTGCTTTTCCAGATGAGTTTATCACCCTTCAAATGCAAGATTGTGTAAGAGGATGGTAGATGGTGCTTAGCTTCTCCTTAAGTTACCAAATCCATGTTAAATGTGTGTTGTGGATAGTAGTCTGCTCACTCACTTGGGAGTGCTATCCTTAACATTCTGCATAAAGCCTGGCGCAGCCCTCAAGCCAGAGGAAGTTGCACACAGCTGAAATCAGGGGTGGGATTCTACCAGTTCGCACCTATTCGCTAGAACCTATTGTTAACATTCTAAGCAACTCGGGGAACCTGTTGTTAGAAGAAATTACTGGTCTAATCCTGTAAGGAAGGCAGGAAGGAAACATTCTGGTGTTGCTTACAGAAACTGCCTCTCCGTTAACTCTTATTACATTCTTGGCAGGACTAGACTTCCTGTCTCAGGAACTTCTCTGGAGTTATTTTTCCCTCCTTTGCTGGTACTTTGCTTGTGTGGAGTGACCATTCAAAGTTACAATGGCACTGAAAAAAAGTGACTTATGACCATTTTTCACACTTACGACTGTTGCAGCATCCCCACAGTCATGAAAGGCCAGGCGAGGAGATGCGTGCCTCGATGTGAGTGATGATGAGTTGGCCACACCCAGCCAATAATATGACCACCAAGCCATGTCCACCCAATAACATGACCACCAAGCCACGCCTACCACCTAAGCCACGCCCGCAGAACCGGTTGTTAAAAAATTTGAATCCCACCCCTGGCTGAAATATATTATTTTTATTTCGGAATATTGCTGCAATGTCAAAGATGGGCACTTCATTTGTTTGTTTAATTCGATTTGTATACAAATGATACCAATCTCATACCAATGACTCTGGGCAGTGAAAAATAATAAAAACAATTGAAATAGTTACAACACAATGCTAAAAAGAAATTAAATACAAACAGCAGCCAAGAAACATTATAATCTGTTGGTGTCAGTATAACCAGGAAATGGTAGCCTTCACACACTCAGGTCCAGGCACATAGCCAGGTCTTCAAAGTCTTCTGAAAGTTCAGCAGGGTTGGGACCACCCTAATTTCTGGAGGGAAAATATTCCAGAGGGCAGGGGCTACAGCAAAGAAAATACATCTCTTGGTCCTGCCAGACAACATTTCTTAGCTGATGGGACCCAGTGCACAGCCATCCTGCCGGACTGGAATGGCCAGGTAGAAGCAACTGGAAGAAGACAGTCCCTCAGGTAACATTTGCTATTCCAATTCTCTCAGGTATAGAATTATTGTTACCACCTCTTTCTGAGTGATACTGATATTGTGTTTTCTGTTCTACTTATTTAAATGCTAAGCCTTTGAGTCCTTCCAAGTCTCAGTCTTTTTTCCCTGTGCACATTTTTACAATAACATTAAAAAAAGTAATGATTCTCCTTTTAAAGAGTAAAGATTATGGATTGGGATGTAACAATGTTGTTCAAGAGGAAGCTATTCTATTTGAAAATTGTTGTGAGAAATATAGCTGTTTTAAAATTATGGCAATGATAATTTAAAACTAAAAAATAGGACATATTTCTAAAACTTTCTTAAGTACAAGAAAGTTTTAGAATTATATCCTATCCTTTATTTTTGCATTTATCAGTTGTAACATTGGTGCTTATGGTTGAACAACTCAGAGATTTACAACTGGGAAAATGATAAACAACAAAACTGTGCAATAAAATACCATTCCCCTCCAATCTATTAATAACCCTCATTTTCAGAACATTCTTACACCAATGTACTCTTATACTGAACTCAAGCAATATGGAATTGCTGTTTATATGTAAGGCTTTATGTAATTTCCATGTTGTCTCTCAAAGAAGCACTACCATTAAGGAAGTTGATCCAAGACTTGGTCCACTTGGACTCATAACCACTGTAGGTATCTAATGTACCAGGTAGTCCTGGTACATTACCTAAAGTGGGAGGATCTTGCTGTGTTAGTTCAGGCTCTCAGCAAGCCAGATGAAATACAGAAATGCAGTCTTAATGGAATTGCTTCAGAAAATCACTCAAAAACTGCAAGTGGTACAAAATATAATAGTCCAATTATTCACTGAATATAGTTGCTAGGATCATATTACTGTGGGCCCTGCACTGCTTGGCAGTAGGTTTCTGGGTATAACTCAATGTGCTTAGCTTAGAAAGCCCTATATAGTTGGCACCAAAATATTTTGGGACTGCCTTCTCCAGACAAAGTTGATCTAGCCTATTCCCATTCTGAGAAAAACTTTTGATAATTCCCTACTTTTTTGAGGTAATAGAGATCAAGACTGGCAACAATTGTTCTTCTGCTACAGCTCACTGTTGTGGATGTTTCCTTGGAACTTAGAAATTTTCCATTGTTGAGTGCCTTCCAGAATTATATCAAGGAGCCCCTGGGATTAACAAACAAGGGAAAATTGTCTGGGAATAATCATATCAAGTACTTTCATGTCTTTTGTATTCCAGATTTTGACTAGGGACCTAACAGCTCTCTGGCAAAATATTGTGAAATTTACTAAGTGCCCTTTGAAAGCTTGTACTGTACAACAGACATGTATACAGGTTCATTCCCCCAGCCCCAGAGGTTGATAGCACCAGCACTTCAGTTATAAAAAAATAAGCTGCCCATGATAAGAGCCAATAGGAATGCCTTCCACCAACGAATTGCAACTCACTTATTCCAATATATTATTGTATCTAATATGTAGCTTCCGGCTGAGGGCGTCCCATAATAATCCAAAGCAGGCCCTTGGTTGCAATAGCGGTCATGAGTTCTCAAGATCCAACTTCAGCAACAATACTTTGCAAACTGTCATTCTGGCAATGCAGTCAAGCAGTTTAGAGAGTGATGCCACTGTATGGCTGGAATACTATACACTGTAGCATCTCTAATTTATCCCTTGATCTGACCACACAAACAGGAATTCACATTTTAGATGATGCAAAATTCTATCCATTCTTGGCTGATTTGCCTTCTTGTGTGGTCAGTATACACAGACACATAAATTTATTTCTTGATTCTCTCTCTTGCTTCATTCATTGTGTTCTTATTGGTTTTTTTAATGTGATTTCTTATCCTCTAGCCTCGTAGATGAAAATTAACAATAACTGCTAATTTTCCCATCATTATTTCTGCTGCTTCTCATGCTGATCTTTGCCTTTCTCATTCTGGCTACTGACTGGTATCCAAATGGTGGCACTTCCTTAGGCACAGCAGTTATAGCCACTAAAACTATAATATCTCTGGGGCTATTTAAACAGTGTGGCTGTCCACATTTTTTTGGCCCAGCATGATTTCTACAGTATTTGCCTACCTTTTCCCCTTGGCCAGTCACATAAGGTATAGTTCTTGGCTAGAGTTCCTGCTTTTCCCTTATTCATTCTTAAAAAGTCTCCATTTCATACATCTCCTTCCATTTTCGTATCTTGTTGTCTTCTTCCTTTCATACCATTTCTCAATCATTCCAGATTCTGCAGTAAGTAATATAAACTGGC
Source organism: Naja naja (assembly GCA_009733165.1). Classification (NCBI taxonomy): domain Eukaryota; kingdom Metazoa; phylum Chordata; class Lepidosauria; order Squamata; family Elapidae; genus Naja; species Naja naja. The sequence continues at coordinate 20,838,546 of CM019154.1, read as the reverse complement.
ACTATTCCATCCTGAGCTGAAACACAATCATAGCAGTAGATAGGAAGTCTGTCTGTAATAATATGCCTACTTGGTCTTCCTCCAGATTGTAACCATTGTTATGCACTTGAAACAAAATCCCTCCCACTTTTAGTCCTTTATCTCTAAAGTCCCCTTTTTCAAAGCAAGATATACATATATACACAGAGAGAGAGAGAGAGAGAACAAGAGCACTCAATGAAAGGCATTTCTATGCAGTGATGCTATAGAAAAACATAGAGCACAAGTTGCTTTTGCAGAAGGACATAGTTTCTTCTAGGAGATAGAACCCTAACCATCTATTACATTCCTCCTTTCCTCCTGATTTTAAAATGGCACAAAATAATAAAGGTAATGATAAAATATAATTTATGAGATGAAAATTGCTATCTTCCAACTGGCTCCCTGGGACTCCGCAAGTACTGTCATAAATACACGTCCTCATATCAGCTTGGAAGCCATTTTTCTTTGGGGCTTCTGAGCTGCTAAATTCAGTGCCTGGAAATTTGGGAGTGGGATATCAAGGAGTGGTGGAAGATTTGCCACAACAACATTCCTTTCTCAGAAAGTCAAGGACGTGTTACCCTGCACCTGGAGGGGAGTGAATGGGGATAGTCTCCAGTCGGAACAAAGTAATGATTGGACCATGTGATGAACTATTGGGTGTAGGGGTAGGATTTTGGGTTTTCTATGGGCTAGGAAAAACCTGGAACTCTCAGATTTGGGTTTCCCCAGATGTGCCAATATGACATCTCTAATAAAATGGATCTTTGGGAAGATGGTATTCTCGGAGTCTTTTTCTCTGGAGGTTGTTATTTGGAATGCTGACACCTCATTTAGCAACAACTGTGACCAGCAATTGGCTTGTTAAGCGAAGTGGTTGTTAAGTGAAACTGCTTATGATCAGCTTTCCTTTGTTTTATAGATTTGCAAATCATAAATGTGAGGACTGGTCACAAAGTTACTTTTTCATCATCGTACTTAGGGTTGCTAAATGAGTCAGTCACTAAATGAGAACTACTTGTATCTATTATGTAAATATTAAAAACATAATTGATTTTGTAGATATCATAAAGATGAAAGCCTTCTTTCCCGCATAATTTATGTAGGTGCAACAGAATGAGCCCTTTCTAGTCAGTACTAATAGATAAAAAGGAATTTTTAAGAACCAATGATGTACTTCAACTATAGTGATGAACAAGGGTTTTATGGTGCAGTTGTCCTTTTTATTTTATATTTTATTATATAAGGTCATGTATAAATGTCTAAACTTGTATGTACCTTATGTATCATATGCATTTACTTATACATAAACATATAACACTTTATACATCCTCCTCATCCACTTGTAATTTTCTATTTTCCTATTGTTTCTTCTGTGCTTATTCTCTCTCCTCATTTCCAATACCCATCCAAATATAACCTAATTCAGGACATACATATATACAAACATACATACATACATACTACCTAATGACAGCACTATTAAGTAACAAACAACTAATACTGTTTATATATTCTAATAGTGGCCTGTAGTTGAGCCATTTGTGTTGATTTGCAGAAATAGTAAATAATTGGCTATGTTAACTTTATATGGGGATAACATCAATAATTTCTTAAATTTATTTATTGAAATATGTCCTTCTATACACACTGTTGAAAACTGTGTGCATTAAAATTCTTAGCAATCAATACACCACAGGAAATGAAAATGTAAAAGCCTATGCCCTCAAAGGTATTAATCTGTAAAAGTTAGAGCTTTGTTTGATATTTGAATATTTATTCCAAAGGGACAATATTTATAGTTATAAATATTTCAAACATAATCTCAGACTAATATAAATATAAAATGGTAGTTAAAATACAAATTAGCATGTGAGAAATTAAATATTCCCACCTGCTTGTGGGCTAATAGGGTTATTAATACTTTAGATCAGTTTATGTCACTCACATTTTTAAAATACTTGAGTTATTGCCAAAGGATTTTGGATTGTTCTAAAACTGCAGAATAGTATAATTAATTAAAATATCTTTTGATTTTAAAATTTCAATCCAGATATATTAGTAATTGCTAAAACTTCTGATTTACTGTCACCATTGAAATATTTTTTGGATTGTTCTAAATTTACAGCATTTTTAAAAGCAGTTGAAAGGTACAGTTAACATGGATATAAATTATTTGCAAGAACACTGGAATAAAGAGTTAAAATGCCTCTTCTTAACAAGTAAGTTATTATATATGAATTTTATTTTTAAAAAATTCATGTTTATTACCCACTGTAGCAAGTGTTTATAAAGGATTGTCTGTCAAATTCATTACACTGAGAGAATACTGTTAAACTGGAATATGCTTATCATATGATATGGACCTGCTCCACTATTGTTTTATCTGTAAACTTAATGTGTTTTGGAAAGAGTAATATGATTGAAAGAAATGAATGTGAATCATACAGCAAAAATTTGGAAGGCATTAGTGTATGATGAACTATGGATTCACTGAATCTGAAGCCTAATAAAAAAGAAAACTCTTTACAATGGAAAAAGTACCATCATGAATTTACGATTCTCATTTAATATGTATTTGCTTTATCAACTTAACAAAAAAACCTGATCACTTTTATTCTCTGTGTTCAAGGTTTAAAGCTTCATTTAAAAAAAAAATAACAAGTATATATGTGCATGTATACATTTTCATACACACTTGTGCACACATATGATGAAAGATTCAGTTTTAGATACTTATATAATTTATTTATTGAAACTATATGCCCCAATCTAGCACATAATATAGTATAAAGTACACTTGCTTCTTTTACTTTTTATTTCCTTTTTTCTCTTTCTCTTTTTCTTTTGTTCTCTATATAAAAACAGTAAAAACAAAAACAAAACTTAACAAGCAATAAAAGTTAAAAGTTGCCATAAAATGAAATGCACACAGAGAACATTCAAATATGGAAATCTCACTCCCACAGTGGATATATTACTATTGGATTCTTGCAGTTGTTTTTATTTGGAACCAGGAAATATAATACACATAGGTCTATCGGTTTAAGTAACTTAGATGAGAAAAGGGGATAATGGGCAAAAGAGATGGAAGTTATAATTACCACAACATATTGCATCAGTGTGAGAACATATTAAGATGTAGAACAATTGGATATGCAAGTAGATCATGAAAATATACAAGAAGCACAAGGACCAATGAAAACACAAGGAAGTAATATTATTATTTGAAAAGGATATAAGGTTATCCTTTTATTTAACCAAAGTTAATAATGAATAGGTAACTGGAAATGAAAGCACCACTGAGAAATTAACATCAGAGTTTAATTCCATGTTTAGACTTCCAGGGTGTAATGTGAGCACTGAACCACAATGATTGCCTGATCCCGCTTTTGCCTTTATTATTAGTTCTTTCCTTAACAATAATCCAGTAAAATACCAGAATCTGTCATATATGTCAGCCCTCTATTGATAAAACATTCATATTTTCCATGACTGAATTATCAGATCCATTTCCTTTCTAGCCAATGAATATTGCTGAATAAAAATGTAATCTTGCCTCTCATTTCAAAAATCTAATGAACATTGAAGGCATTTAAGAATCTACTTCTATATCAATAGATATAGTGCATAGATAATTATATATTTATAGATGTAGGAACATTCACAGACACATATATTAACATTTCTAGATTGTGTATTTCTAAAAATACAGTGGGCATTAAAGTTGAGTAGCAACTCTATGATAGAATTATGCTTGGAAATTTTTCCAAACAGCTGTTTGATTGAGTGGTGTAAATTTCTTTCAGATCATATATCAATACTTCACGAGCTCATCATTCCTTTCCTTTTACTGTCACACTATTCAATCCCTTTTGCAATTAACACACTGTTTAACTTAAAGTAAGTTTAATGGAAATCCACTGCAGCAGTATCTGTTAAACCTACAGTGTATCAATTCAACAGTGGCTAAAGAAGCAAGTTTCAGGGTACCTCTTAGGCAAATGTTCTACTGGTACCTGCCCCACTTCCTTCCTTATATATAAATTCTCAGTTAAAATAGGCATAAACATAAACATATTTATGCACAGAAAACAAAATAAACCCACTTATAATAATAAAATATGAAATACAGAACTCCTAAATTCAGGTACATAGTCGGGGTGGGATCCGACAGGGTTAACTACCAGTTCGTGGTGATTTACGATGTTTTACGATGTTTGGTGATTTACGATGTGTTTCTCTGCATGCTGCCTGCGCGCCTGTAAATCTTCATCATGTAAATCTTCATCAACAGTATTTGAAACAACACCTTTTTCCTGCTTTTCCACCGCAGCTGTGCCTTGCACAGCAGCTGAACTTGAAAAAGCAGGAAATAAAGATCAGGTAAGAGCCCAGGCGGGTGGGTGGGCCAAAACAGCAGCAGACGTAGAACCGGTTCTATGTCTGCTGCTGTTCAGAACTACCGGTTCTACAGAGCCGGACAGAACCAGTAGAAACCCACCCCTGAACATAGTGCTCACTTTTCTCTAATACAATGCTGGATACATATCTGATGCAATTTCTACGGCACCACTCAACTATATTAGAAGCAATAATATTCCTTTGGCATCCTTTTATTCATTCACAGGACCCTTTGTTCCACTTAACTGCTATTAAAGAAAACAGAATTTCTCTAAACAGGAACCTTTGGCTTATAAGTTACTTTTCTATGTACCAGTAATCGGATTCTTCACAGAATTGAAATCTAGAATTAGTCACTTTTGGAGACCAAATCAGAAACTCAAGGTTTACACATTGCGATTCACCATTTGCTGAAAGATGGCATTCTCTGACTCCAAACTTACAGAAATCAGAAATCACAGGAAGTAGTCTGCATTTAAAAAGAGAGTGAAATAGATCTAATGATATAGGCAACTTTTCATCTGTGAGGTCCTTATTACCTGGTGAGTTGACTTGCATAAGATGCCTTTCCATTTACCTTTCTAAAAATGTGCTTATTTGGTCTACCAGAAGGTTACTGAAATTGGCTGTCATAACGATAATATATTCCAAATATTTCAACAAAATGCATGAATTTTTCTCAGAACAAATACTGAACCTCTGTTGAAAGGATTCTGAATAATGCCAAATCAGTACTAGGTGGAATTTATTACTATCTGCATTTTTTCTTTTGTAAGCAAAAACAAATATGTGAGATTTCCACCTCTTCAGGCACCTTTCCCAGTAGAAAATAGACTGTAAGGCAATATTTCACTTACTGTTAGGATGGGTGGTTTATGAAGAAAACATGCTTCTCTGACCATGAGACAGTAACTGCTCCACTCTATCTGGTGTCTTTCTCACAGGAAGTAGATGATTGCCTTGAAGGCCTAGCTAAAATTGCAGAAGGTTTGAATACACTCTGTGACAAGGATAGGGTTCTTTGAAGGGGAAAGAATTTTGTGCTCTAAGTAGAATTAAAAAGAAAATAACAGAACTGTGACCTATTGATGCTGAATGCTCTTCCTGTTCAAAAGAAAAAAAGAGTGCAGTGCAGTGCAATTGAATTGAATGGGATGGGATGGGATAGGATAGGATAGGATAGAACAGAACAACAGAGATGGGACTTTGGAGGTCTTCTTGTCCAACACACTGCTCAAGCAGGAGATCCTATACCATTTCAAACAAATGGCTGTCCAAACTCCTCGTAGAAACCTCCAGCGATGAAGGCAAGCTGTTCTATTGATTGATTGTTCTAACTGTTAGGAAAGTTCTCATTTCTAGGTTGCTTCTCTCCTTGATTAATTTCCATTCATTGCTTCTGCTTTGGAGAATAGGTTGACCCCCCTCTTCTTTGTGGCAGTCCCTTAGATACAAGAATGATGCTATCATGTCTCCCCTGTCCTTCTTTTCATTAAAGTAGACATATCCAATTCCTGCAACCAGTCTTCATATGTTTTAGCCTTGTCTTCCAGTTAATTGTCTTTGTTGCTGTTCTCTTTCTAGAGTCTCAACATCTTTTTTATATTAGGGCAACCAAAACTGGATGCAATATTTCAAGTGTAGTCTTACTAAGGCACTAAAAGTGGTACTAACACTTCATGTGATCTTGTTTTTATCCCTGTGTTAATGCAGTCTAGGACTACATTAGCTTTTTTGGCAGCTGCAGTATACTGTTGGCTCATAGTTAAATGATTGTCCATTAGGACTCCAAGATTCTTCTCACAGTTACCACCACTGAGTCAGGTACCACCTAATCTATATTTGTGCAGTTGGCTTTTCTTGCCTAAATGCCTTACTTTTCTCACCTCTGAATTTTTGTTAGATAGGGGTCAGTGTTCAAGTCCGTTGAGATCCTTTTGTATCTTGAGCCTATCTTCTGGACTGTTGGCTATTCCTGCCAGCTTGGTGCAATGATGAGTTCTCCTTCTATCCCTTCACCTAAAAAGTTTGTGGAGATATTGAAGAGTACCGGACCTAAGACAGAGCCTTGAGGTACCCCACTGCTTACTCCACTCCATGTAGATGCAGTTCCATTAAGAACTACACATTGAGCAAAGTTGGTCAACCAGTAACTAATCCATCTGGTGATGATGCTGTCTAATCTACATTTTTATATCTTATCAAATAGTAGGTTGTAGTCTACTTTATCAAATGCCTTACTGAAGTCCAAGTAAATTATGTCCATAGCATTTTCCTGATCCACTAATTTAGTCATGTTTTATTGGCCTCCACACAGCTATGAATTGATGTGGTTACCTAGTGAGAAGTGAAAAAAGATTTGATACAATGACTGATATTTCATGGAATGTTTTATTTATTACAAATGCTTTTAAGCCATTCCAATCAAACAAACCTTAGTGACTTTTAAAGATCTTGAGTGATCATGCTATATGCTGGTCTCCAATCTCCATCTTTTTCTTTTTTTGCCATGGTTTGAAAAACAATTCTGTTAGACTTTTAATGTTTTCCTTGAGTGTTTCTATTAGTTTACATTTTGTACACATATAATTGTTGTGTGTAAATATATGCATCGCACAAACTTTGCAAATCAGAACAGTGTCTTTTTTTTCATTACTGCTTTTGGATGCAATTTTTAAAAGAATATTGTCCAGTCTACTATGATGCAAGCATTCTATGTTGTATTTACCACCACAACCACCACTTTCATCATCTTTGAAATGGGTTAATCAGACTGAACTCAAAACTGAGAAGCTTACTTTTTTCTGGGCCATATGCAGTTTTATACAGTGATGCTTACAATTCCTGAGCCCTTTTGAATTTTCAATAGTTCTACATAAATATGTCTTTGGAAGGTATTAATTCCCCTTCCAAAAGACCTTTCTGTTTTGAATTTGGGGTGTGGAATATCCGTTGCAAGAAATAAATATTTATTGATAGAAATGACAATTAGATGGTTCAAGAATATGCTGCTCTCTAGTTTTTTTTACAGGGTAGTGAGAGATGTGTATTCAAGGAGAAGCATAGGAGTAGATTGATAGTTCTCAACTTATGACCACAATGAGCCGAGATGCCCTGCAGACAGTCACTCATGCACTTGTCACTTCCCGAATCGACTACTACAATGCTCTATACATGGGACTACCCTTGCGGACCACCCGGAGGTTGCAGCTGGTGCAGAATGCGGCCGCGTGGGTTGTGATGGGAGTGCCCCGATACTCCTATGTCACACCCCTCCTGCGCGACTTGCATTGGTTGCGGTTCGGTGAGATTCAAGGTCTTAGTAACAACATATAAAGTCCTACATGGCTTGGGTCCAGGGTACTTGCGGGAACGTCTCCTGCCGGCATCACACACTGATTGCCCTGTATGCTCCCACAGACAGGGCCTCCTTGGGATACCGTTGGCTAGACACTGTCGGCTGGCGGTGCCCAGGGGTAGGGCCTTCTCTGTGGGGGCACCCACACTGTGGAATCAACTCCCCGTGGACCTTCGTTTGGCTCTGGATCTCTGTTCCTTCTGCCGCAACTTAAAGACTTGGCTATTTCAGCAGGCCAGCCTGGACTGAACCAAGAAGGGGGGGGGTTCTGTCTTTTAAATTTTTTTAATAGTTTTAATTGTTCTTGTATTGTGCTTGTATTGTTTAATCCTTTTTTAATTAGTTTATTGTACTGTATTTTTATTCTGTGAGCCACCCTGAGTCCTTAGGGAGAGTGGGCGGCATACAAGTCTAATGAAGAAGAAGAAGAAGAAGAAGAAGAAGAAGAAGAAGAAGAAGAAGAAGAAGAAGAAGAAGAAGAAGAAGAAGAAGAACCAAAATTTCCTTTGTTAGGCAACTTGTAAGTTGTACCCAATTTTACCACCTTTTTGCAACAAATGTTTAACAAATCACTGTAGTTGTTAGGTGAATCATGTCATTAAGTGAATGCAGCTTCCCACATTGACTTTGTGTGCCAGAATATGGCTGAGAAAGTCGCAAATGGCAATCATGTGGCACTGGGACACTGCAACCATTTTAAATACATACTGATTGCCAAGTGCTCAGATTTTGATTGTGACCGTGGGAATGCTGTGAAGGTTGTAAGCGAGTACTAGTTTCAAGTCACCTTTTTCAGTGCTGTTGTAACTTTGAACAATTGCTAAACAGATGGCTGTAGATGGAGGCCTACCTGTAGAAATCTGGTACAGTACTTAAGAAATATATATAGTAAAACAGGAAGTGTTAGAGTAAAGAATAAACAAGTGAACTGAGTGATCAATACAAAAAAAGTACACTGAGGTCGTTTGGATATATACAGAATGAATGAAAATTAAATTGGAAAATAAAAACAGTATACATAAAGGAACTATGATTAGTTTTAGAACAGGAGGAAGACTGACAAAGTTTGGATGGACCTAACATAACGAGAATTTGAAAATAGGAAAGAGGTGTTTAATCCTCCTTCTCTCCATTTCAAAACATGAACCAGTAGCAACTGTGTTGGACTAAGAATTCATATTAGTCCTATAAATTCTTCTTTCTCTGCTGCACATAACAGATGGGGGGGAGGGACAGACATAATGATATTTTTAATGACTGCCAGTAAAAAACAGAAAACATTGCAAGATACCATTTATAACAATAGCTGTTTTCAATTCAGAAATGCTAGAACTGATATAAAAGGGGATGTTCTCATATGTCTCTTAAAATATGGCAGGAATCTAGCCAAAAAACAATTCTGTCTCCACCCGAAGATTAAAAATATTTATTCAGCTGTATATCTACTACTGAATGCATTTATTTCCAGGTAAACATGCTTATGCTTTCATCCTTAACCAATAGCCAAAGTATAATTTACTATTTTGGAAGACTTCAAGAAATGCTAGTTTAATGTATTATTTTGGCAGGCAGTCCTGTTGTTTATTATATAAATGCAAAGTCATGAGATAAACTGTATCTATGATATGAAAAGTATTACAATATATTTCAAGAGCATGCAATAATCGTATCTGTCTATTGTCACATCCTTGTACCACTTTTGGTATTCATTTCCATGTGCCGCTTTAAAAAATACAATATACAATTTAAAATTTGAAATGCAGTATATAGCTAGGATTGGAAAAACTCTTGTCACCAGACAATTTTGTTTTTCCTCCACCAGTGTCTACCCTCTTTCTTATTGAAACAGGAAATTCTTAAGCTTTCTGAAAGGAGTTTAATTATACGATGCTGATAAACATGCATGGAGAAGAAGGAGACAGAAATGATTATTTAAAGGGTAACATTTATAACTTGTTTTATATGAAACCTACTGCAACTTCTTTTCTGATTCTTCACATTTGATTTTTGACATTCAGTAAATTTATATAGTTATGTTATTTACAGATAAAAGATTTTGCATTCTCTGCATGATAGGAATTACCCCTACATTCATGATCCAAAAGAGGCAATACTCATAAATCAAATCTAAAAATAAAGAATACTTACTTGCAAGTTGAAACCAATTAAAATTTAGTAGAAAATATTGTAGTCTTTTTCTATTTTTTTCCTATGTAATCATTCAAACAATCAATGCTTGTTTACAATCTAAGCTAAGCAAGAAAAAAACCCTCAGATTAACTGGATCAGTCTTTTTTTTAATCTATTAGCCTGTGCTACATAATCTGTAGCACAGACTATGTCTGTGTGTGTATCTGGGAAAGGTAAAGTACATTTTTCAGCCAATTAACTCTGTTTTCAGCAGGATGAAAGAATCTGCTTTGAAGGATGGACTGGTAGGTGAACAGATCATTAGCAATGCTCTAAAGGGAGGGCATGTGAAGTTTTGCTTCAGGCAGCAGACTCTGTTGGGTTTGATACCAGTTCAGAACCAGGAATGGGATTTAGAAGACAACATCTGGCAAATCGATTTGCCTACCTCCCACTGTTTTCTTTTTGATGTGAGAAGAAAGGAAGTCCTGAAAACTAACATTTCTCTATGGCAGCAATTACTTAAAGCCACAAGGGCCAGTCCAAGAACCAAGGAGCATGCTCACAAACAGAAGGGAATAAAATTACATGGAAAAAGTATTCTTTTTTATAAAACTTTGTGAAAGGGAACTTTAAAAATGTATTAACAGATCCGCCAAAGCTGCAAATACTGAATAATGTAACTCTTTTCGCAACTATATTGCGACACGCCAAATGTGAACAGCTATTGGCAGTACGAATGTCAACACATGTGATGTCTTCACACAAATGCTGTGATTGTTATACTTGTGTCAGATACAATGCAAATATGTAACTGCAGCATTTGTTTGACATCATCAAAAACTTGCCATTTTGATGTCAATGTAATTGATTACAGATACTATCATGTACTGACAGATATTTTGAGTACTGTATTTTTATGAGAGTTTTTGGACTTGTTTATTTCCAATTCTTGCCACATTTTGGCTCAGGCATTATACTCTGCTGCAATAAACCTTTTTTCCTTCCTCTCCCTCAACAGAGGTTTAGTGTTCTATTAATGGAGCTTCTCTTTTCAGGTATGCATTATTTATCTTCCTTCACTCTTCTCTCTTCCCAAATGTTTAGCAATATACAATTATGGTCACAACTGCTGGTAAAACATCTATTTGTAAAACTGCTCACACACTACTTTGCAAACTGCACAAGGCTTTTGAAAGTAACTAAGTGCTGGTGCCATAGCACAATATAAACTTACAATTTATTTTTATTATTTTTGTAATCTATCATATACCATTCACTGAAGAGTTTTCCAAATGACAAATTTAGGCACAGAAAAGCATGTATCACAGAGGAGGACCAGCAATTAATTTTGTTACTCTATTCCACTGATAGCTCAAATGTGAAACTATTTATTCTATTTATAAATTCAAAGGTAGACTATTAAATATATATTCAATACATGCTGGAGTTGTAATTGTGATGTGCTTTTTAACAGTTTTGCCATATACTAAATAAATAAATAAACAAACAAACAAACAAATGATGGCTTATGAGAAGGGCTCTGATTAGATAAAAGCATTTCTCACTCTCCTACCATCTTCTAAAAGTGAGAATTGATTGGCTCATGATGTTGCCTGCCAAATATTGTATTAGGTTCATAAATGCAGACCAGCATTTAAATGTCAGCAGGAGAAATTACAACAATTAAAAAGATTGTGGGAGTGGTAAATACTGTAAAACCAAGGTTCCACTGTACACAAGTTTACAGCAGGTAAATATTCTTATAGAAGATGAGACTACAACAGAAATTAAAACAGTTAATGGAGTAAATAATGCAGACCCAGTGACTAAAACATTTGTAATAAATAATGTACAGAATATAGTATGACAAATCAGGGAACTGTATGTATTACTCCAGATGCAGATGTAACAAAGATTTATATAAAGACATTAATGATGGAATGATTTGTTGTAAGCATCCATCATAATTTATGATAGGTTTCTTAATGCAGGATTAAGAGGCAAAGCTCTTTGCTATCATTCAATAACCAAGTCAAGTATTCTACTTAGGAGCTAGAGAGATTAAAGGGAGACTGGTAGCTATTGGAACCTATTATGTTATCACCAGTCAAACACTTTGTTACACTGATGTTCAAAAGAATAGTAAACCAAAGCAAATTATTCTTAGGAGGACAACCCATGTGAAAAAGATGTACTATCTGTTCTGCCTTTAGTGACCTGCTGCCCCTAGAGATGTTTTAACAACTTTCAGCCCTTTAGCTCTTTGCATCATAAAAACAATTGGATGCTGCCTATATTGTAATGAATACCTCTTCCTAAAATAAACAAAAGCCTTGCAGGAAGGGAACATTTCAAAGTCTGTTAGGTGCTCATGACTTCTCTATCATAGCCCATCCTCCCCATGAGGCTTTTTTCCTTAAGTATTGTTTCATCCTCTTGGTTTATAAACTGGACTTTAATTAAAAATAGGAGTGATGCTCCCTTTTCTTCTATAGCATGAAATCTTGTACATGTATTATATTATGCCTTCTTGTTATATAAGAACAATCCTGCTGGATCAGACATGGAAGTAACAGGATCTGCAAGATCAATAGCCTTCAATATACCTATCGTCCATGAATTTATCAAATCTCCTTTTGAAGTCAATTCAAGCTAGTGGCTACCATATTTTGTGGTGGCATGTTAAAAATTATCCACTTTGTGAGGAAGTGGTCCTTTTTCTATTTTAAATTTGCTTTTAAAGAGGTTAATTGGATGATCCCGGTCCTAATTATCTGAAACAGAAAAAACTTTTTCCCTGTCTACTTTCTCCATGCTATGCATTATATTATGTCCTTCAATCATTATTCTCTGCTATACTCCTTTTTCCCAAAAGTATCCCAAACATTCTAGCCCTTTCTCCTAATGAAGATATTAAAAGGATATTGAACATAAAATCTATCTATATGACCTGAAAATTTGGAAATAATTGAAGATGGTAAAGTGTATCATCATAAAAGGGACACTAAGAATACTTGGCTGAGTGTTTCCACCTCTCTGTAGCCAGAAGGGCAAGTTTCTAAGAATTAGGAGCTCATGAAATCTATCTCCCCCCAAACAAACAGAAGGAAAAGCATTAACAGAATAATGAAATAACAGTGTTGGAAGGGACCTTGGAAGTCTTCTAGTCCAACTTTCTGCTCAGGAAGCCTGCTGTCCCACTGCTCAGGAAGCCCTATAGTACCATTTCAAGGTATTAGTTACAACTTATAAAGCCCTTAATGGCCTGGGTCCAGGGTACTCCTGCCAGCATCAATCTCCGATCGCCCTGTTCGCTCTCATAGGAGGGGCCTCCTGGGGGTGCCGTCAGTCAGATATTGTAGGCTGGCGGTTCCCAGGGCTAGGGCCTTCTCTGTGGGAGCACCTGCCCTCTGGAATCAGCTCCCGTCGATCTCCGTTTGGCCCCTGACCTCCGCTCCTTCCGGGACCTGAAGACTTGGTTGTTTCAACGGGCGGCCTTGAATGACCATTGGGTTTATTTTAATTTATTTGGCTTGTTTACTGTTTAATCTTGTTTTATTGTAAATTTTCTCTGTTTTAATGTTAGCCCTGTCCTTAGGAATAGGGGCATACAGAATAAATAAATAAATAAATAAATTTCAGAGAAATGGTTAACATGGGCTCTAGAGAAAGTTCATCTATATTTACTTAGTGTCAGACAGTATAAATACCCCACAATAGAGGGCTTGCACTACTCTAACATTTGTGATGAAATTCAGGAACAATGGTGAGGTTATTTTGTTGATCAATGTTCTAATTTATTGCTTTTCCACTGATTTAATTCCCGTAAGGGTTGATTGACCTATAATTTGTGAAGAAAGAGTTGAGACTGCATACTTTCTTCATACAAGTTTGACACCAACAAGATTGGTCACTTTTTGTAAACAGCTGAGGTAACAGCCCCTTAGGATCAAACAGGATTCAGAGCCATAACGATAAAATCTTGTAACAAGCCTCAAAATTGCATTAGGGACACATTTTGAAGAAACAAAAGACTTCCTAAGGAAGCTCAATTAAACAGTTTCATATGCCCATGGATTTGTGAAGGGGCCAAGTTATATAACATAAAATAGTTGAGCAACTTTATTTTAGCCATAAACAATTTAATTGTAACTGGGAGATGAGAGAATTATTCAGAGATGTTAATTTCCTATAAGCCTGAAAGACTGACCCCAAATATTTAAAATATTGAACTTGTTCTAGTATACGACTTGATGAACCACTGGGTTTTTTTTCCTGCTGTCTGTTTTTGAAGTTTCTATATTAAAAAGCAATGAAGCTAAAAGACTCCTTTTTTGAGCTATTTGAATGTCTAGATGAAATCAGACAGACCCTACCCAGTTGCTCTTTTCGTATTACTTATGAATTAGCAAAAAGAATCATTGATCCACTCAAAATGTCCCAGAGTCTAATTTCAGAGATGTTACTAAATCTTGCTTTAAAAACAAAGGCTGCAAATAAAGTCAGATCAGAATGATTTCTGTTTATCAGCTAGATGGTGTAGCATTATGCATTGTCCTGATTGGAAACTCACTTGCCTGGTATTGCTTATTCCTTTATCTGTAGCCCAGGTATTGAGTTTGGTGAATTACCTGTTAAGTAATTTGTTAATGATGTACAATAGGCTAATTGGCCTATAATTAACTGTGTCATTCCTATTGCCCTTTTTATATAGGCAAACAATTATTTTTACCTTCCACTCCTCTGGGATCTTATCTGTGAGATTAATATATAAAAAGGGAGAGGTCAATACTGGTGCCCAGTATTAGAGTTAGATTTAATTAGCAGGAGGGTGGGGGATACAATTGCTAGAGGAATTTACCACACTTATGTTGGTTGATAATATATTTACTTTCTTGTATGTGACTAGCATAGTAAGGATAAGGACACATCCATCACTGAGATATCATCATGAGAATTGTACTGTCCACTTTTACATACAGCATAACAAAATTTAGCTATGTTAAAGGAAACTGAGTCATACTGATCTAATAATAAATGTACATATAAAAGATCAGAATTTCTGATAGTTGAGTATATATACACATACTTACACACACACACACACACACACACACACATGTGTATACATAATGTTTGCATTAATTATATTTATTTATTTATCTACTTTATTTAGGTGCCCATTTCAAAAGGAAATGACTCTGGGTAGCACGCAATACTGAAAAAAATAGAATATTTTCTGTATAAAATACAATATATAACTGTAATTGTTTACTATTGTAACAACATATATTCTATATTTTATTTTTCTGTTACATTTTTTTCATTTATTTTTAAGTACTTGTTATGTATTTTTTGTCCTTCATTTTGTTTTTTTCTTTTCTGTTATTATTTTAAAAGCAATAAATTTTTTATTAAAAATGCAACACTGTATCCTGGCTATCAACTGTTTCTAAAAGGTAAATTATAGCAATTATGTGACATTGAATTGACCTTGGATGATTTTAAAAACCTAAGCAGACACTGGAACTGCTTAATACTGGATTGCTAAATCATCAATAAATCCCGGGGCTGTAAACTAAACTGGGATGTTTAAAGAAGGCGGCAATACAAAACAACTTTCATGTTATTGTTATAAGAAGTACATGAAGACACTGGTCAATTTTGATTTGAAATAAACTTTATTTATAGGTGGCTATTAAACTAATATTAGACCTCAACATCCCCTCTACGCATCCTCCTCTCTTCCCCACCCATCTTTTAATTTATATTGCTGAATTTTCATTATTTATTTTTGTTGTTTCATTGTTTTACTATTGTTATATTTACATTTTTATAATTTTACATTCTACTGTTGCATGCTGCCCAGAGTAATCCCACAGCAGGATGGGTAGCAAATAAATTTAATAATAAATAAAATAAAACTATACAATGCAGTCAGTGGTGCGTTTCAATTTTTTTACCACCGGTTCAGTGCGCATGGCTTGGTGAGCGTGCTTTGCGTGCGCACACACACTTTGCATGCGTGCAAGTGCCAAACGTGCACTTTGCGCAGGCGCAGAAGCTGTTTGACTCACCTCCTGCAATCCTGCATTCTCCCTGTCACTTCAGCAGCTGTTGCGCGGCAATCTGCTGTGCACACAAAGCAGCTGCTCTTCAAAAGCAGGACATAAAGGTTAGTATGGCAGCCTGGGCGGGCGGGTAGGCGGGTGGAACAGCAGAGTGTCGGACAGAATCAGTTCGGTCTCCACTACTCATCAGTGCTACTGGCTCGGCAGAACCAGGTCGAACCGGTAGAATACCACCACTAAATGCAGTGCCCAAAACATCATCTACCAAACTCTGACCTACTCAAAACATATTGTGAATTTTAATTCATATGTATATACATTTATCTTTGTGCTCCATAATTCATTCAGCTGAGTTTATAAACCATATTACTGATACGTAATCTCAGTAAAACCTTCCCTTTTATTTGAAATGGCAGTATTACTCCCATTATGAAAAAATAAGGGTATGAGAATATACTGTTCTGACTTACACGGAGCTCACTTTCATATAGGATTTTTGTTTTATTAAGAGTCAAATCTAGACCACCATATCTGGTAGCTGACCTCATTTCTCGTTCAGTTTCAGTATGCCCACATTTTCAGTACAGTTAGTCCTCGCTTACCACAGTTCTCTTACTGACTGTTCAAAGTTACAACAGCACTGAAAAAAGTGACATGACCATTTTTCACCGTTACAACCTTTGCTGCATTCCCATGGTCACATGATCAAAATTTAGAGGCTTGGCAATTGGTTCATATTTATGACTGCTGCTGTGCCCCAAAATAATGTGATCAGCTTTTGCGACCTTCTGACAATCAAAATCAATGGGGAAGCCAGATTCACTTAACAACTATGTTACTAACTTATCAACTGCAGTGATTCACTTAACAACTGTGGCAAGAAATGTTGTAAAATGGGGCAAAAGTCACTTAACAAATGTCCCACTTAACAACAGAAATTTTGGTCTCAATTGTGGTTGTAAGTCAAGAAGTACCTATACTAGAGGGTAGTTTTTAGTGCAGCTATTTATGAGGTTATTTCTGTTTAATGCCACAGGAGACTAGTATGACTGGTTGACAAAATTCACCATTTAACATGACATTACATGGATGTGATTTCATCCCTATGCTACAGCTCTCCAAAACTTGTGATTTATTTTCTCACTAGAAGGAACACCTGGTTACCTCCCTCCGCCCCTTCTTGGCCTTTGATCTCCTAATGTATCATTTTGATTACAGTTACTTATAGGATGGTTTCCCTCACATTAGGAGCTCAGTTTTTTTGGTATACAATCAATTAAATGTACACCACCTTGTAGTTCCTCTTTAAAATACAACCAGGTTTCATCTGGACTGTTTTGAATTTTTGCAGATAGTAAAAATGTTTTGGCAGATTTGGTAGCACAGCCAAAGCAAGCCAAGGTGTAATTGATAGGAATTTTGTTGGTTTCTTGGTTTTCTTCTGCAGGAACCAGAAAGGTGCAAAATATTCCCTGGTGCTTTTTTAAAAATAGCCTTAAGGATGGAGGGAGTGCTAGCAATTTATTTTTCTATTGCATGGAGTGGGAAATGGGGGAGGGGAGGTTGCTCTCCCTCCTCCCCTCTTCAGCATCTATAGATATTACTCAAGCTATTTTTCTCCTCCTTTACTCAATCCACTGCAGCAATGTGCCACAATTGGTATTTGGATCCAGCACCAATTTGGAAAATTGTCCTTTTATATGCATAACTATCAGAAAACTTTTTAAATGCAACAAAGGAATGGTGGCTCATAGCAATCCATTTTATACCAATCACTGATGGACAAAAAGAGATTTGCCAATAACCAGACAAACACACATCATGTGTTCTGGAAAACATTGGAAGCATACAGGTAAAGGCACTAGCAATTTATTTTATTTAGCTCTAGCTGTACACTGGGCTCCCCTTGAAGATCACCCAAAGTTACAACTGATCCAGAATGGTACATGCAATGTTGGGCAGTTTGGCCCATTACAATGTTATGCAAGCTGCACTAGCTCCCAGTTTCTTTCTAGATACAATTCAAGATGCTGCTTATTATTTTTAGTGGCCTACATGACATGGAGTCAAGTTATTTATGAGATCATCTCTCCCTAAGGGTAGTAGCACTATATGAAAGAGCAGAGAAACCC
The DNA here is from genome assembly GCA_009733165.1 of Naja naja. NCBI lineage: Eukaryota > Metazoa > Chordata > Lepidosauria > Squamata > Elapidae > Naja > Naja naja. The sequence continues at coordinate 20,820,427 of CM019154.1, read as the reverse complement.
CTGAAGATTTTTAATCCAGATTTACTGATTACTTTCAGATGGAGTAATCTGGTATCTCTGCACATCATCACTTTTCTTTCACACACATCCAAGATGCACTAATTTGTTTCAGTTTAAATTAAATTCACACATTTGCATGTAATTTTCTCACCTCATTTACATGCATTGCTTTTGTATTACAGTACCGTCATTCTGTGGAAAATCTACTAAACATATACAGAAGATATAGTCTACATAGAACACATTCAGAAGGCTAGTACAGTGCATTACACAATAATGAGAAAAAAAACTCTTATCTGACCGATTTGATATTCCAAGTTTACCTTTTATTTCTCTTGTACCTTTCACTTCATCCTTTTAAATACTCAGCAATAAGAATATAATAACAGAGTTGGAAGGAACTTTGGAGGTCTAGTCCAACCCCCTGCTCAGGCAGGAAATCCTGTACCATTTCAGACAAATGGTTGTCCAATCTCTTCTTAAAACCTTCAGTGTTGGACCACACAAAAATGGCATTAATATTTGATGTGGTCTTGATTCTATCCCTGTGTTAATGCAGCCTAGAACTGTGTTGGCTTTTTTGGCAGCTGCAGCACACTGCTGGCTCATATTTAAGTGACTGCCCACTAGGACTCCAAGATCCTTCTTGCAGTTACTACTAATGAACCAGGTACCAGCTATTCTATACCTGTGCATTTGGTTTTTCTTGCCTAAATGTAGAATCTTACTTTTCTCACCACTGAATTTCATTTTGTTAAATAGAGCCCAGTGTTCAAGTCTATAAAGATCCTTCTGTATCTTCAGCCTATCTTCTGAAGTTTTGTATATTTCTGCAAGCTTGGTATTGTCTGCAAATTTGATGAGTTCCGCTTCTATTCCTTTTGTCTAAATCATTGATGAAGATACTGAAGAGTACTGAGCCTAAGATAATGGTACCTTGGGGTATCCCACTACATACTTCCCTCCATGTAGATGCAATTCTATTAAGGACTACATATTGAGTGCAGTTGGTCAGCCAGATATGAATCCATCTGAGGGTGATGCTATCTAACCAATATTTTTCTATCTTATCAAGTAGTAGGTTATGGTCTACTTTATCAAATGCCTTACCAAAGTCCAAGTAAATTATACAATGTTTCTCTGGTCCGCTAATTTGGTCATATTGTCAAAGAATGCAATAAGTTTTGTCTGGCATGAACTATTTTTGGCAAACCTGTTTTGGCTTCTGGTTATAATTTTGTTTAGTTTCTAGATGTTCAAGATTATCTTTTCCAGAATCTTCCCAGATATTGATATCAGACTGATTGATCTGTAGTTCCCTGGATCCATTTTTTTTCCTTTTCTGAAGATAGAACTATATCAGCCCTTTTCCATCATCTTGTATTTCCCCAGTGCTCCAGGATTTTTGAAAGATGTGGTTCAGTGGAAACACACCTGCTGATTGCTTCAGAACCTTGGGGTGTAATCCATACAGTCTTGCTGATTTGAACTCATCTAGAGTGGATAGGTGTTCTCTTACCATTTTCTTGCTTATTTTGACTTGCATTCCTAATCAGCATTTTACAGTGTTTTTTTCTGAAAGGTTAAACTGGTGTGTGTGTCTGACAGATGCCAAAAATGAGTTAAACACTTCCGCTTTTTCCCTGTTGCTTGTTACCTTTTTGCCATTTTCCCCCGTTAATGGACCAATCATTTCCTTGACCTTTTTCTTTTTATTTACATGTTAAAAAAAGCATTCTTTTTTGTTATTTTTGACTTTTGTTGCAAGACTTATTTTATTTTGAGCTTAGCTTTCCTGACTTCATCTTTGTAGCTTCAGGCTATTTGCTGATATTCTGCCTTAGTTATGTGCCCTACAAAATCCTAGACAGATAGTTTAAGTGATCTGAGTAATGGGAGCTGGAAAATATTAGTACTTCTAAGAATAAGTCAATGATATGCATGAAGCCAGGCCACACATAAGGTAAATGGCCCATTTAATTTCTCATTGTAACCAATCAAACTCTACCAAGGTGATCAAAAGCAGATCAACTGCATATATAGGGCTGCCCACTTTAACTGTAATCTCCTTCAATTTAATATAAGCGGATGTGTTGAGATTGCAACTCCCTGAAATTCCAGCAATTGGCCACAATATACCGTAATTCCAACATATCTGGGGACACCAGTCTGGAAGTAGCTACTGAAAAATAAAGGTCCAAGGAAGGCAGTGTGCTATAGTATACCAACAGTGTTCAGACATACTATTTAAACTGATCTGCTGAATTCTGTATAACTCTTAAAATTAATGCCTAACAGTTTTCATTATGATATTTTTTTTAAAAAAATAAACGTTCTCTCACTTGCAATTGAAGCGTAAAAATGATGGTATTCATATAATATTTTATCTTATAACAATCAACTCATTCTCTTATTTCACTTCCGTGAATACCTTGAAAAATACCTTGAAAAACCTTGACAGAGAAGTCAAGCTGTATGCATATGAAATAAGGGCTATCATTTTTATGTATACAACAGAGAAGGGGTCCACTCACCCTTCTTTTTCTACCAGCTTCAATTTGCATTGTATTATCTGGAAAGATATTGGAAAGAGATACACTTCTAGAATCTTATCAAAAATTATTTTTAATTAACTAGAGATTTAAAAAAAACTATATCCACCTTTGGTTGTCTAGCATTTAAATATGGTAAGTACAAATGTCAGTGTATTACTAACTTGCTAATACATGCCTTATATTTTGTACCAATTCTGCTCTTTTGAGCGGGAGGGGGAGGCTAGATCTCACTCTACCTGTACCATTCTGATGTCACATGGAGCTATTTCCAGCCCAGTTACCATGGAAACCACAAGGCCTTCACACCAGTTAGCAGTTCAATATATAATTTACTCAGTTTTTTCCACTCAAGTGATTGAAGCTCATATATAGCAACCCCATGCATACATGTATGCATAACTTCCTACCAATTTTATTTTGCAAAAAATATATGATTGTATGACTGTAGAAACAGTTAAACAGTAAATGTGTTCCTTTAAAGAAATTGCACAGGCTCACAAAATGAACATTAACATTTAGGCTCTGATGTCAGTTTTTCCCAAACTGAAAACCTCCCATATGTAATTAAAGACCCCCATTGTGATGGCTACACAGGATCAAAATGTTAGAAGTTTGGTCAACAGACTTGTAACATAGCATCTTTAGGAAGCTTCACTATATTATGTGGTCAGTACTTTAAGAAACAATCAAGCAAATGGTTTGGAGGAGAAATTCAGTGTGAAATATACAATAGTGCCAGTGAACTAAATTAGGCTTGAAACCACAAAATCTAGATATGTAATAAGTTAGAAGAAGGGCAATAATGCTCTGAGGTATTCCAGAGAAAAACAAAGCCTTTCATAGGAAAGTTGATGCCCTCTCCCATTGCTAAGGTGGGGTGGGGAGGAATAAACTTTTATTATTTTAAGATACACAAGAAGATGTTACTATTGTGAAACCTTGGCATGGGTTAAAAACAATATTTCACTTTTCTCTGTGGTGAGAATTGTCATGTAGAAACCATGAAGCATAACAGCTGTAACCACATGCTAGAGAGAAATTTGGAAGAAAGGAAGTAATTATTTCGCTACTATAGTTCCAGTCCAGCTGGAACTGGGGAGTGGAAGGAAGGCATGTTTTAAAAGCAGAAATTAATGTCAGATTAAGCATTTCTCAACAATTACAACTCCATATTGGGGGAAATGGACCCATTTAGTTGTAAATGCAGGCAAACCAACCAGGGAGTTAATAGACAATTTCCTATACAGAGAAGAGAATCATTTTTCTCGTCTTAATGTTACACTGACAAAAGTTCCAGATGAAAATTTCTCTTTGGTATAATACATCCTTTCAGAAACTGAGCTGATCATTTTCATTATAAAACATACATTTAGTTTTAGTTTCAGCCAAAGAATATTGGATGTGAATGTTGTAACTGAAACTTTTTTCTAGTTCTTGAGGCAGTTATTCTTTAGTCCCATCTCACTCAGTCTTTCTGAATATGAAGAGATGGATAAAAATTGAGTATTCAGACATGCAATTGCACATCTGTACTCAGATTTTTGACTCATGTATTTCCTTACATGAATCAGAATTAAAGTAGCAATCAAACATTAAAAAATTTAAAAGATCTTCAAGCTGCAACTTTTCAAGCAGAAGTTTTCAGATATTGGTTATCCCTGGATTTTTTAAAAAAATAATTCAAGAGATATTTTTACTGCTTTCATTAAGAATTATTTTTATTTACTCATGAGCCTCTGCACAAACTCAGTGAAATGTAACAATTCCCATATAAATCCAAGAGGGGATAGTAGTAGACATTAAGTTGTGTCTTCTGATAACAATAGCCTTGTGGAAAATTTTCTTGTTTGAAATGTTTTAAATAATCTGTAAACTGGCCAGAGTTACTGGGAGTCAGGTAGAATATAAATTTAATGAAAATAAAACCTAAGGAAAAATCTGAGGGCCTGCAAACTATAGAAAGATCATGCTTTTCAATATGTAAATATTAAAAATAATGCAAGCTTTTCTTAGAAATCTTTTTATCTTGACATATCAGTTGTTTCTTTATCTCTAAGGCCATAAAGTATATAATCTGATTATATTCACATTTAGTCTAAAGTTTAATGTTCTATTTTAAATGGAGAATCTATGAGACTGTAGGCTGAGGCCTCAATATAGTATATCTGTTTATCTCACTATCAGCTCCCTTATAGGGTTCTTGTATGGAAAAAAATGGACAGGAATACTATGTACATTATTTTGAGCTTCTGAAAAAGGCAAGATATACATTTAATGAATAAGTAAACAAACAAGCCCTACTGAATTCAGCTTGCTCTGAATTATTTATTTATTTTTCTATTTATTTATACAGCAAGTACATAAGTAACTGCTTGGATTCTCCAAGAAATGATTGTACTGGCAAATTTACAAATCAGATATTTTTTTCATATATTAACAAATATATTTTGGGGAAGATAATTCAATCAATATTCCTTCTTTTCATGATCATTTCTTTAAGCTTGAATCTCCAAGCCTCTGTGGGAAGCAGTGGAAATGGTTTTCACAGTTCACACCACTGATCAGTTTTTTAAAAAAAACCCACCCTTAATCTGGTGTCATCTGATGTGTTGACAAACATTCTAACCATCCCCAGTGATCAAAATTGTACCCATCGAAAATATCCAGATTGGGAAAGATTGTTTTAGGAACTGAAGGAACAGGTCTCACTATAGTTCCAAACATTGATATAAGAGATTGGAAATTATTGTCAAGCCTGAAATTGACATGTGTAACCATTTTATTTAGCCTTTTTATATATTCTTTTTCTTTCTTTCTCTTTGCTGATATTGAGGGGAAGGGTTTCGGGCTTGCCACATTCCTAAGGTGGGAGGAGAGGAGATAGAGTTGTTTAGGCTAGGTGGTGTTTCTTCCCGTGGGAACGAAAGCTGACCTTGCTGAGACCTGAAGGTGGAGTTTGATGACACCAGGCAACGTTGATTTACTTCTATTGGAGAATGTGACTTTTAGAGATTGTTTCTAACTTCCAATATTATGTGGTGTAATTCTGGGTTGTGTCAGATCCGGAATTACAACAGATTTTGCCAATTTGATACTATTCTAAATAAAAGAAATTATTATGGAAGATGGACTTTGCTGTTTTCTTTTTGAATGGATTTCATCACTTGGAAACCTGACAATTATACTATCCCACTACTGTACGACATTTGCTGTTTAGAAATTTTCCAGATTTGGGGTTTTATGTATGGAACAGCTCTTGTTTCCAGTCACTGCATGACTTTGGATCCTGAGATAGATGATCCCATAAAGTATGGTTGTACAACCTTTTGGGTTGCTTGAACTGCATTGAGTAAAGAAGAATTGTCTAGGGCCACATATAAAATATATAATATAGTTAATGTATATAGATAACAAACATCCTTTATTTTTAAATACTTTTTATTATCTTGTCAGGCCGGCATTACTAGCTGTCTGGGGCCACATATGGCTTGTGGGCCATGGGTTGGCCACACCTGCCATAAAGGTCCCCCAAATTCTACATACTTCAAAAAGCAAACAAAGATCTAAAAAGAAAACACTGTCCAAAGCACTTTGTTCCTTATCACACATTCAGCAATCAACACACAGGTAAGAAAAAAAACAATTACATGTGCAGGATATTAAAAGTTATATAAGCTAAAATGAAAAACTGTAGCCAGTGAAGTTAGATAGACTGATTACATACTACAACAACTCTGATCAAGACAGGTAGAACCAGCTATCACACATAAGAAGCCACTAAAATGTATTCCCTTTATCAAAGCACTGATTATATTACCTCGTTTGGTAATGAAACATATGCAACAAGAAAACTATTGCTGAGTAATTTATCGAATTCTAGAAAATTTTGTCCTTTCATTTTTCAAGTACATTTCTAGCCTTGAATAACAAAAAATTAGAACAGAATGTACAGGTCATCTATTTTAATAAAATGTTCTCCCTGCTCCCCAGTATTACTGTTCTGGTTCAACAGAATAGAAAAAGAAAAAAAGGAAAAAACAATTAGCCTGATTGACAAAGTAAGGACAACTAAAGGGCCCCTTATCCTTGCACATTCACAGGAATTTTCTTCCTCATTCATTATACCAGAAGCTTTCCACTCCTTGCTAATATTGCAACTACTACTTTTCACTCCTTGCTAATATTATAACTACTATCATGGCAATATTAGCCATGATAGTAATTAAGCATTCTCTCTCTCCCTCTCTCTCCCCCCCCTCTCTCTCTCTCACACACACACACACACACACACCCTAATGATCAACAAAGCTGACTGGAATGAAAGCTAGAATAAATAAAAGAAAGTATTGTTTTATACAGTGAGTAATTAATTTGTGGTATGAGTTCAGGTCTATCAAAAAAAGGCCTCGACTATATCAGAACAGTCAAACAAATGGCAACTTCAAATCTCAACAAATAAATGCTCTGTCTTACATATTGGCAAAAAAAATCAGAAAATAAAATACAAGCTGAATAGTCAAGACCTTGTTGATGATCCAAACTCCATCAAGGACCTTGGAATACTCATCTCTAATGATCTAAGTGCTAGAGCCCACTGTAACTACATAGCCAAAAAGGCATTAAGAGTTGTTAACCTAATCCTGCATAGCTTTTTCTCTGGTAATATCACACTACTAACTAGGGCATACAAAACATTTGCTAGACCAGTACTCGAATACAGCTCATCAGTCTGGAACCCACATCATGTAACTGATATTAACACAGTGGAGAAAGTCCAGAAATATTTCACAAGAAGAATTCTACACTCCTCTACTCGTTGCAGAATACCTTATGCCACCAGACTTGAAATTCTAGACCTAGAAAACCTAGAACTATGCTGTCTTCAGTCCGAACTAAGTATAGTATATAAAATCATACATTGCAATGTCCTACCTGTCAATGAATACTTCAGCTTCAACCATAACAATACAAGAGCACAGAATAGATACAAACTCAAGGTTAACCACACCAAACTTGATTGCAGGAAATACGACTTCAGCAACAGAGTGGTCAATGTCTGGAATACTCTACCTGACTCTGTGGCTTCTTCCCCAAACCCCAAAAACTTTAACCTTAGACTATCTACTATTGACCTCACCCCTTTCCTAAGAGGTCTGCAGGGGGAGTGCATAAGCGCACCAATGTACCTACTGTCCCTGTCCTACTGTTTCTTTTATTTTTCTTATATGTATTCATTTCATGTATTCATAACTATGTTTCTTATACTTATTATCTTGTAAGCGATTGACAAATCAAATAAATTTTTAAAAAATAAAAAATAAAATAAAATCAAGACTAATGGCTTTGAAGCCTCAGTGTTTTATCCTGAGGTTGTGGGAAGTATATTTCCAAATGCCAGCTGAAACTGTATAAAAGGGGTATGTTTCCACCTCTTGTTAGCAAGTAGCCCAGAGGCATCTGGCTGAGCATTGCAAGAAAATGCTGAGCTCAGATAACTCTTGGTTTGATCCAATAGGACCATTCTTATGTTCTCATGAAATCGGAAGTTGTAGAACACAACATTAAAGAGTTAAAAACAAGTTATTTGAGATTATAAAATGACAAAGGCAAAACTTAATTTGAATTAAGCCATGAAATTTATTGTAATTTCAGGATATATCACTGCCACATTTCTAAAGAAGGAAAAGCATCTTAGAATATGCCAAGTATTTCCTCCTCCCATCATTCCTTTCCGTCTGCCACTAAGACAATTGCTCAAACCTATACTGTTACAGGTAATTAACCAGTTCTATTTAATTGTGAACTTGATAATTCATACATATGGTTGAGCAATTCTAACACATTTGGTTATTGGAAAACCTGTCATGACAGTATCAAGGATTGGACAGTGGTTTTAAGATGAAATAGGACAACCTTTCTTTACTTTAGCATAGAATGGATGGATCCTTCCAGAATGTCACATTCCTCTGAAGATATGGCATGTCTGTCTCCTGTACAAATAGTACAATATATGCAACGGCCTTTAAAGATGCAGGATTCATTTCAACATGTTGACCCTAAAGAAGTAGATAGGATACTCCACCACCTGGGGCTTGCATACATCCCCTTTATGGCTCCTTGAGATATTTGGGAGAGGGGCTGGGAGAAGTTTTTTAAGAGATTGGGTTATTTTGGAAGCTCTGGAGGAAGAATATCAGACAGGTCTTCCAGGCTTCCATTAGACAATTATCACACTATCTCCTTCCCATTTTAGGGAGGGTTATTGAAAAGGAAGTAATGCTTCAGGTGCTGAGTGACCTAGAACTAGCAGGTTAGCCTGACCTTTCAGGCCAGGTTTATGTCTGAATAAGGAACGGAAATGGCATTGGTTGTTCTAATAGATGTCCTTAATAAGGATTTAAGTAAGGGAAAGTCTTGTTTGACCTCGCAGCAGCATTCAGTACCACTAATCATGGTATTTTTCTGGGCTGTCTATGAAGATTAAGGGCAGGCATAATCATTTTGCACTGATTCTTCTTCACTGGTAGGACTGATCCACGGTGGTGTTGGGAATGACAGATCAGTCTGATGGGCTCTCTTCTGTAAGGTGATATATAGCAATAGTAATGGCACTTAGACTTATATATCATTTCATAGTGCTTTACAACACTCTCTAAGCTGTTTACAGAGTCAGCATATTGCCCCCAGCAACCTGGGTCCTCATTTTACCAAGCTTGGAAGGATGGAAGGCTGAGTCAACCTTGAACCAGTAAGGACCAAACTCCTGGCAGTGAGCTGAATTAGCCCCCAATCCTGCATTCTAAACATTGTCCCACCAAAGCTTCTATATGATTCTATCCTATCATCTTTTTGCAACATGAAACTTCTGGGAAGGATGTTCATAGACCACCACCATCACCAAAAACACGATTTGAGTCAGTAGATGCCTGGAACAATCTCTGTCTATAGTAACTCCCACTTTATGGAACAGTCAGCAATCAGAAGTGGCAAAGCAATTCCCCTGGTATCTTTTTGAAAAGGTGTAAGAAGAGTTTTTTTTATAGGCACTTGAGGGTTGTCACTACTACTGAGGTTAATTAGTACCTATGTTTACTAGTAGTTCTTATTGCTTTGGGATTTTATTGTTTGTTTCTGTAGTTTTTAGTTTATTGAAAATCCATAGGAGTAGATTCTTGTTTATGGAAGATGTAATGTAATGTAAATATAATGTACCGTAATTTCTGGTATTACCAAATATACCTGTAAAGTCATAAAACAAATTTATCTCTGAAAGATCAAAAAACTGGTTAGAGATAGGTATATAAAGTTGGACGAGGATATGAATGTATATAATATATCACCTCTAACTGATTCTGATGCCCTAACAATCTAAGGTCAGTACAATTTACAGCAGCAATTGAAGGGATGAGAAGACAACATAATGGCCAAACAGTCTACAATGAAGCACAACTTTGGGACATGTTCCACTGTGGTATTTATATTTTCACTAAAAAGGCTATTGTGATAAAACAAGTCATCAACATGATCCCTAGGCTCCAGTGTAAAAGCTGTAGAACAGACCCATAATGACAATGAAGGTTGATGCACCCAGCCACTATTTTTGCTGCATTCTGAAATAATGTGTAGCTACTGTTTGGTTGCCTCAGTATAGAAGATTTTAATAATATCGTACCTACTGTCAGGCGTTAAAAGAAAAAAGATGAAGCTTTTTTCCAAACAAAATGCTTATATTTAGCAAAGTATGCCTGATAACAATAAAACTCAGAGATACAACAGAAGAATAAAATTTGCAGGCTGTTTCTTTTCCTCTTTATATTTTCAATCCTACTACTTTACAAATATAAATCCTGAAAATACTAAATTGGGAGAAGAACACTAAGGCGGAAAATTACATTTGTATTCCTGCACCTTTGAACACCTAGAAATTGGTTTGGGCACCACTTCAAATTAAATTCTTAAAAGGTGTTCTGGTATACATAGGAATGCAATGCTCTTTAAAGCAGCCATGTTTTTTTACTGAGATTCCATGGCTGCCTTCTGAAACTGCCTTGTGAGTACAGAAAAAAACATGGTTATTTTAAAATTGCAGAGCAGTATTTCATTTGTGCCCCTGCATGCTTCAAAACACATTTTTGGAATAAAATGTGAAGCAGGTGGGCTGCCATAATTGAATTTTAGTTTCTTCATGAATTAAATGTTCAGAGTACTTCACTTCCAATCCAGGAAATCAGGTGAATTTTTAGGTATCCATTCTTCCAGTAAAAAGCTATCCTCTTCAACAACCTGTATATGTGACAAGGAGTAAAGTTATGTTCATACTCCCAAACTTTTATTATTATTATTTAGTTATCCTTGTTTTTTTCATTTTTTAAAATTTATGTGTTTGGTGATCCTGTTTTATTGTTGTTCTTGTTATCTAAACTGATGAAGAGCTAAAGAATAATTTAAGATTTTTTTAAATATAATCGTATAATCTACTTTCTTCAGAAATTAAAACAATTGGTTAGCCAAAAACTTGCAACCTGGTAAACCATGCATGCATAATATCTGAGATACAATGTAGTTTTAAATCATATTTCCATCTTCTTTAACACAAACCAACAGATTCAGATAATAGTTCTAAGAGAGCAAGGAATAAGATCAAAGATATATTCTAAGAGTAGACAAAATTGTTGATTCATAAAAGCAGCCACTGAAGATTAAGACAATAGTCTTACATCTACTGAAATATGCATTCACTTCTTGGTTTTGGGTCATTACTGTGTTACTTAAACTAAAAATGAGGAAAAACCACAAACAATTAAGTTCTTCTTCCACAGCAGTTTCCTCTTTTCTATAGTACAGAGATTTCATACTGTGCTGTTGGCTTAAATGGAACAGAGCTAGAGGGAGAAAGTTGCCATCTTGAAAGTCACTATGACATCCATCCTCACCTGGTTTCTGAAACTGTAAAAACAGTGGAAGCAGCTGGAAATATTCTGATCCACTGTTGTCAGGAAAGTAAGTATGATGTTTAGCACTATAAACATATCACTAAAAATTGACGGACCCATACTGCATATTTTCAGAGATGGAGTCTCCCTCTTTCTCCAGTTACTAAACTGACGATTTGCCTGCCTGTAATTCTCTCTCCTGTATAATTTGCTTTAAAATTAGAATATTTCTCTTTTCTTTCCTCTACTTTGCCCATGGGTATCTGAAATTACAATGAACAAAAAGTGGAGATAGGATGAATGGAAGTATGTAACATTTAGAGAATATTTGTGATTAAGGAAGTGAAGTAGAAATGAAAAAGACAACAATAATATATCTAGAATTTAAATAAATAAATAAATAAATAATAATAATAATAATAATAGGCAAATAAGGCACAGCAAAAATGCTTGTTATTGACAACAGTCCAGAAGTTAGGGAGAGGGTTTATTCCATGGCAGCAAGCAATAAATGGCTATAAAAAAGCAAAGCAGAATTTTTTCTTTCAGTCTTTCTAGTTTCTAGATTTCACATCCTCAATTGTTGTATTTCCAAGTTTTATCTTATTAATCACATGCAGTTCATGTATGTTTATTCAAAAATATTTTCCACTAAGTTAAATGTATAGACTGCAATATTCATACTTACCTGAAATAAGGCTCATATGATTCAATGTGTTTTACTTCTAAATACAGCAGCACAGGAATGCATTGAAACTACAAATGAAAAAAAGGTATTTAGTTAAACTTATAGTGTTTTAAGGGTTGGTCCCCAGAAAAGTTTAACCTCTAAGCCCTAGCAAAAGAACTTACTTTTTTGAAATATAAAATGAATCTGAAAATTTGAATATAAGGGCAGTGGCTATTTGCAATCCTCAAATGATAACTTTTCCTTTCCAATCCAGAATTACCAACATCATGGCACAATTCTTCCTGATAATCTGATACTGACTAAAATCCAATAATATAGTCAATTGAACATTGCTGTTGCCATCAGGTTGCAACTATGCATTACTTTTGAGTTCCATACATCCCAGCAGCATTTATTTCTTTAAAAAGCACCTAAATCACACATACCTAAATATAATTTTGATAACTCATATAAAGAATTCCCCAATGAGTCTTCAAAATTTTACATCAGTATGCAGAATAACTAAATTCTAACAGCATTAACCCAGGATGTAAACCGTTCAGAGCTGTTTTTTCTTTCCTTTAAAAAATATATTTCTTGTTTCACTAGCTTTGTTATTAAGATCATTTACCATATAGATGCAAGGGATGTATTGTATACTATTGCTATGTGCATAGGCATCCATACTGGATGTATAGTATATGTCAACCTCAACATTGTGCCATCATGACTAAAGCTCTTCCGTGTTATGACATCATACAAAGGGTAAAGCTTTGTCACAACAAGAGAACATTACTTTCATTTTCATAAAAGGATTGGACAGTATAATTTCCCTTTTTTTCTTCTCCAATTTTTGCTTTTTGTGGGATAATTCAATTTTTTCTTCAAGTTCTGTACACTTGTCCAATGGCTGCTTAATATAACAAAACATATTCTTTAACTTGTGACATGGGAAGATTTCAGAAAATGCTTTCTGGAAGCAATTGTAGTAGTTACAATAAAAATACATAAAAATCTTAGATAGCTATGAAGTCTTTTGATGGCTTTAGACAGATTGCTGTATTTCAACCAGAACCACCTATGCAGGTATTAATATTCACCCACCTTATAAGCCTCTTGCATAGATTTATAAATATATTTGAAGCACCTTAAGCAAACAGGATATACTTTGTATAAACACTGTTTATACATATGAATACTGTTACTGTAATACATAAACATTATATGTGTCTTAGTAACTAATGTAAATGCGTTGTTTAACGGCCATAGTGATAACAAGTATAAAACATCAAGAACTATTCCTACAACATCACAATATCAATGTCTGACCCAGCCATCATCATTATCATCGTCATCATCATCAGCAGCAGCAGCAGCAGCAGCAGCATATAATAATTATTTTTATATGCTGCTGCTGATGATGATGATTATTGCTGCTGAATAATAATTATTATTATTAGAGATAGGAAGGTTTTAGGACATTTTAGAAATATAGGATACTTATAAAAGTGACAATGTTAGTGATATGAAAGTCCTATGAAATAAATGAACTATCTTATCTCTCTTGCAAGACCCGTAATAAGACAACAACAAAGGTCATGTTTCCCCACATAAATTCTAGCAAAATTTCAGAACCACTCTTCCACTCTAAACATAAATCTCTGACTATGTCTAAGAGGAAAAGAAGGCAAATACTGAATCTTATTTAACCATCCAATGCTCATTTTGACTCCAATTACATATAGAGAAACTGGAATGAAAAAGAACAGGAATGGGAGGAATGTCTGATCAGTTGTCTGGACAGGAATCACTTAGGCCTCATTTCACAGAGAAAAGGCGGATGTTTAAAACAAGAGTTTCAATTTTCCTGGCTGTCTAGATCCTCATTTCAGCCAAGGAAGCAATAGCACTTGTTTAAAGTACCTAGTTACATATAGTGCCAGGCAGTTGTGAAAGAAATATTCTGAATTTGGCCCAGATCATGTAGTCTCTCTGTAATGTACAATTCAGTCTATTTATGGACTGTATATAGCCTTGAACCAAACTGAAGGAGACAATACAAAGCCCCAGTGTATCAAGCTTTTGTTTATATCTTAAACAGTTCTGTGTCCCATTGCTATAAAATGCATTTACATTAAAACAATTCATCCCACTGTGGGCTGACTATAAGCATGTATGGGCTAAAAAAGGGCAAGAAACAACGAACTTCCCTCTCAGTGATCCCCTGAAATCAGAGTTCAGACAGGCAGTGAGTGTCATACCTGTATTTATGGATAAAGAACTCCAAGATCGAGAGCTGTCATATCTGCATCCTTCCACTGCATGTAGAAAGAGGGGAGGAGGAAAAGGGAGGGGAGGAGCAACTAGCTTTAACTGGATCGTACCGGTAGCAGCTCCATCACAATTCAATCTGTCAAGGGCTGTACAAGAAATATGTTTCTTCAAGATTTAGACAAAAAGTGGGGGAGGGAGCATTCTCTCTCAAAAATGCAACCATTTCCATACTAAGCATCTTGGGCTAAAGCAAACTTGCATGCATACAAAATCAGGCACTTATATGCATTAAAAAAAAGAGGGGGGTTAAGGAAGACAAAGATTTAGTATGGAGTTCAGATGGGCTGGAAGTAAAATTATTGGGATCACAGAAAACAAGCAAAGGAAAAACGATATGAGAAGAATTATTCCTTTCTGGTTACCCTGAAAACCCATATAATGAAGGGGCTGCGAGGATAATTGCTCTCACTTGTTTGGCATGGCAGGGCATCATGCTGCCACGGGGCCAATTTCCTCTCTTCTTCTCCCAATTAGCATGCCAAGTAGTCCAAACAGCTCATTGGGTACTGATTGGAGAAGCAGACTAACAGCCAAATACCTCTTCATCCAATCAGAAGGCAGCATGTGTTTTGCTAGAAAGCTTCAGCTTCCTTCATTTTGTGTCCTTCTCCGCTATCATTCTCTCTCTTCTCCTCAGGAGACACTAAAGGAGGTGATAAAAACAGTGAACCCATCCTCCCCCTCCCCGGCTGGTCTCATTCACAGCTCACAGTAGTCCTGGCTTCCTCAAGGGACCCACTAATGAAGACAGCCGATGGCGGACATTAATCTCTCCCCCCACCCCACCCCTGTCGATTTATACTTCCATAGAGAATTCTGGCTCCCAGCCAGAGGGCTCAGCACATTCTTCTTGTTCTTAGGCAGTAAGAGAGACTGCCGCACTCTCATACACACCCATTCCTTTCAAATACACATTGAGACCCATCAATTTAGGAAGACAGCAGCTTGAAGGAAACATTAGAAAGCCAAAGAGGTGTTGAATAACACCTTAACATTCCTAAACAATCCCTTTATTCCAAAGCATTTTGCAGGCACAGCTTTCCAGCTGCAGTTCTCTTTTCCAGCTATCTATATTATAGCTACAAGGCAGGGAAGATTATAAACTATCAAATGGAATTTTAGACAGTCAGAAATGATCCCAACTAAAACCTCACCAGTAAAAAGGATTTTAAAATACATTTTGCTTTCAGACTCAACTCAAGATCCTTCATTCTGATTAGTTACCTGTTTTCAAATATGTTTTATTCAAATATGTTTTATACAAGACATCAAAAGGCTGGGGTTTTTTCTACATTTCCAATTCACAAACTAGAGATAATTAGTGTTTATTCAGGAAAAAAAGTAGATTGCATACATATTACAGAATGAACCCTTTTGCTCTAGGGCAATCAATTTTTCAACCTTATTAGGGTAGATATTATTCAGGAGAGCTTCAAAGCAGTCACAAAACAAAATTTCCAAGACAGAAGGCACTAGTGCTTTCAGCACACTGAAAAAGTATTCTAATGCTACAATCCTTCTCAATGTTTTAATTACATATAACATATATAATTCTAAATATATTTACTCTGAATTTTAGCTTTACCAAATTCAATAAGAAGGCACCGAAACAGGCTTTTTAAAAGGTTTATATTTAAAATATTAACAGTGCATGCATGTCCCTTTGGGCAAGTCTCTGTTTTTTTTCTAAAAATAAACTAATTAAATTATCATAATATAAAATACACATGAAAATAAAGATGATAAGAAAATGGAAAGAGGAAGTTTTCTTGGCAAGGTTTTTCAGAGATGGTTTGCCACTGCCACCTTCCTGAAAGAGTGACTGGCTAAAAGTCACTCAGCTGGTTTCATACAGATCAGAATTAGAACTCATGATCTCAGTTTTCTAGCCTGATGCCTTAATCATTACACCAGGGGTCTGCAACCTTAAACACTCAAAGAGCCATTTGGAACAATTTCCCACAGAAAAAAAAAACACCAGGAGCCACAAAACCTGGGTGGGCATGGCCAACTTGTTATATATTGTAGATAATTATCATTGAAGGTTTCATTCTAGTCCTCTGTTGGAGCGGGAAAATACTTTCTCCTGATTGGCTGTTGGCTGATTAGTTCCCTATAAAAAGAGCTATGTCAGCTATGGGAGTTTTTAAGTTGCCTCACAGGCAGTATTGAATAAAGAGCTGTTAGAAATCATTCTGGCCTCACCTCCATTCTTTGCCCAGAACTTAACACTGGTGATGAGGGTGGGATGAATGGAACTGAGGCCTCAAAGAGCTGACTCACTCAGAGCTGAATCACTGGAGCTGATCCACAGTTGCTGCCATTTCATTGACCACAGACACTTAAACCCAGATTGCCTGGGGCTCATACCGGCACTTTGGCTGAGCCCGGCCACTCACTTGAGGAGGGTCTCCTCGCATGTGCGCATGCTCCCAGCCCTGCCGCAGCTGGCCAGGGGGTGTGATGACCCAGGAAGTGGCACAAAGGCAACACAGTCAAATAAGCAAGAAGAGTCCCTTTATTATCTCCAACTTTGCCCTCAATGTCCAGGTTACCTTCGGCTGGAGAAAAACTCTCCCAGGAACAGTCTTTAAGTGAAGGAAATTCAGTCTGAAAATGAAGTACATACAAACTGTAACTAAAAATCCAAACAAACCATGCTGCAGTAATTAACTTGACAGGGCAGGAGAAGGAATTGCAGACTTGAAAGCCCAGCAAAAGACACACAGTTGGGAAGACACCAGGAACACAGATAAGCCTCAACGAAACCAGATAATTCATGATTTGCTCCCAACAACTTGCTGTGCACAGCTTCCATTGTTAAACACTGTGTCCTCAGCTGCAGCTAATGAAGGGAATCAGGGCCCTTTCCTCCACATAAGCCATGCAACTCACATTGCTCCCTTCTCGGTTCCTCTCTGCATGCCCTAGGATGAAGAGGGGGTGGGCCTGGGTCCTTCTCCGAACCCCCTCTCCCTTCTTCTATCTTTCCCCTGCTCTGCCCAGCTGGACTTTGCCCTTCCCCAGTTTCTTCCACAGCCAATGGAGCCACACTCCGACTCCCTGTCAGCTGCTCAGCCTCCCACTCCAAATCAGATTCCGACAGGGGCATGACAGGGGGTCATGGGGGTTGCGAGAGGAGAAGGAGGGGGAAGGAGGAGGAGGGAAGACTCCACCGTGGCTGCTGCTCATTCCTCAGCCAGCCCGGATTTCCAAAAAGAAGAAAGAAAAGGAGAGCTTGCCAGCTTGACCCAGCCTTGGCTTTCCGAGAGAGAGAGAAGAGACAAAGAGAGAGAGAAAGAGAGATACAGAGATGCACACACAGAGACATAAAGAGAGACAGAGAGGGGGGAGACCGGCTGACAGGTGAGCGTCTTTGGTGAGGGCACTCCGGTTTTTTCCAAGCCTGACCCCTGGGGTGGGTGTGCGAGGCTCAGCAGGGCCAATCCTCTTTCCCCACTGCCCTGAGCTTCTTAAAGCCACTGCTGGGTGCTGCGGGCCCACCCCCCTTTCTGTCATCCCATCCTCCTGGATCCCATTCCCACTCCACCAGCCCTCATGTTAGTGAGGCTGGCATTAGTTGCGGTTGGATCAGAACAGTGTCTCAAAGGCAGAGAGCAGGTTGCGCATCTCCCCAAGCGACCAAGGCATGCCTAGCACCAACAAGGGCCAAAAGAAGCTCCAGCAAGAGTGAGGCACCAGAGAACCAGCCCTGGCTGCTTTTCCATCCCCCACTGTTGCCCTTACTTTCACAGGCCAGGTGAGGGAGCTCCGGAGCCATGGGTTGCCAACATTCACACTACACCAAACTGGCTCTAATACTGAGGATTCTCCTAAAAATTTGATCTGTGTATTAGACAAATGTACTTGATAATATACATTATATAGGTATGTTAATCATAAAGAAAAAATAACATTGATGAAACATCCACTCCAATTTTCCATTAATAAAAATGATATTATTTTCAATTCCAAATTGTAACCATTAGATTATAAGTAGGACCAAGTCAAAATGATACATTTCACTTTCCCATTTGTAGTGAAATAATGTAGTGCACGATTGGAGAACAAAACCTTACCATCTTTAACAATAAACATTTCCTACTAACTTGTAGATCTGAGGTACCTCTTGGGTCTGAAAGTGGGAAAAACTTAATACTATCATAAAAATACAGTAGCCACTTCTGATTGTGTTTAAAAAGGTAAAAGTAAAGGTTTTCCTTGTCCAGTCGTGTGCTACTCTAGTGGACAGTGCTCACCTCTTGTGTTTACCAACCACTAATATCGAATAGCATACTATCTCTGATCGTAGGATATATAGTTATTATAACTTGCAATGATTAATAGTCTTATCCTTCATGAATTTCCTAATCCCTTTTAAAGTCCTCCAAGTTCACGCCACCAGTAGTATATCCTCTTCTCAGTGCTCTGCTCAGCTTCCTCCTTTCCTCTGATTGCTTGTAAATTCTTCTTTCTTAAATTCTTCTTTACCTTGTCCTGACAATGTTACATATCTTGATAATGAGGGAAAATAAACACTTGGGCTTTAAACAGCAGAATGTACAAATCTAGCTTTCATAAGCAAGCAGTATTTAATATATGCCGCAACTAGAATAAACAATTAAGAGGAGATTGCTGTTGGAACATATAGCAATATACCCTGTTTAAATACCTTTTATAGCCACGGGCCACCAAGATTTAACTCATAACATTTCTTCAAGCCTTCAGGGACCCCCTATGACAATGTTGCAGACCCCCAGGTGTCTATGGACCAGAGGTTGAGGATCACTGCTCTAGATTATATATGCATTCCTCTAGTGGGATATACGAGAAATATTGCTTCAATGGATCTTTCTACATATATCTTTATCTTTTCTTCTTTTTTAAAAAATTTACTGGGTCTTTTCCTTCCAACTTTAAATTAATCTTTTCCCCAGAAATGGCATAAGTTCTCTTTTTCTGGTTGTCTTAAACAAATTCCTCTACACTTCCCCTCCTCAACAGTTAATCCTCCCTCCCTTTTTTCTCAGCCTTCTAAACCCTTTGCCCTGGGTTTAAACTTTTTCAGGGTCATAGCTAGCTTCTAAACTCTTTAAATATACAGTAATATGAGATACCGGTTGTTAACTTAATGACTAAAATTGAGAGCAGAATTTATGATGCTAAGCAACATAGTTGTTAAGTGGGTCATGCCCGACTTTGTAACCTTTTTTTTGCCCCGTTGTTAAGCAAAGCACTGCAGTTGTTAAGTGAATTATGCATTTCTTAAGCAAATCTAATTTCCTCCTTGACTTGGCTTACTGGAAGCCGGTTGGGAAGGTCACAAATGCTGATCATGCGACCTGGGACACTGCAGCCTTAGAAAATACATGCCAGTTGCCAAGCATCCAAATTTTTGTTACATGATTGTGGGGATGCTGTGATGGTCATAAACGTGAGGACTGGTTGTAAATCACTTTTTCAGTGCCACTGTAACTTTGAATGATTGTTAACCAAATGGTTGTACGTTGAGGACTATGTGTGCTTACAAACTATTAATCATCTTATGACAGAAAAATCTTCCTGTGGGTTGAAGTATTCTCTTTAACCTGCTCTGAATTTCTTACCATTCAGCTTTATAAACTGAGTTTTAATATTGTCAGTTAAGGAAGTTAGCCTTTTCACTTATTCCACATCGCAGTTTTGAATGCTGTTTATCATACATCCCCACTTTATTTTTCCTCTCAAAAATCCCACAGGGGTAGTGTGAAAAACGGTCTTAAGTCATTTTTTTTTCAATGCTATTGTAACTTTGGTCACTAAATGAATAGTGTTTGCATGAAGAGTCAGACGCGAGGAGTTCCAGCAAAGACTTTATTAGTGACTACAGCTCGAATGGACCCGTCCAGGCTTGGCTACGGCTGCCTCTTATAGCCTGCAGCCATAGCTGCCAGCCAATGGGAGTGCAGGGTTTCTTCCCGCACTATTTAAACCAATACCATTTGACATTTTACAAGAACAGTTCAAATAAACCAATAACATTCAAACCTACATACATAACAAATAGTTATAAATCAAGGACTACCTGTAAACTCAATAATATTTAGGCAGTAATAAATTGAAAGAAAGAACTGGATACTTCTGATACTTACTACTCCTGCTGAAGGAGAAGTAGAATGCCCAATTTGAAAAACATTGCAACTTGCTGATTTTTATGGAAGCAGTACAAGATAATATTTAGTTTGCACTATTTTATGGCTGTTTATGTCCATTCCTAGCTACTGACTCGTTCTTTTGCCATGGAGGAAAAATGTAAGTTCTTATTCAGTCATGTATTGCTGCAACATTCTGTCATTATTTCAAGAGTCTTTATTTATGGAAATAATTTAATTTGTTTTACATGTTTAAAATCAGTTCACACTTTCCAATTATATATATGTTTTAAATTAAATAATTCCTACAAAATTATATTACTTACATGCCTTTGAAGACTAAGACAGGCATTTTTATACAAAAATTATATTGATATATATTCTTTATACCCTTCAAAAGATTGTTTTTTCTCCATTTGATTAATGTTTCTTTAAATATTTATTTAGTCATTACAATTGATAGAGTCAAGATTACCTTCTTAAACTACTGTTCTCTAGATTCTATTAGCAAGGCAAACATTAGAAACTGAGAATTATGGTCTGGACAACACTGGATTTGTGGGGAATATTTCCTTGTTTTGATGCTGTTAGCCATGCATAACAATTGCATGGAAATATCCACTCACACTAAATTACATTAAAACTAGACCATATATGAATCACATATGAAATTACATAGCAGAAAAAACTTACATAATATGCATTATAATTCCAATGTTCCAATTTTTTAAGAGATATTGACTAAATCATCCCACTTTCCTGAATGAATACTACACCTCCTCTCACATTTTTAGTGCTGCTCATTTTATGCTTCTCTCTAGGTCCATGTCAGAAAAATAGGGAAGAAAGACAATGCCTTTTCCCCCTCTAGAACTGCTGCAAGCAAATCTGGTGCAACTGTCAACTGCAACCAAGCCTAAATAATACAAGTGATCATTAAACACTACGATGAAGATATAATATTTGTATTCAACCTTGATGATAATTTATATTTTGGCATCAAATGCATGTCAACCTAAAATAGTGGGTAAAGCAATGTTTATTTGGTCTCCCGAAGGACTCAGGGCGGCATACATAAAAGACAGAAAGTACAAAAGTTAAAAGAAATTAAAAAGATATTAAATTATGCCAAATAAACAATCAGATTAAAAACCCCGATCCCCTGTCAGTCCAGGCCGGATTGCAAAAATACCAATGTTTTGAGGTTGCGGCAGAAGGAGTGGAGATCAGGGGCCAAGCACAACTCAAGGGATAGTTGGTCCCAGAGGGTGGGCGCCCCCACAGAGAAGGCCCTACGCCTAGGGGCCACCAGCCTACACTGTTTAGCTGACGGTATCCCCAGGAGGCCCTCTCTGTGGGAGTGCACAGGGCGATTGGTGTTTGTCAGCGGAAGGAGACGTTCTTGCAAGTACCCCGGACCCAAGCCATTCAGGGCTTTATAAGTTGTTACCAAAACCTTGAATCTCACACGGAGGGCAACTGGCAACCAATGCAAGTCGTGCAGGAGGGGTGTAATATGGGAGAATCGGGACGTGTCATCTTTAATCAAATTGGCCTCCCCACAACTTTGTAGCCAGTTACAAGGAGGAAAAATAAATAAATAATTCACAGGGGTATACATCAAAAATCAGTCACCATAGGTAATGAGTGACAAAACCTAACAGACCTTGATGTTGCTCTTGGAGAGAGTTGGAATAAATGAAAAAAAATGCTACTTTAAGAACAGTATAATTTAAGGAGGTTGCTGTCATGAACTAGAGCAGAAATGAAGACAAACTCATTGAGACCTAACAGAAAAATAAAAGATGTTGCCAGAGCTGGTCTGCGTTGTGTTTGAATGCAAGTGAGAAGATAGTCTTTCCAATCTGGTGACCATTTATTATAGGCAGCTATACACCACAACTGCTCAAGAATCACTGGAAGATTTTCCTCCATGTTTTAAACTATGCCATCATTGGGCCACTCACTGGATGTGTGAACAAAGAACTTCTAGCACAGGGGTGTCAAACTGGCAGCCCACAAGTGTCATGTACAGGCCATGCCCATCCCAGCTCTGAAATGGGAAAAAAGTCACAAAATGTCATGTGACAGCAACACTGCTAAAGAGAAGGAGTGGATTATAGCCCAGATATTTATTCCTTCCATGAGCTTCACTTCTTGTCTTCAGTACAAAAAACATGTACCAGAAGATTGTCTTCTTAAAAAACTCCCTATACTGAGAGAAGATATGCTCCCCTTTTTTTCCTGGTTGGTTTTATTCTCTGGCCACAGAAGCTGCTGTATTACTATACTACCTACTTTCTACAGAGTTCATGAAAGATTTGTGTCAGAAGAGATCATCAATATGGAAGAAGTTTCTGCTCTATTTCAATACTCATAGATTAGTGTACCAAAGAGTTGTGGCCTCACCCAGTTGTCTTTTTTTTTTTAGATTAAAATTTTTTCCTGTAAGAATGGTGGCAAAAAATTTCCTTGGCTTTCTCTGATTCATTGTGAACACAATTATGTCACAAACAATGGTACTGGTAGTTTCAGTACAATGGCCTTGTTTCAGAGGTGGTATTCAGCAGATTCTGACCAGTTCTGGAGAACCGGTAGTGGAAATTTTGAGTAGTTTGGAGAACCGGCAAATACCACGTCTGACTGGAGATTTTGCAGTATCCTTCCCCTGCCACGCCCACTAAGCCACACCCACAGAACCAGTAGTAAAAAAATTTGAATCCCACCACTGCCTTGTTTGCATTCAGGGTAGTTTTATTTTCTGTTTCTAAAACAGTAAATGCAATTATTATAAAATGCAGAACTACAATTGTTTTTGTTATTTTATTCATATTCCAAATAAAGAATTAATATTTAATAATAATAATATTAATATTTAAGGCGATTTCTACAAATAAAAGTTGGTTTATCTGATGAAGATAAAAAGACAAAAAGAAATATGTTACTGTCATCTCTATGATTGTTTATTTATTTATTTTTACCCAACCTAACTCAAGATGGTGAACATACCTAAGACTCCTTTCTCCTCCTCCTATTTTCCCCACCACCACAGATTAGATCAGCCAGGTAGATATTATGAGACAGATGGTCCTTCAAGTAACCAGCCCCTATGAAATGTATGCTATTTGCGGTATTATTTTCAAAATTCTGTTTATTAAATTATAATTTTTTCACTCTAAATTTGCCATAAAGTTAAACTTTCTGAGAGAGAACATCATCTATCTGAAATGCAAACTGGGATTAATACATAACTAGTGTTATAATCATTTTTTATATTTTGTTTTCATTATTTCTATTTTCTATACCCCAAATTACATAAGTCTGTGTTTGAAAATTGTTGAAAACCTATGGTTGGTGCAAAATGCATCAGCTCATATACTGGTGGTAAGAACTGCTTGCAGTTGTACTGTAGGCACTGCATGGTTTTCTGATGTTTTTAGTGCAATTCAGTGCTGGTTTTAATTTACAAAACCCTATGTGGCTTGGCTCCCAGATGTCTTCAGGAATGTTTTTTGAGGAGAAACCAGTTGATGCTATGTGTTAATCCTAGGTAGGAATATGCATCATGCTCAATATCTATAGATGGGGGCTCAGGGACAATGTTTTTCCCTGCTTTGGAAATCTTCCCCAAAGGCTTGGCTGGTCCCTACCCTGAAATCTTTCCAGAGAACTCATTTAGAATGACTAAAATTATTATTTGCTGCTATTTAGATTAGATTTGACACTATGGTCAAGATAACAATTATTGTACCAATCTATGAGTATTTTGCTTGCTATTTTGATTTCACATTTGCATTTCATGTTATGTTTTTGATTGTATTTCTACTGTAAATGGCAGTGACTTAATTTGTTTTGATGATACATAAATATGGTAAGCAAATTTATTACTAATAAAATTTTAGTCTGCAGAAATATTTTCCAGACTCCCAGGGATTCAAGGTTGTATTACCAAAGGGATCAAACTGGACTTTTGAACTCCTTTTTTATTTGTGTTAATTTTTTGTGTAAGTTTTTGTGTGTGTGTGTGTGTGTGTGTGTGTGTGTAAGTTAACCCCATCACAGGCTTAACAAACTACTGTACGTGTTGGGTTTGATTTCTTTCAGAATAGCAGAAACCATGCAGTTTAACTGAGTCTAGATGGTGCAGTCTTGGGAGGAGGTTGTCACATATAATCCATAATATATGTGATTTTGCCTGATCTATAAATTGGAGCATTTGTGCCACACAGTGCTACTTTTTGTTCAGTATGATAATTTAGAAGAATAAAGTGCTTCACGGTCCTCTGCCTTTCACAATCAACTTTCCTCAGGAGCATTTGCCAGATGCAAGCAAACTCTTTTTTTTCTTTGGAAAACTGCAGCAATATTTTTCTTAAATATTTCACTGCATCAGGAAAAAAGAGTCAAAAGGATAAAATAACCCTAAGACTCTTATCATATATACTCAGATAATACTTAATTGCCATATACATTGACATTAAGCTATTCTTCTTTCCTTCTCCTACCCTAATATTCCAGCAATAAGTTTTATTTCAGAAGTGATATCTGGGTGGAGTCATATATTTTAACTAGTTCACACATGTAATTATTTGTAAATGTAACACAAGATTAAGAACAAACCATTTGACCTAAATCAAGAGAAGAAATATTAAAATTAAACAGCAACTGTTAATTCTTCTTTATCAGGCTGAGATGACGGGATAATATCAGAATAGTCAATGCCAATATTAAGGAAGCAAAGCCTTATTGATCTCAATGTTTTAGTTCCAAATCTATAAAATCAAAATCCTATCCCTTAAGTAGTTATCAGTCTTACTGGATGATTCGTTCTAGCTTAGTGATACACACAGTGAAACTGAAATGTTATAAAAACCATATATATATTGCTTCTTTCTGTCAATCATAAATCTCACCCACTGTATAAGAGTAGAAAATTCTACTGTGTCAAAAATAAACCTTTGGGAACTAGTCATAACAGGATGAGCAAGAAAAGGAAAGAAAGAAAATATAAGGAATAATGACATGAGAAAAACCATAGAAAGCCTCTGCAGCAGTGAAGAAAAGACATATTGCCATAGCAACCGAAGACAGACTATTTTAGCAAAATTAATTTATTTGCATAAAATTGATATGAAAGTGTGAAGGATCTTTGCTTTCCAAGGACTGGCCACATTATAGTGTAGCAGATCTGTAGACAATGCTTGTAGCACATATGTTCATCAATCTTGCTTTTTACCCTACTAGATTTTGTAGACAAATGTTGCCATGTAAATATATCTTTAATACTCTGTCCTTTAACACAGTCCTAACAAAAGACCTGAAGTCCGTAAAGTGCTACACAATCTTTGCTTCCTTCCAAAAACCCTTACACTAGTTGGATGAAGTCTGCTTCAGTAGATTGGCCCCTTGCTAGTTGCTGTCAAGATCCCAGCACAACTCCAAGCCCTAGGTAGGAATCCCATCAGGATATGCTGCTCATTGTAGTTTGTGGCCCTGCCAGTTGACTTGTCTGCCTAGAATAGCTGCCAATCTCTAGGCATCACTTCAGCTTCCCAAACTGCTTGTTGTTTTCTTACCTCATTTTCCTACTCATTACCCCTTTTCTGACTTAACTTTTTCATTTGTAAGCTAGGAGCATGGGTGGCATGTAGCTGCTTCTGGACACCAGCACATCCTTGAAAATACCAGAATATTACAAGCAGCTGGAAAACAGGTATGGGTGCTTGTGAGTAAAATAGTGAGTGAATTAATGCATGAGTGGAGCAGGATGAGAAATGTTTATATGGGGCTACAACAAACAGCAATCCCAGTTTCATTCCCTCACAGACAAATAGAGCCTTGCCTCCTTGAAAGATCAGCTGCAGCAGTTATTTCAAAAACACTTATACAGAAGGTTAGTTTCTTTGTATTTTTACTAAGAGTTTGCAAAGAAGTTTAAAAACTAACAAAAACTAATATAAGAAAGGAAAGGGGAAAAAGTGCAAAAAGAATAAAAAGAAATAAAAAGAATTATCTTCTGATTTTCTTTGCAGTAAATCTAAGTTTGAGGGAGACCAGCAGAGCCAGGGGGAGGAGTCAAATGAGGAATCAGTTTAGAGTCTCTGTGTGGTCACAAGAAGATGAAGTTCACTGAAGGGCACTGAAGCTTACCTAGTTTAGGTGAAAACTGTTACGCTGAGAAGATTTCTGCACATCATAGGCTTGAGCAATAAATCAATATTTTTTAATTCTTTATATCTATACCTGGCTATTTGTCCCTGACATTAATCTTCTCAGAATCACAAACTTTCCCGAGAGAGCAATAACAACTACCAGGATGGCAACTGACACCCAAGCAGAAGTATCAGCTGACCAAGGAGTAATGGATGTTATGCTGTGGTGTCCGGATGGAGAATGAAATGTGCAATTTGGTGGCAGTGATGCTTTAGTTGGTGCAATACATGCAAAAACTGGCACAGCTAACACCTTAGTTGCAAAGAAGCCATGGGAGTTTATCAGAAAGATGTGGAGGAGAATCAGAAAGGATAAAAACCTTCATAGGGCAGTGTGAGTTGAATATGGGAATTTGAGCAGCAGAATTGCCAACCGACCGCTCATGGGTGTCTTTTGTGCTGATTCTGCTGATGATGTCAGCAGCTGAATGGGCACTTCCGATCACTGAAGGCAATGATGGATAATTATCAGAACCTCATGGACAACTTCATAGGGCCCTTTAGAGATTCTGTCATGCCCCACCCCATTGGAGTCTGAATCTGAGGGGGAAGATGAACAGCTAACAGAGAGTGGGAGAGTGGCTCTGTTGACTGTGGAGGAAACTGAGGAAGGGCAAAGTCAGGCTGGGCAGAGCAGGGATGAGGTAGAACAAGGGAGAGAGGTTCAGATGAAAACCAAGGCCCACCTCTTCCTCATCCTAGGGCATGCAGGGAGAAACATAAAAACAATGTGGGGTGCATGGCATGGATGGATCGGTCCGGCGGATTAGGATCATCGTCGGGAATCGTCATCTGAATGATAAAAGTGTCAGACCAGCCAGGATCCAGCAGCTTAAACAGGACAATAGAAGTGACAGAGTATACATAATGGAATTCAAATTAACCACTGAAAACCTAGACTGGAATGAGGCAGCTCTAACTGCTCAGCTTAGGCAAGGACTGAATGCTGAAATCGGCACTGAGCTCATAAGGTAAGGATTCTCAAAATCTGGGCAAAATCTGTCAACTTTGTGTGATCATCCACGCTCACTTAGAAGAGATTCAAAGCCAGTTTGAACAGCAAAGGCAGCAGAATTCAAAAACTTACTATTCACCCTTTCCCTCACTGATGAGGACGGGAACTGAGTTTGGGGAGGGAAGGAGAAACCCAGGAAGGAGAACAGTAGCTGCTGAAGAAAGGCTGAGATAAAGAGACTTGACACTCTGTTTTTACTGTCTAGAATCTGGGCAATTACTAAGAACCTATCCTACCAGAGTCTCAGAAGAGGGGAAGGACTGTCCAGCCATAGCAAATAGAAGCACTGCACTGAGTACAGTCTAAGCCCAGGGAAAAAACAATAGCCACTCTTGCAACAGCTGGTAGAAGAGGCTATTCAATCATGAAAGAGGGCTCCACACCATCTAAATCAAGGTATGTTGCTGTAAATTTGTTATTTTGAGTTTACCCCATGGGCTGTTCTCTCTCCCTCCCTCCCTCTCTCTCTCTCTCATACACACACCTGTAATTTAGTGGGTTTATTAATATTTCCATGCAACTCCATCAAAAACCCAGAACTGTCCCAATTAAGTCCACTCACAAGCAGACCAATGCCAGTCCACAGAGCAATGGCTAATGAATCCACAAGGCACTTGAAAGTTTCCCAATCAAAATAAACCCACGAGGCAAAATTAAATCCACAATACAAGAGGGTTCATGAGGCAAGAAAAGTCCAGAGTTCACAAGGCACAATCCAAATCAAGGTACTGTATCACTCCAAAGCAAAGCAAGAATCACAATGACTAGAAAACACACAGCTAGAAAACGAACACCTTCCCAGCATTGCTTCCATTTGTCTTGCTGTGCTAAATAGACAGCTTCTGGTGCTGCCCATCAAGAAGGGTGAGGCTTTCTCCTCGTGAGTAATCTGGCTGTCCTTCTCTGTTCCTGCCTTTTCCCTGCCCTACGTGTTCTTGGATCAAGTGCAGAAGGCAGTTTCTCTTCCTCATCACTCACGGGCTGCAGCCACATGCTTTCTCTGCCTGAAGCCTCAGGGCTGTCCTGCTGCAGCTGTGCTTGAGCCAAATCCCTGTCAGATGGCTGCTTGGAGACATTAACCAACTCCCCTCCAGACATGCCTGGAACGGGTTCATCTTCCTCCAAGCTGACATCTGGGGAGGTATCTGGGGAAGCATCTGGGAAAGTCATCACATGGACAGGAAGAAGGGCTCATAGCAATTAGTGGATTCTGGAGCAGCAGCCAATTTTATAGACTTTACAACAGTCCAAGTCCTGCAGATCCCCACCGTTAACCTGGTTACTCCAATGCTAGTAGAAACAGATGGCCAAGTCTTAAAAGTAGTTCCAACTATGGAAAATATGATCCTACTGCAGATGGCATTAGTTCGTCATACAGAACTGTTACCTCTTTATGTCATGGACCACTTTCACAGGATCAGGGTGGCTGAAGCTTCATAACCCCACAATAAACGGGGAAACTGGGCCTTTGTCTTTATCACCCCAGCTTGCCAATTTCACAATATTCAGCCAACAGTTCCTTTGTGTCAAGCAGAGGAAAGCCCCAGAGAGGCAAAGTTACTTAAGTACACAGATTTCACACATCTATTCAGATAAGAAAAAACAGCAGCCCTTCCTCCACACAAAGACTGTAATTGTGCTATTGATTTGGTCCCGGGGAAGTGCTAAATTCCCCATTAAGAGACAGTATCCCATGTTGGCTAAGGGCTTATCAATTTTAAAGCAGTATTTAGACTCTAACCTACAGAAAGACTTTATCAGACTGTTTTAAAACATACCCCTCTCCTAGAAAAATGCAATATTTTAGGATATATTAAAAAGGCAGAATATTTCCCCTAAAAGAGAAGTAGAAACTCAGAGAGGTAAAAACACAGCTCCCCCCACCTTTGTTAATGGGCCATTAAGGCCTGGCCCAGTCTATTCTATGTAACAAAGATCTACCTCCTTCAGGCAGAGCCAATTAATTGCTCTTCATTGCACCACCCACCAAGTTTCAACCAAACCTAGCACACAGACAACCTGCAAAGCTAGCTATGACCTCTGACAGCAACCAATCAGGATGTTCTTCCTGTGTCCCAGGAAGTTCAAAGTTTAGAGAGGGCATAAAACCCAAGCACTTTCAGCATCTCCTCCCTTTTTTTGCCCAGGATCTCCAAGCCATGTGATCCTGTTAATCAATAAACCTTCTTTCCAAGCAGCTTCCATGAATCCAGTGTCTTTCCCCCCCCACTTGGAACTGAACCCAGAAGGATATTTCTTCCAACAAGACCTTCAAAGTCACCAGCTTCATTGCCAACCTTCTTTGTCCCTAAGAAGGAAGACCCAGATTCTTCAAACCCAAAAGGTGAAGTCGCAATGAGAACCATCCACAACTACAAAACCCTTAATTCCATTATGGTAAGGGACCACTACCCTCTCATATCGGACACTGGATTGTAAAGTGCCTGCATTTTTACCAAGTTGGATGTTCAAAATGTGTACAATCTCATAAGAATAAAGAGGGCCTGCATTCAACACCAGGTAGTTTGTACACAACATAATGCTGTTTGCATAAGGAGTGGTGTTTTCTAGATTTATGAACCAGATTTTTTTCTGATATAATTGACAGATCTGAGGTGATTTTCCTGGGTGACATCCTAATCTACTTTGAAGATGAAACACTGCCTGACCATCATGTACAGGAGGTCTTGAGTAGTTTGAGGGAAAAATCACCTCTGCTAAATTAGAAAAATTGCATTTGATTTCAAGCAGATAGATTTTTTGGGTTACCACATTTCCACATGGAGTCCAAATGGATCTCCAGAAAATGCACACAGTGTTCTCATGGCAAACCTCTGTAACACAAAAGATGTTCAGAGTTTCTTAGGCTTTGCAAACATTACAGAATGTTTATTCCAAGCTTTGCACCTAGGGTTCAGTCCCTAAATCAGCTGTTTAAAAAAGAAGTGAAATTTATTTGGACAAGGACATAGCGGGTGGTGGCATTTCAGGAATTGAAACAACACTTTGCATAACAATCCCTTTTTTAGCATCCTGATCCATCCGAAATTTAGTGTCCTGATGCTTCTGATGTGGCTATTGCTATAGTCCTCTGCAGGAGTGGGGGGGAACCATCTTTTGCTTTGTGTATTTTACTCTGGATTGACTTCCCCAGAAATGATGATATTTTTAACAAAGATCTATTAGCAGTCAGATCAACTTTTGACCAATGAAGATATTTTCTGGCACGCATTGGGCCACAATAGTCAATACAGATCATATGAATCTGGAAATACTGCAACAGATTAAGCCACTTTCTCCAAGGCAAATGAGATGGAGTCAGTTTTTCTCCCAGTTTGACTTTTATATTCAATATGTCCCAGGATCAAAAAAAAATGATGCCAGATGCACTTTCATGTAAACCTGAGTATTCACAAATGTCCCATGCACCAGTTACTGCAAGCATTTTACAACCTCCTAATTTCTGTCGAATTCCCATGCAACTGAAGTCTTGGGAGCCACGTGAACGAGTCTTAATTGCCAGGATCAAGACACAACAACCCCTTGACCACCAGGGGGCCCCATCAGGTAATGTATCCCCTTTTTTAGTGGAAGGAAGGACTTCGAAGCACAAGGGAAGAATACCAGTTTTCCCACTTTTGAGACAAAAAGTTTTGCAGCTTTGCCATGTTAATCAGAGAACGGAGCACAGAGGAATGTTCAAGACATTGCACAAAACAGTAAACAAATTTATGGTGGTCTAAAATGGCAGTGAACATCAAGGGCTATGTAACATCAGAAGGCAACAGGGCTTTTACAATTGCTTCCAATACCACCCCACCCTTGGCATATAGTCTCTATGGTTTTTATTACTGACCTACTTCCAATCCATGGGTATAAATATGTAGTGGATCTACTTACCAAAATGGCTCATTTTACTCCTTTGTTTCAGTGTTTGCCCACTGCCAAAGAAACAGTGCAACTCTTTTTGTACCACATCTTTTGCTACAGAGGCATGATTATTATTATTATTTTATTATTTTATTAGATTGTATGCCGCCCTCTCTCCCTAAGGACTCAGGGCAGCGAACAGTAAAAGAAACCCAGTACAAATTGTAATTAAAAACCATTAAAAAATACAAGCCTAATCCATATTATACAAAATTTAAAATTAATTAAAACAAATACTAAAAACCAACCCACACCCCCCAAGGTCAGTCCAGACCGGCCTGTTGAAACAGCCAGGTCTTCAGGTCACAGTGGAAGAAGCAGAGATCAGGGGCCAAGCGGAGGCCAACGGGGAGTTGGTTACACAGGGCGGGTGCTCCCACAGAGAAGGCCCTACCCCTGGGCACTGCCAGTCGTCAATGCCTAACCGACGGTACCCCAAGGAGGCCCTGCCAGTGGGAGCGTACCGGGCGATCAGAATGTGATGCTGGCAGGAGGCGTTCCCACAAGTACCCTGGACCCAAGCCATGTAGGACTTTGTAAGTTGTTACTAACACCTTGAATCTCACCCGGAAGGCAACCGGCAACCAATGCAGGTCACGCAGGAGGGGTGTAACATGGGAGTTTCAGGACACCCCCATCACAACCCACGCAGCCGCATTCTGCACCAGCTGCAACCTCTGGGTGGTCCTCAAGGGCAGTCCCATGTAGAGAGCGTTGCAGTAGTCGATTTGGGAGGTGACGAGTGCATGAGTGACTTTCCATAGGGCATGTCCAGACTGATACCAGACAGGGGCAGTCAATTTACTTCCATGATCTGGAGGGCACTGTTCCAACTTTTGAACATCCAGGTCAGCTTGTCCTCAGCCCATCACCCTGCCACAAACAGTAAGGCTGAGAAAAACTAACCAACTGTTTTAGTAATACTTAAGATATTACTGCACCTATAGTCAAGGTAATTGGCCCTCATTGTTTTCCCAGCACAATTTTTGTATAGTAACATTCTCCATGCATCAATTGCTATGACCCCCTTCCAAGCTATGTATGGCAGATACCTGAGGGTTTTACTGGTGGCTCCGAAGGACGAAGCCTCTCTTGTGGGGTCAGTGGATTTTTGTAACGGCAGCTAGCTGCCCAAGCTCTGTTGAAACAGCAGCTGGATCAGGCTAAACAGTCCTACAAGGCGGCTGCAGATGCCGTTGACAGGAAGGGCCACCAATTGCTGAAAGCAATTCTTAGTTTCTGCTACAGCCTCTAAGAAGCTGGATGCCAGGTTCATAGGCCATTTATGATCCTCCAGCAGATTAATCCTGTGTCCTTTCATTTGCAATTGCCACCTTCCATGAGAGCGTCTCCTGCCAACATCGGTTTCCCATCGCCCTGTGCGCTCTCATAGGCAGGGCCGTCTTGTGGTGCCATCAGCTAGACAGTGTCGGCTGGCAACCCCCAGGGGTAGGGCCTTCTCTATGGGAGCCCCCACCCTGTGGAATCAGTTGCCCTTGGGGCTCCAGTTGACCCCTGACCTCCGCTCCTTCTGCCGTGACCTGAAGATGTGGTTTTTTTCAGCAGGCCAGCCTGGACTGAGGTGGGGTGGGTTTTTAATTCGTTTTAATATCTAGTTTTATCTGTTTCAAATTTTGTTTGGCTTGGGTTTACTTCAATTTTTAGTAATCTTAACTTTTGTTGTATTGTATGATTTTTATGATGTGAGCCGCCCTGAGTCCTTCGGGAGATAGGGTGGCATACAAGACCAATCAATCAATCAATCAATAAAGAAGTCCATCACGTTTCTCCACCAGTTCTTGCTAGTCAAAGAAAAACCTTCTATCTCTTTACATTCTCAGCACCCACTGAGTCTTGGTTATCTTAGCTGCCTTAAATCGAAATCCTGCTTTATCAATTTCATTCTTGGAGACAATAAGTCTTCAAATGGCTGATTTAACAGCAATTCCTATAAGTTGGTCATTACAACTGACTGATTACAGATAGTTCCTGCACCTTTAATCTAATTTAGGGAACAAAACAGTTTGGGAAAAGGGGGCAATAATGACTAAGTGGAAGAAAATACAGGGAAAGCTTCTTCAGACCTACCTTTACCTCCTGAGATGCTTTATTGCTATTTCATATTAACCTGTGTTTCTCTTTCGTTTTACTGACCTTAAGCTTTTTGGTAAAATATTCCATGTGAATCTTTAAATTCACATGGAATTATCCAGTGTCATTTTCATTACATTAGAATCACTAGAATCCATTTTGACAGCCCAAATAAAGGACAACTGTACATAGAATTATGATATGGGTAATATACATTATTTCCACTTTTTTCCTCCTCTTGAAAGAATTGTTAAAGAAGCTGCAAAATATGGGATTTTGAAAAGTTGATTCTACATGGCGGAGTGAGAAACCGTTTGCTGTAACAATCTGAACTTGATCTGTTTTAAATATTGTTTTTTCTTCATATTGCATTGAAATTGTATACAGACTAATACAATATAATTTAACAATGAGTAAGACCAGTGTTTGAGAATGAATCTGGAAGTATACTAATAAATATAAATGAATTCTATTCAATTTAAGGTTTCTTTTTTCATATTTGCTCTGCTATTTATTATACATGACATTTTTATAGGTTTGCACATTCCTGATTAATGGCTACATTACACTTAATACAACATCAAATGATGTTTAACATTATACTGGTAGTTCTCGAGTTATGATCACAATTGAGCTCAAAATTTATGTTGCTAAGTGAAACATTTGAGTTTGCCCATTTTATGACTTTTTTGCCACAGTTAAGTGATTCATTGCATTTGTTAAGTTGATAACATGGTTCAATCTGGATTTCCCATTGGCTTTGCTTGACAGAAGGTTGCAATATCTGATCACCTAACCCTAAGCCATTGCAACTGTTATAAATATGAACCAGTTGCCAAGCATCTGAATTTTGATCACATGACCATGGGAATGCTGCAACGATTGCAAGTGTGAAAAATGGTTTTAAGTCACTTTATTCAGAGCCATTGTAACTTTGACTGTTCACTAAATGAAGTCATACCTTTATCCTTTATAAAGAAAGCAAAAGTCCTTTAATCCTCATTGTGAAAGAGAACCAGAAGAAAATACTAATAAAAGAAGAAGAAACTCTATAAGGTGTGGATTACATTACAATGAATTTATTTTGCTGTATAAAAATAGATAATGTCATTGCAAATATTGACTTTATTTTATATGAGCATAGCTTATCTAGCGGTGAAATTCATTGGATGATGTTGGGGCAGCCATTATCTCTCAACATAATCTATTTCACTGATGCCCTATTGGTGAGGTGGACAGCATATAAATTTAATAAATAAATAAGGTAAATAAAAAATATTTATTAGATAAAACAAGTATTAAGAGCCAGTTAGCTGTAGTGGTTAAGATGTAAGGCTAGAAACCAGGAAACTGTGAGCTCCAGTCCCACTTCAAGCATAAAACCAGCTGGGTGACCCTGGACCACTCACTCTCTATAAGTCATAGGATGCATGCAATGGTAAGCCCCTTCTGAAATGTTGCCAAGAAAAGTGCTGGAGCTTGTCCAGGCAATCACCAACTGTAAACACTGATCTGGAAACACACACACACAAATCCCAAGTACTACAAACTGAGATACACAAGTTTCAAATTTTCAAACATCACTTTCCTAATTCTGCTAGAGAAAAGAAGAAAGTATTTCATTGCCAGTTTCTGACACTCACAAAATTTAGCTCTCCTTCCCCAGAAAAAGAATTCTTAATCTGAGATTTTTTTAAAAAAAACCCTAGAAACAACAAAAAAAAACCCTGTAGAGATAATCAACCACCATCAGTTAATTTTCATATTGCTGAGTGGAGGGCTGGTGTTTTTTTTAAACAAGTTTTATTCATTTTTCCACCTTTTAACATCTCATTTTAGAGAACAGCATGATTACAGGTTTCACATATACATACAAATATGACCATAATTACATATTCATTTTTTGTATTCAATTTCTTATCTTAATGATGCTTTTATACATTTTCTATTTTATTGTATTATTCCCAATGCATATCTCATTTTTAATTCACATATATTAACTTCATAATTGTTATACTTTAATACTTTTGACTGTCACATTTGTATAGTCCTCTTAAATTCTGATTAATAATACTCCTTCTATAAATTGGTTTCCCCCCTAAAATATCAGTTTAAGTGTGCCACCTCCAAGTTACATATTCATTCCATTTTAAATCCCAGTAAGTGTTTAACATTTTATTACCTAAAACATTACAAATAATACTCCCTATTAAGATTACATAACATATATAAATCAGATTCTGCATGGTTTCCCCTTTTTGATTTTATAGAATTTATCTACATTTTCAAAAAGAACAAAGGGACATATTAATCTGCTCATTTAGTTCTAAACCCTGATATAAATTCCATTTCAGCTCTTCTCCTAAATCATTCCATTTATCTCAATATATTTCAATATATTTAATTAACATATTCTATTATTTGTTACCATTATCTCTATACATAAAGGAAAAGAGCATTAACAAAAAATAACAATTCTATTTTCCATCTTATCAATCTATGTCCCCATTTCACAACTACAAGTTTATTTATATTACTCCCCAGCACCTTGCAGAATCCCTTCCCCAAATATCATTCAGCCATTATCTCTGTGTCTAATTAAAAAAAGTTTCCCCTTTTTTTAGAATTCCCATATTTCTTGATTCCTAAGTCCTGTTTCTTTTCCCTTCCTTCCCCTAATATTTTCTCCTTTATTCTTTCACTCCAGTTTTTAACCGCCTCTCTCTTTATAACTCCCTTCCGCCTTTCAAATTTCTGCTGATTCTTTTTCCCTTTTTTAATTTTCCGGATATTTCCCTCTTTATTCAATTTCTCAAATCTCCGATATTTATTCCCAACTCTTTTCCTCTTTCTTTCCAGAGTTCTTTGTTCTCGATGGTAGTTAAAGATGGCTCCTTGCTCCTCCTCCTCTTCTGTCCTCTGTCTTTGTTGTTCATACTCTGCAATCGCCTCTTCAAAAAAAAAATAAAAACAAAGCCTAAAGTTTCACCTTGTTCTTGTAATGTTTCTTTCGTATTTCTAAGTTCCATCTTTAAATCCTGAAGAGATATCGCCATTTTACAGCTTTCTAATTAGTCCAAATAATGTCTTTAAAATTAGTTTCCAACAGTCCACTTTTAGTCCTCAGTGCCAAATCCATATCAGAATCAACAATTAATCCAAGGGCAGAATCTTCATGTTTCTTTCTTTCTTTCATTGTTTCAAAGTTCTTGTTTTATTGTATCAATTTTCCTTGTATTTTTAAGAAACAGTCTTTTATAAGAAAACAAATTAACGTTAACTCAGATGGCATGCTTTGCTCTGACACATCCACACCTCCTCTTTCCTTTTCCCTTCCCGCTTATTCAGAGCTTTTTTTTTAACCACAATCTTCCAAACAATTCAGATCCAATTGATATTAAATTTTCTAGTTCAGCTTTGTTAATGCCTATATAAAATCAAAATATACTTATCCAAGTTAATTAGGTGCTTTCTCCTCCAGCTTCTACCTCTTCCGGTTCAAAGCTCCGCACTATCAAAGGCAATTCACACCTTTTTTATTCCTCTTCCTGTTCACCACTGTAAATCCTTTCTTAAAGATTCTTTGAAATGTTAATCCTGAGGGTATCTTCCATTTAATTATATCGTCCCATTCCTCCTGCTGTTCACTTCTTTCTCTCTCTCCTGTGCAATCTTATTCCAGTCTCATCTTCCCCTTCAGGGTGGCCATTTTAGATCACCGGAGGGAGTAATTGCCAAGCTGGGGGGGGGATTTGGGACTCCCCTCTACCCAGCTGATAGTCTCCCCTTCCTCCACCACCCCTACGAGGCGGCTTCTGCCCCGAATCCAAAGGATTGGGGCCTCCTGGGGATACCGTCAGCTAAACAGTGTAGGCTGGCAGCCCCTAGGGGTAGGGCCTTCTCTGTGGGGGCGCCCACCCTCTGGAACCAACTACCCCTTGAGTTGCACTTGGCCCCTGATCTCCGCTCCTTCCACCGCAACCTCAAAACATGGCTATTTTTGCAATCCGGCCTGGACTGACAGGGGATCGGGGTTTTTAATTTGATTGTTTATTTGGCATAATTTAATATCTTTTTAATTTCTCTTAACTTTTGTACTTTCTGTCTTTTATGTACACTGCCCTGAGTCCTTCGGGAGAGAGGGCAGGTTATAAGTCCAAATAAAACTAACAAACAAAACAACCAAACAAAGGCTACCATCAGTAACACACTACGCCGCCAGGGACTCAGATCCTGCAGTGCCAGACGTGTCCCCCTGCTTAAGCCAGTACATGTCTGGGCCCGTCTGAAGTTTGCTAGAGAGCATTTGGATGATCCAGAAGAGGACTGGAAGAATGTCATATGGTCAGATGAAACCAAAGTAGAACTATTTGGTAGGAACACAACTCATCGTGTTTGGAGGAGAGAGAATGCTGAGTTGCAACCAAAGAACACCATACCTACTACTGTGAAGCACGGGGGTGGCAATATCATGCTTTGAGGCTGTTTCTCTGCAAAGGGAGCAGGACGACTGATCCATGTACAGGAAAGAATGAATGGGGCCATGTATCGTGAGATTTTGAGTGCAAACCTCCTTCCATCAGCAAGGGCATTGAAGATGAAATGTGGCTGGGTCTTTCAGCATGGCAATGATCCCAAACACACCGCCCGGGCAATGAAGGAGTGGCTTCGTAAGAAGCATTTCAAGGTCCTGGAGTGGCCTAGCCAGTCTCCAGATCTCAACCCCATAGAAAACCTTTGGAGGGAGTTGAAAGTCCATGTTGCCCAGTGACAGCCCCAAAACATCACTGCTCTAGAGGAGATCTGCATGGAGTAATCAATTCAAGCAATTCAAGTAATCAGGATAATTTTATTTGCTATCTAAGACAGCATTTCAGCTATCAAGGAAAGAAGTGTAGTCAACAATTTTACAAATTAAATACAATCCCTTGCCTAATCTATATTAAATGTGTAAACTATTTCCTTCCTTCTCAGTTATACAAGCAAGACATTCATTTTTTAAAAAAAGATACACAATAGATTTTAGAAATCAGATCTCTGCTATTAGCACAAAAATCAATTTCTGACAGACAACCCCTTCCCCTTAATTATTGTAGGTTATGTAACATTTCAGAAGCCATGGATATTGGAATAAAAGCATATTTAAACCAACAGTTACAAACAGGGAGGGGAAATAGTTTTTTGTCCCCCTCTATATATTTTATATAATAAAATATATTTTATTTTAGGTAAAGTCTTCCTTTATCTATTCTTCCTTAGTGATCTGTCCCACTTTTCACTTTATGTATTTTCTATTTTCAGAAACAGTGTCTTCTGCTTCCTTTTTTTCCCAGTGGAATTGTTTGCATTTTAAAAAAAGTACTGCAAATAAAAATATTTAAAAAATCTATTCACCTTAAGCTTGTTTTCCCATTAGTTTTCCTGATGTGGAATCGTAATTATTTATGTTCTGACTTAATTAAAATCCAGTTTTTTGAAGTCCAAGATACAAATTCAATTGCACTGTTTTGGTTATCCTTGAATGTATGATAATGATTCCTCCATGTTCATTTTTTGTTCATTTTGTTGACTTAGTTTTCCCTTTTGGTTAATATCAAGTGAAAGATTGCTTATCCTCTAATTCCCTTCTCCTTCTCTAAAGAAAAACTGGTTAACAAGTTGGGAACCGCCTGAAAGAACCATATCTGACAATGTTTCTTTCTCAACAGATGTAGAGGTAATGCAAGTCCCCTACCATTATTACTTGAGGGTTATTTGAAAGATCTGCATTTTATTTTTAGAAAACATCACCTATATATTCTCATTAGTTGAACATGCAATTCTAGACATCTATAGTAATTTTGCTTTTATTGTTTTTACACTTATTTAACGAGGACTCGATTAACAGTTAAGCAAATGAAGTATGTGCATAAGACAAGGGGCCAAGGTAAGGGGGACACCACATGGTTTTTCCCCCTTCCTATCACACCTTTAACTCTTTCACTGCCACATTTGGACTGGGTTTTTTTTTAAATTTTGAGTCTTAATGTCTTGTCAGGCTGTAAGAAATGAAAGGGCAAAGAGCTACCATAGTTGAACCATGCGTACGGCATCGGTTGTTTTAATGTGGCCCTGATTTAATTCCAGAAAATACCTACGATTATCCAGTTAATTCATTTGGGCTTCTGAGCAGAAGAAGATAGTTCTAACACACTATGCAAATTATTTTCCCTTTCTATGGCTTCTTTACATTTGAATACATTTTATTGTTCAGTTGCTATGTGTGTGATTTATGGAAGAGATCTTGCTATGTTTCCATTGTACCTCCTAAATCATGTTTTTCTTCAAATGCTAGGATTTGGAACTTATTTTCTTTATTTCTATGTTTTGGTGGGCTGCAGAGAAATCTCACCCCCAGAGCACCCCACAAAGCAATTAATCCAGGTTAAGCAGAAACACAAGGCTGCGCCACCCACATGGCCCGCAGGGAGGTTTCCCCGGGGGCCATGTGGGTGGTGTTGCCTTGTGTTTCTGTGCAGCCTGAATTAATTGCTTTGGGGGGGTGCTCT
This sequence comes from Naja naja, assembly GCA_009733165.1. NCBI lineage: Eukaryota > Metazoa > Chordata > Lepidosauria > Squamata > Elapidae > Naja > Naja naja. The sequence continues at coordinate 20,780,008 of CM019154.1, read as the reverse complement.
GGGGGTGAGATTTCTCTGTGGCCCACCAAAATTTTCTCACAGCCCACCAGTGGGCCATGGCCCACCGGTTGGCGACTGCTGAATTAGAACACTTAATAAACAACTGGCCATTAAGTGAGGACCACTTGTATTTGGTTTGCCAGTCACCTGGTCACGCCCACCCAGTCACATGACCACCAAACCACACCTACCTGGTCACCTGACCAGCAAGTCATGCCCACCCAGTCACATGACCAGCAAGCCACACCCTCAAATTAGGCCACACCCACATAAATTTGAATCCCACCCCTGGGTGGGGGGCACCGAGGATGAGTTTGTAGCACCAAGGGGGCAGTAGACTGAAAAAGTTTGGGAACCACTGCTCTAGCTGGATATTCAGGAGCATTACCAATTTAAATGCTGGGACATGTATATAGAAATCCAGGTATTTGAATAACTTGATTATAATTTATGTTCCTGTACACTTGGTTCAATTGTGCATTCAGGATCATTTAGTTTTCCCTTTGTGTTAGAAAGACTACAACCACAAGTCCCTGTAGTTTTTTGGTAAGGTTTTTCAGAAGTGCTTTGCCACTGCCTCCTTCCAAGAACTGAGGGAAAGTGACTGGCCCAAGGTCATACAGCTGACTGCATGCCTAAGGTAGATTAGAATTCATGGTCTCCCAGTTTCTAGCTTGATGCCTTAATCACTACAGCAAACTGACTTTCATAATCCTGGTTAAAAGAAAGAAAATAGGGAGAGAGGTTTTCCTATTTTGCTTTATTCAGACTCCAATTGAGGAGAAACATCTATCCATTCAACACACAAGGCAGCATTGCAAGGCTACCTGCCTGGCGGAACTTTCATGCTGGAATTATACCTGGATTCTCTAGAAACATCAGCTTCTATTGATGTTCAACACAGAAAGGTACAGCCCCATCTCCTTTGCTACACACCCATGTTTATTCCCTTTCTAATCATTCCTGGTATGGAATGTGCATTTTTCACAGCTGCCATGGATTTTTCTCCTTTAAAGTTGGAATTTTCCCATTCTTCCTTACATTGCTAAAATTTCCAGAAATGTTAAATCTTTACTTTTGGAAAGCATTTAATTTTTCCCCTTCAAAGTTTGTTACAACCTCTCAGATCCTATATTTACATATGAAGATGTCACTAATCATAGTTTTTACTTTGATTTTCCAGGCAATCAGTGAGAAGACTAGCCACATCCAATCTCTTCTCAGAATACCTTATTAACTACAAGACACTGTGCCAAATCTCAACAAGGATAGTCTCGGATGTCATCCAGAAATTCATGTAAAGGCAGAACTCTTAGGCAGTACACTAAAACAATATTACTGCCAGATCAATGCCTGAACAGTACTGAAAAACAAAAGACAAATCCTATCAGAGAAAAACCATGGGTATTGTGCTTCCCTCTTTCTCAGCAAATAACTCTGACATCTGAAAGCATCCATTACTTTTATTTATTTGCTTTGATTAATAAGACACACAATTCAATCACAAGGAGCCACAATTCAACTGTAGTCCAATTCCAAAGGCAAGTTGGGTCTGGCTAATAAGAAGAATGTTGACAGCAGCTGTGTTTTAACAGGTTATGAATGTTTTTGTTGCACTGTGTATTTGCCAAGTATAATGGTTCGAAATATCTATCTCATAAAATTATTACTGCCTCAAATATAGTTTTCTGCATGTAAAAGAAAAGTACATATTTAGCAGGCATTAATGAAAGGGCACTTAAGTTGTTGCTAGATAAAAGGAGAAAATGCCCTGGCAGAGGATAAGAAATTGAAATCCATGATTAAAGCAAATCTTTGGGAACATTTCTTGACAGTAATCTCTAAAAGACTGCTATAGGAATTTTGAAGAGATGAAACAAGTTATAAAAATCAGGGTTCAGTATACAAGATTCACTAGCTCTGCCTATCTGTCCAAATATCTACCATATTAGTTGGGTTAGTATTCATACTAATATCAGTGGCTTTCAAATCATAATAATGATTCAAGGGCAAGTATATATTAAAGATTTTGTAATCTGAAAACTGATAAAAATTTGGCAAAGAAGTTATTGAACATTTTCTAACTTGTTAGATTATCCATTCAGAAATTATGTGGGATGTAAGATTGAATATTTGTCTTCGTTCTTTTGGTACTGGTCATCGATCCACGATATTAAATAGAAAATATTTTGAATTTCTATAACCCACACACTTGTGGGACACCAAAGCCTGGGAAATCTACTAAACAATCCAGAAGCATAAATACTAAAGGCAAGCTGGAAGAAACTACATTGTCAGCTAATCAAGACTGCAATGATTTCATGTCATTTTAAGTGAAAAGATTTCTCCAACACGGTGATTACATTTTTGACTGGCTTTATGAATATCATAATGAAGGAGGATATTGTTTTTATTATTATATTTATTCTGCCAGTTAAAAGGTCAGTAGTAGAAAAAAGCTAAGTTGAGCTTTAGGCAGGGCTTTGCCCAGGAACCAGTCAAAATGGGTATCTTAACTAGCTCATGTATATTCATAACATAAAAGCAAGATAACCAAGAGCCTTGGTGGTGCAGGCTGTTAAATGCCTAGCACTTAAGTTCCAGCTGCCTGCAATTAGTGCAAGCTCGAATCCCACCAGGCTCAAGGTTGACTCAGCCTTCCATCTTCTCGGGGTAGGTAAATTGAAGACCCAAGATTGTTGGGGGCAATAAACTGACTTTGTAAAAATGCCGCTGAGTAATAAGCAGGCATATACAATGGAATGAAGGCTATTGCTGAGCGCATTGGGTTGTATCCCAAAAATTGTAAGCCGCCCTGAGTCTTTGGAGAAGGGCGGCATATAAACGTAATTTTTTAAAAAAGAAAAGAAAATAGCAGCATTGCAAGGACAAAAGTAGGTAAAGAAGTGTAGATAGAAACCAAAAATAAAAGTTGTTCTTTCACCTACTTATTATTCATGTTATATTTGTGGATGCAATTTGCCCTAACTCAGCTCTATGCATTGAAATCATCAGTGTATTTGGTCATAACAAAAAGAAAAATCCATTTAAACAAGTTACCCCAATTATTGAAAAAATATACCCAGGGAATAGAATTTTCATTCCTTGCCAACAATGGATAGAAAGTGACAAGTTAACCTCAATAGGAGAAATCTGATTCTTAAAATCTGTTTCTCCTCTATAAATCTCTGCAGTTGTTCTTGGTAAAATCAAAAAGGAAGGGAAAACATTATTGGAATTGCCCAGGGGAGCTGTGGATTTTAGATTCAAGGCTCTCTGGAAGTGAAGCCAGAGCTGTCTTAAAGCATAGGCCTGATGGGCACGTGCCTGTGGGCCCCATGAGCATAGGGGCCCCATACTAATCTGTGTATGTTAACCCTTCAATGCACCTTGGGCTTCCAGTGGTGTTTCCATCGAAGATGGACCAGAGACCGCGATCGTGTGTGGTTTTAATCCATGCTTGCCCTGTTGGAGGGGTCCCTGAGGGACCGGAACCATCTGACCCATCTTGTAGGAGTGGGGGAAAGAGGGGGAGACCACCAGCTGAGTCGAGGGAAGCCGCATCTCCCCTCCCTGGCTTGGTATTTACTCCCCTAGAAGACAGGGAGAAGCGGCAGTTTAATGGCTGCCCTGAAGACGGGAAGCTGCTGGGACTTAAGTTTGTGCTGGAGACTGGAAGTGGTGAGTGGCATGTAACTGGATAAAAGACTTTGAATATTTTTTTGATAACCCCGAAAAGCGGAAAGAAAGAGCCCTCATTTGGAAGAGTGGTAGCGGCGAATGGGAAATAAGAGGAAAATATAAGGTAAAGAAAAAACTGGAAATAAAAGAATTATATGAAATCAGAGATTAAATTTGGAATAACATATAGAATTGGACATTAATTAGGCATTGGATAAAATGCTGGACTTATGTGGAATGGATAAAATTTAACGTTAATACTACGGAAAAGAGAATTAAAAGTAAAAGAACTTTGAAAAGAAGGTGATATAGAGCACCACCTAATGGTTAAAGATTTCCCTTTCTTATGTTTCTATGGAAAATTACTGGTTGTATAAATATTTGAAAGAGAGAAGAAATGGAATAAAATATTATTAATACAACAAGAACCCCGGAACCTTAAAAAAAAGTGGGGACTACAGTAAAATATAAAGGAATGCAATATTTTGGGACTGTTGGAGGTTGACTGTGAGAAGTAAACAGAAGAAAGAGAAAATGAGATAAACGGAGGCTTTTGGCAAGGAATATATAACATAAAAATTTGACCTTTAATAAAACAAAGAATAACTCAATAGATTAAAGAAATGGAAGAAATAAGCAAAGAATTTAAGTCGGAGCTCCAAACTGTGAGAGGTATGTTAAAAGAAAGAATGAGACTGTTGGATATAATGATTAGTAAAGTAATGGCATTGCAGTTCGCAGAAAAACAAAGAAAGCCCAGAGAGGATGAGTTAAAGGAGGAAAACAACAGTCTAGATGAATATGGAAAACAAGGACCATTGCCAAAGGATATAAAAGGACTTAAAATAGAGACATTGACAACAGAGACAACAAATAAAAGAGATAAGGCTCCCAAGATTAAGTAGAAGAAGAAGAAAATACATAAGAAGAAACCCCAAAAAAGAGAACTGAAAAGGGTGGGGGAAAACATGGCTGACAGGCAGAGGGAAATAAAAATAATACTAGAAGGAAAAAAGAAGAAAGACCAGGAAAACTTAGAAAGGGAAAGCTGGCTAAAATTAAAAGAAATGTTAAAACCAAGAAATTTAGAGATAAGGGCTAGGGATAGTATAAGGGGGATACCACATGGGAATGTATATTGGTATTTAGTTTAAAACTTGCTGGGAATTATTTTAGGATTGTATAACTATATATATATATATATATATATATATATATATATATATATATATATATAAACTGTATATGAATTATGCTGTTATGAACCCTTTCTTTGGAGGATTAAAAACGGGAATGGAAATGTATTAAAATATATAGATAAACTTTGGCTAAGTGGAAAGGAAGAAACAACATGATTGTTAATGATTATAAGAAAAGTAAAGATAAAATGAGACATATTAAGAAGTTACTTTAGTGATCTTTTGGAGGGGATACTTTAAAATATATACATTTTAAAATATACAGTTGATTATTTAATGAATACTAGAAGTGTAGAATGAGAGTATTTTATTATGATTAAAGTAGGGGAATGGAAAATTATTAAATTAGAGAGATTGAGGGGTTATACCATGTGGATCCTAAATATATTGGCTTTGTTTTATTTTTACTCTTTTTAGATTGTTTATTATATATCGGCCTAGAGAAAATTAAGGATAATGATGTGTAATGTAAAATAAAATAGGTGGTAAGCTGAAAATGGAAATAATAGGGGATAAAGAACTGAAAATTTATGTGTGGATGAAATGATATTGATATTGAATTAATGAACTGAAATATGAAATGGAAACTTACTTAAAAATGAGTGAAATGGATAATAATATGAGATATTATATAAGATTGATGGAAATGAAAGCATGACTATGTACAAGTGTTATAATCCAGAATCACATTGCTCACATGAAGAGATGTGTAAAAATTTAAAAATTAAAAACTTAAAAAAAAACCTTGTATCATATTGTATCATATCTTGTATCATATAAAAACAGCAGCTGTATGGTTTACTGAGTATTATTGTGTTTTTCAAGCCTCATATATTGTTCAAATGTTTATCATGTTGATTAGTTGTACATGCACAGCATATTTTTAATGGTTCAACACTGATTTCTGTTGGAAGGCCAATAAAATAAATATGTTTAATTTTATTTATTTACATTTTCATGAGTAGTTGTTGTAGGGGCCCCAGTACACTGCTTTGCCCAGGGCCCATAATGCAGTTAAGACAGTCCTGAGTGAAGCCTCTGAGTAATTGCTCATCTGTGTTAATATGGGATAGACTGATTATCCCTGATTAGGAGAGAATGTACCAGTAGAAAAACCAACTTAGTCAACAGTTTAGGCTGGAAAATGATTGAACTAAAAAATAAGAGTTCTCAAATGAAAGCAAGCCCCTATTAACTTCATCATCAAAAACTAGAAACGCTGCATAAGCTTAACAAGATAGTTACAGTTAAAAGTGCAGGTATTCTTTGACTTATGACCATTGAGCCTGGAATTATAGTTGTATGTCATGCTAGTCATTAAGCTGATCATGTGACCACACTCAATTTTATTATCTTTTGGAGCGCAGTCGTAAAGCAAACACGGTGTTCATTAAGTGAATGGTTAAGCAATCCGATTTTTGGGGCATTTTTGCTTGAAAATGGAAGTAAATGCCTATGCTGGCAAAAAATATCATAAATTGTAGTCACGTGACCATGGCATACTGCAAATAACTGTAAATAAGAGCTGTTTGCTGAATGCTAAATTGTGATCATGTGACTGTGAGGGAGGGATTGGAACTTTGAATCCAGTCGTAAGTACATTTTTAGAGATATGTTGTAACTTTAAACAGTTGCTAAGGGACCAGTCATAAGTCAAGGACCACCTGTGCTTATGATTATTCACATACTTCCAGCATAAGTGATTCCTAAAGTTACTTCCTAAGATCATGATGTGTGGAGAAAGAGGACAGAACAATTAAACTGAAGAGCTTATGAACTCTTTTGTCCCAAATGTTATATACTAACTATAATAACAAATCTAGCAGGATAATTGTTAAAAACTAATTCTCAAATATAAATACTATTTCCACTCCCACATCACATGGCATCCTTTCAACAAATATAAGAAATCCCAAATTATTACAAGCCCAACAAACAGAGCTCAACATTTATTTCTTTTTCAGGGGTGGTGCCAGGGGTGGGATCCGACAGGGTTAATTACCGGTTCGTGGTGATTTACGATGTTTTACGATGTTTGGTGATGTTTGGTGATTTCTCTGCATGCTGCGCAAGCGCCTGTAAATCTTCGTCAGCAGCGTTTGAAACGACACCTTTTTCCTGCTTTTCCACTGCTGCTGTGCAAGGCTGAACTTGAAAAAGCAGGAAGTAAAGATCAGGTAAGAGCCCAGGCGGGTGGGTGGACCAAAACAGCAGCAGACATAGAACCGGTGGTGTTATGTATGCAGGTTTGAATGTCATTGGTTAAGTTTGAACTGTTCTTGTAAAATGTCAGAAATGATTGGTTTAAAAAGTGCGGGTCACTAATAAACTCTTCACTGAAGCACTCCGCGTCTGACTCTTCATGCAAATCTAACAGGTTCTATGTCTGCTGCTCTTCAGAGCTACCGGTTCTACGGAGCCGGACAGAACCTGTAGAAACCCACCCCTGGGTGGTGCTTTCTCATTCTTGAAATGTAAACTTTTTTTACTTTCCCATTCCTAACTCTAATTCTTTTGTTGACTTCTTCAGAGCTCCTCATTTTTTAATCCTCTACTCTTTTCAGCACTTTTCTCTCAGGATTTTCAAATGTTATTTTTTCAGTTACCTAGGTGACTAACTTTCTGCTGAATTCTCTGGTGGATTTATTTATTGTTCTATTACACATTGTATTTTCTATATCTGGTAAACCTGCTAGGAATGCAAGTTACCTTGGGTAGCTGAAAAATCATATAATGAACAATTTTCATTTGAACTGAGGACATACAAAATTGCTTATATTAATCAGTTTGTACATATAGTCCCTGACTTATGACCACAATTGAGCCCAATATTTCTGTTGCTATGTGTGACAATTGTTTTGCCCCATTTTATGAATTTTCTTGCCACAGTTGTTATGTGAATCACTGCAGTTGATAAGTTAGTAGCATTGTTGTAAAGTAAATCAGACTTCCTCAGTGACTTTGCATGTCAGAAGGTCACAAAAGATGATCACATGACTCCGGGACACTGCAACTGTCATAAATATGAGCCAGTTGCCAAGTGTCTGAATTTTGATCACGTGACCATAGGGATGCTGCTATGGTTGTGTGAAAAATAATCATATGTCACTTTTTTCAGTGTCACTTAGAATAGTCACCAAATGAATGGTTGTAAGTCTAGGACTACCTGTATAATGAGAAATCTGAATTTGCTCTGAGTTTTGTGGGAAATCTGTTCATAGTTACAGTGGTATTACAGTGGTACTCTTCAAAAGATTTCAGCATATTTAGGTACTATTCAGTGATAGAGTTCACACATCATACTAAACCATGATTTCTTAAATAAGTCATTATGGGGGAGGGCTCACATACTACAGCAAAACATAAACCATGGCCTACTATTCGAGAGCTGGGATTCATACAACACAGCAAGTCCATATTATGGTTTATTTTGAAGTGTAAAATAAACTAATGACTGCAGATTATTGGCTTGCTAAAACTTAGTGGAAAGGGAGGAATGTTTGAATCAGAATGATTGCTTTAAAAAAAATTAAGTTATTAATTTACAGCTAATCCCATCAATGCATGTAGATTGTTCCTTTTGGAGTTTATTATTATGAAGGCAATAATGACAGGTAAGGATAATAAAAGGGAAATATGAATATGTGTGTGTGTTTGTAGATAGATAGATAGATAGATAGACAGACAGACAGACAGACAGACAGACAGACAGACAGACAAAAAGAAATGTTAGTAGTTTTAAGACTAATCCTATTTATGCTTGTAGTAAGAAACAGATAAATACTTTTCCTGTATTGGATGTACAAAGGTAGTCCTTTACTTATGACTAGTTGCTTAGCGACTTTTTAAAGCTAAGACAGACCCCCTCCCGAAAAGTTATTTATGATCCCATTTCAGAGTTGTAGCCACTGCAACAACCAATTGCAGGAATGCTGCAGCACATTCCTCCTGGCTTATCTCTCCCCATCCCATTCCATGAGATCCCCACTTTATCCTTCATCATTCTTGGGCTACACCACTGCATCCCAGAAGTAGCCGCCATTTTCAAAGCAGACATAATTTATTGCGATCATGCCAAACTGATGTCCGGTTCTGGGATGCAGCAAAGCAGTCCATGCTGCTTCCCTAACATGGTCTGCACCATGCTGCAGAATATTTCTATAAAGAAATCTCTTTTGCATCCTTTATTCTTATTTGTAAGAGTATCTTTTCTGCTGTTTTCATAATTCTGCCCTCTCACTGAAAGAATTCACTTCATTCATTCCACTTTTATACAATTTGTGGAAAGTAAGGTGACCAACTGTCCTCCTTTAGGGAGGACAGTCCTCCTTTTGTAAGTTCTGTCCTCTCTCGAAAAGTGCCCTCCTACATGTCCTCCTTTTTGATATTTGAAGACTAATCTGTAAATCTCCGTATTTGATCGATGGCGATCCGATCTGTTGTGTGTGATGTGACGTATTTGTATTTGACATGATGATTCGTCATGGCTCGGTACAGTGAGGCGAGACGCGATTATGAGACGCATATGCTCCACACAGGAGAATTGTTTTGAGAGAGTGTGCCGCACGCAAGAGTGCGCCGCGCACAAGTGGCTTTGTTTTTTTACTTCAATTTATTTGTGTCCTTCTTTTCATTGTAAAAAAGTTGGTCACCTTATGAAAAGCCACAAATAATTTCCCACCACAAAATCTAGGAAGGCTTTGCCTGGGCTGGGAGGGATACCTTATAATTCCAGAATTGTTGTTTTTATAATTAAACGCAAGGATTAGCACCCAGACAAATGAACACTTTTCACATTTTGGGGGCTTTTTCCTGTCCTGATTCCAATACTATCATGTTGCTTTTTCTCCTTAGGAATTTAGTGCTGTTTGTCCATATAACAATTCCAAATTATTTACATTCTTGCATCATGCTGTTCTGAGTAAATCATATTTCAGCAGGGCCAAAGACTTATTTAATTCAGAACTGTTTCGGTCCCAGCTGCTTTAATCCAAATGGGGATTCAGCCTGTTTGAAAAGTCCCACCCACAGTGCACTGTTTTCAGAATCTCTGCAGGGAACTCTGGGATAAGTGCCCAGAAAGTCTGTAAACGGAATCTAAAATTACTTTTAAGTAAGACAATCCAAATGTGAATGCAGAGCAAGCCCCTAACAGTTTTCACCACACCATCTGCATTCAAGATGTGGCTACACAGCTAGCTGAATTTTCTAGGGTCACCCAGCCTTTTATAGCTTTATCCACATATACACTGAATCACAAGTCATTTGGACTGACTTGCATAATTTCAGACAACATCATGAGATGCACAGTTAATGATGAAAAAGAAGGAAAGGAAATGGAACTAATTAACTATTTTTAAATTTTATATCCCTCATTATTAGCAATAGGGCATTCAAGACAGCCCACAAGAGAAAATAAAAATATAGCAAACACCTAACTGGAACAATATTTTAACAGTGGATCTTAGTGTCATAATTATTGTATTTACGTACAGTATTTGGACTCTCATAATGTTGTATATATTGGGTGAATAGTTATCTATTAACATTGTTCCACAATAGTTAATGTATATAGTGACATTCCTATAAAGCTAGTTACAATACAGAAGCTCACAATTCAGAAAATTTAAGATTAGTGCAGAAGCATCTCTTGGTTGATCTTCTAGACCAGGACTGTCAAACTCCTGATCTGTGGACTGGATGCATCACACGCTGGTCACGGCCATGCCCAGTTTAGCAAAGGAGAAAAATAATCCAGATACATCATGTGATGCCATCGTCACAACGTAAGTTTGACACCCCTGTTCTAGACAGTACCATTCCTGCAAACATGTCAAGGTCAAAAATAAGGATAAAAATTCTTCATTATTATTTAAGTTTCAATATAATGCAACAAAAAGATTTGAAAATCAAACTGTTTTGGGTAAGAAACATTCATTTCAGTTTCACAAGTTTTTAGGAAAACAAAAGTAGTATCTTGGATTTAAAAAATGTTATTGTCTGGAGCCACCAAAAGGATTTTTGACAATTATCTAAAAAAGGCTATTAACTTCACTGTATTCATCCACCCAGCTCTCATATTGTGTGAATATACAGTCTATATGTGTATGTCTCTGTGTACAAGTACTATCTCTGTGATTAACTCAGCTTTCCATTAGTGAAACATCAAGTTTCATTAAGCAGCAAGTAAAAAAAACCCTGTCATGTTCACTAAATAAATAGAAATTTCTATACAACAAATTATTGGCATAAAATCCCCATTAGTTTCACAGGGAGAAGCCATGGATGATGTACTCAAACCAAGAATACTTAAATGTTTTTGTTGCAAACTCTTCAAGTCTTAAGATTCCAGCCACACTAGATTCCAAATGAAGAATGGGAAAGTAGAAATTTTATTGCCTTTAGGAGGAAACAATCACCAGACAGCACATATCAAGTTGGAAGCAACTTGAAATGAGACTAATTTTAAATATCACAATTAATGAAGAACTTCAATATGTCAGACCAAAACTAGAACTACATAACATTTCCAAGCAGAAATATATGCTGAAAAACAGAAACTGAAAATTATGGAGCTAAGAACAGAATTTGATGTATTACATCAGGGCCAGGAACATCTAAGAAGAGACACACACAAGAATTCCAAATAAATCACTATTTGGAAAAAAAACAATTCTAAATGAAATCATATAGTGATTGGCAACAAAAACTGAACAGCAGATTGTGGAAGATCTGAAGTCATCAAGATATCACTTTTGGACTGAATATCTTAGCTTCTATAGCTATACAGAAAAATACTACGTGAGTTGTGATTTAAAATATCAAAACTTACGAAAAATTTAGCTTCAGTAGCAATAATCAGTGAGCATATTTTAGAATTTATTGAAATTGATACTTACAATAGCTGGAGTAACAAACATGATTTTTCAAATTCTAGTAAGTATGTGTTAATTGCTCTAGCTGACATGAGAAGTCAGGGTCAATATGAAACGAAAAACAGGAATGCAAACATCCGTTTTTTTCCTCTCTGCCTTGACTCATCAATTGCAATTCTGAAGCAAAATCTGGAAACATCATCTCTATCATAGAAACCCCTAAGTACCACATGATGGGAAGTTAAATGGAGATAATATAGCCTATCAAACATCAAATTGTAAAGACTTAATATAATTTTAAAAATGTATATGTGTCAATTCACACATAGTTACACTGAGTAGCTTACAACATTTAAATTACAACATAGTCCTAAAAAAAATAATGCTTCGACAATAACTACTTGTGGAAGAAACATGGCACAAGGAAATGCAATCACAAGAAATACATGTCAACTTCACATTTGAAAGTGGCTTAATGTTGTGGCATGACATACTTATTGAACTAAGTGTGGTAAACAACAGATTGTTGTTATTGTTGTTAGTTGCGAAATTGTGTCCAACCCATCATAACCCCATGGGCAACGTTCCTCCAGGCCTTCCTGTCCTCTACCATCTTCTGCAGTCCATTTAAGCTCACACCTACTGCTTCAGTGACTCCATCCAGCCACTTCATTCTCTGTCGTCCCATTCTTCTTCTTTTGCCTCTTCGTTCCCAGCATTAGGCTCTTCTCCAGTGAGTCCTTCCTTCTCATTAGGTGACCAAAGTATTTGAGTTTCATCTTCAGGATCTGGCCTTCTAAAGAGCAGTCAGGGTTGATCTCCTCTAGGACTGACCAGTTTGATCACCTTGCAGTCCAAGGGACTCACAAAAGTCTTCTCCAGCACCATAGTTGTAAGGCCTCAATTCTTTGGCGCTCCGTCTTTCTTATGATCCAACTTTCACAGCCATACATTGCAACTGGGAAAACCATAGCCTTGACTATATGCACTTTTGTTGGCAGGGTGATGTCTCTGCTTTTTAGTATGCTTTCTAGATTTGCCATAGCTTTCCCCCCCAGGAGCAAGTGTCTTTTAATTTCTTGGCTGCAGTCCCCATCTGCAGTGATCTTGGAGCCCAGGAAAATAAAATCTGGCACTAGCTCCATTTCTTCCCTATCTATTTGCCAGGAATTGAGAGGGCCAGATGCCATGATCTTAGTTTTCTTAATATTGAGTTTCAAGCCAACTTTTGCACTCTCCTTCTTCACCACATCAAGATGCTCTTTAGTTCCTCTTCAATTTCTGCCATTAGAGTGGTATCATCTGCATATCTGAGGTTGTTGATATTTCTCCCGGCAATCTTAATTCCAATTTGTGATTCATCTAGCCCCGCTTTCATATGATTTGCTCTGCATATAAGTTAAATAGGCAAGACGACAGTATACAGCCTTGCCAAACTCCTTTCCCAATTTTGAACCAATCAGTGGTTCTGTGTCTAGTTTTCACTGTTGTTTCTTGACCTGCATATAGGTTTCTCAAGAGACAAATAAGATGGTCTGGTACCCCCATCTCTTTAAGGACTTGCCACAATTTGTTGTGATCCACACAATCAAAGGCTTTAGTCAATGAAACAGAAGTAGATGTTTTTCTGGAACTCCCTAGCTTTCTTCATGATTCAGCGTATATTGGCAATTTGATCTCTAGTTCCTCTACATACATACATGCATGCATGCATGAATGCATGCATGCATACATATGTATCAGGTGCAGGAATACAAATTTAATTATCTGCCTTAGTGTTCTTCTCCCAATTTAGTAATTGTTCAGGATTTATATTTGTAAAGTAGTAGGATTAAAAATATAAAGAGGATCTCTAGTTCTTCTGCCTCTTCGAAATCCTGCCTGTACTTCTGGTAGTTCTTGATCCATACTACTGGAGCCTAGCTTGTAGAATTTTAAGCATAACTTTACTAGCATGTGAAATGAATGCAATGATGTGATACTTTGAACATTCTTTGGCATTGCCTTCCTTTGGAATTGGAATGTAAACTGATCTTTTCCATTCCTGTGGCCACTGTTGAGTTTTCCAAATTTGCTGGCAAATTGAGTGTAGGATTTTTACTGCATCATCTTTTAAGATTTTGAATAGCTCAGCTGGAATACTGTCACCTCCACTAGCTTTGTTGTTGCTCAGATTTCCTAAGGCCCATTTCACTTCAGATTCTAGGATGTCTGGCTCGAGGTCAGTGACCACCCCATCATGGTTATCATGGATGTTAAGCTCGTTCTTGTATAGTTCTGTGTAATTTTGCCACCTCTTTTTAATTTCTTCTGCCTCCGTTAGGTCCCTGCCATTTTGGTCCTTTATCATGCCCATCTTTGCATGAAACATTCCCTTCATATCTCCAATTTTCTTGAAGAGATCTCTGGTCCTCCCTATTCTATTGTTTTCTTCTATTTCTTTGCATTGTCCATTTAAGAAGGCATTCTTATCTATTCTAGCTAAGAAGGCATTCTTATCTCTTCTAGCTATTCTCTGGAATTCTGCATTCAATTGGGTGTATCTTCTCTTTCTCCCTTGCCTTTCACTTCCGTTCTTTCCTCAGCTATAAAGCTTCCTCAGGCAGCCATTTTGCTTTCTTGCATTTCTTTTTCTTTGGGATGGTTTTAGTTGTTACCTCTTGTACAATGTTGTGAACTTCCGTCCATAGTTCTTCAGGCACTCTGCCTATCAGATCTAATTCCTTAAATCTATTTTTTACCTCTACTGTATATTCATCAGGCATATGATTTGTTTCATACCTGAGTGGCCTAGTGCTTTTCCCTACTTTCTTCAATTTAAGCCTAAATTTTGCAACGAGAAGCTCATAATCTGAGCCAGTCAGCTCCTGGTCTTGTTTTTAACTGACTGTATAGAGCAGTAATGGCTAACCTTTTTGATTGATTGATTGATTGATTGATTGGACTTGTATGCCACCCCATCTCCGAAGACTCGGGGCGGCTCACAACTAAAAACATACATTCATAATAAATAAATAGTTAAAAAAGAATTAAACCAACCAAGCCCAATATCAATATTAAAATTAAATAAAATTTAATTTTTGGGCTCCTGCGCTAAAAATTGCACACGTGCTTGCACGTGCTCTCATGCCAGCACCCAGAAGGCAATGTGAATGCACCCCCTGCTGCCAACTCCCTTACCTGCACTGCGCATGCACGCACCTCCCAGCTGATTTTCGGCCCGTTTGAGGCCTTTTTCCGCCTCCCAGAGGCTCGAGGGAAGCCTCTGCAAAAAATGGGCCCATTTCATCACTTCCTGTATTTCCAGAAATACAGGAAGTGATGAAACAGGCCTCTTTTTTGGCCTCCAAAGGCTGCAGAGGCTTCCCTCGAGCCTCTGAAAGGCCAAAAAAGGCCTCAAACTGGCAGAAAATCAGCTGGGAGGCGCGCACATGTGCAGTGAGGTAAGTTTGGCTGGGGCTCGCATGCCCGCACAAATGGCTCTGCGTGCCACCTGTGGCACGCGTGCCATAGGTTCGCCATCACGGGTATAGAGCTTCTCCATCTTTGGCTGCAGAGCACATAGTCAATCTGATTTCTATGTTGACCATCTGGTGATGTCCATGTGTAGAGCTGTCTCTTGGGTTGTTGGAAAAGAGTATTTGCTATGACCATCATATTCTCTTGACAAAATTCTATCAGCCTGTGCCCTGCTTAATTTTGTATTCCAAGGCCAAACTTGCCTGTTATTCCGATTATCTTTTGGCTTCCTACTTTAGTATTCCAACCCCCCATGATGATAAGGACATCATTTTTTGGTGTTAATTCTATAAGGTGCTATAGAGCTTCATAGAACCAGTCAATTTCGTTCTCTTTAGCACTAGTGGTTCAGTCATAGACTTGGACTACTGTGATATTGAATGTTTTGCCTTGAACTGAGATCATTCTGTCATTTTGGGGATTGTATCCCAGTATTGCTTTTCCTACTCTTTTATTGACTATGAAGGCTACTCCATTTCTTCTGGGGGATTCTTGCCCACAGTAGTATACCTGATGGTCATCTGAATTAAATTCCTGTCCATTTTAGTTCGCTGATTCCTAAGATGTTGATATTCAATCTTGTCATCTCTTGTTTGACCGTGTCCAGCTTTCCTTGATTCATGGATCTTACATTCCAGGTTCCTATGGAGAATAGATTTTTACAGCATCGGACTTTCCTTTCACCACCCAATGCATCCACAGCTGAGCTTTGTCCCAGTCGCTTCACTCTTTCTGGTGCTACTAGCCCTCTCCTCTTCCCCAGTAGCATATTGGACACCTTCCAACCTGAGGGGCTCATCTTCCATCATATCTTTTTGCCTTTTGGTACTGTCCATGGGATTTTCATGGCAAAGATACTGGAGTGGGTTGCCATTTCCTTCTGGTAATCCACTGGTGTAATCCAGTACATTCTCTGATATGACCTGTTCATCTTGGGTGGCCCTGCATGGCATAGCTCATAGCTTCATTGAGCTACGCAAGCCATATACTACTGCGTATGTGCATACTAGTAGTAGTAGAAGCATACTACTGCGGGCAAGAATCCCTCAGAAGAAATTGAGTAGCCTTCATAGTCAATAAAAGAGTAGGAAAAACAATACAGGGATACAATCCCCAAAATGACAGAATGATCTCAGTTTGAATCCAAGCTACACAAACAACAGATTCCCAAATGTTGATCTTGAGCAATGAACAGCAGACCAAGGCAGTCATATCTGTTAGAGCTAATGGAGTTGCAGAGTTATAAGGTAAAGTGAGAGTTTTCTTACACTGCATTGTGCATCCCCCACCCCATGCTCATCAACTCTTAGGCAGGCTTCTTTTAAACACAGTTTTAGAACTCTTAATGAATAAAGAATGCAATCAAAATAGCTGCCAAGCAGCCATTTTTCTTAAAAATAGCAGCTAACCTAACAGCTGACATAGGACTGGACTATTTGTAGGACTGCCTTCTTTCAAGAATATCTGCCTGCCCCACCTGCTTCAACAAGAAGGGTATACTCTGAGTTCTACTTTTCCATGGGTGGGGTGGTTTTTAGATTTTGGTGGATTTTAAGTCTTGTATTAATTGGGACCATTAGTTTAATTCTTTTTTAAATATTTATTGTGCTTGTTTTATTGTAAGCCGCCCCGAGTCTTCGGAGATGGGGCGGCATATAAGTCCCATTAATAAAATAAATAAAATAAATAAATATTGCTCAATTATGGAACCTAAGCAGGGTGGCTTCCTCTATTTTCTGGAACTATCTCCCTTCCCTGCACCCCAGCACCCTCAATTTTGCTTGCCATTAGAAAAGCTATTAAGGTCTGGTTTTTTTGTCAGGTGTTTCGGTCCAGTTGGGTGGATTCTTGTTTTGGTTGTCTAATTATCTCATTTGGTCACCCTTATATATGTTACATATTAGGTTGAGCTTTTTTAACATCGAATTGTTATTTTTGTTCATTTACCAAACAAAATTGTTCATTGAGTTTAGTGGTCATGTAAATCCACAAAATAAATAAATAAATACACAATAAAAACTCCATTTATAGATGTAAGGTCAATGTTTGCATCTCTTTCTTCTTCCTGTATAGCACAATAGATTAAGGGCATTATATTTTTGGATTGGTAGGAGGAGTGGATAGCTATGGGTTTTTGTGGTAACTGATCGGTTTGTTCTCCAGAAGTTTTTCTCTGACTTGACAAATCAAGCCCTCACTGATTCTTAAGATCAAACAGCTGATTTGGCTCCATTCTTACTATTATTAAATCTATAAAAACGGAAGAACATCCTGGTCCAGATCGTCATACATATATTTTATTCCTGTTCTTTTGAAGATGAATGATGCTTCTGTGAGGCTGGTATACCAATAATATTAAAGCCAGGTAAAGAGCGTAAATATTTGTTTCTTTCCTAAACATGGATAGTAAACTTTTGACATCTTCTGCATGGAGACTGAAGACTGCATTTTGACAATAGATGCTTAATACTCTTGAAATATGAGAAGGCACCTCTGGAATCACTGAAAACATGTATCAGTATGCCACAGGATTCGGTAAGGTAAAAAAAATATTAAGAAGTGCTACAAAATAAGAAAAACAACGAAAATATATTGCTGTGTCTATAGCCAACTCTTGACAATACAGTTCTGTTCCTATTATCATGGGTCAAATTAGATTCTACAGCATTAGAAAAAATGTAAAGAAGGAACAAGTTTTTCAAAATTCAAACTAGGAACTAGTATTCCTGAAAATATTCATTATTAGACAGCATGCTCCCAAAATGTTGCCTGCTTCTGGGAGGGCATCATATGGGCTCCTGAAAGGAAGGCCAAGTGAATCAGCCAAAGGCAATTTCTGAGATCTAAAGTTCAAATTACAAAACTTGACCTTTAAGAGAAGCCTGGAAACAGAACTGCTATATGTAATGAGCTCCTATCATGGCTTTTTGTTTGATATTTGACTGCTTCATGGGCGCCTAAGTTTTATAATTCCCAGTAGTGGTAAATTATTTTTTCATTTTTTTAACTTCAATTGTAAAAAGAGAAAGGGCGTTGGTCTTACCTGAACGCCGATTCTTCTTGTAGGTTAGAGAGGCCAGGCACGGGTTAACTCTGTCTCCTAGCCGATTGGATTGAATCTGTCAAAGCTGCTTAGCTTAGCTCCACCCCGTTGCTGGCCACTCCCCAGCTTTCGGCAAAGACTACATGACAGAAAGGACTTGCCTCTGAAATGAAAAAATAAGACCAGGTTATCACCCCTCCCCCCTCAGCCCACACCCCAGACCAGACCACTCAGGGTGGGGCTGGCCTCTCTAACCTACAAGGAGAATCAGCATTCAGGTAAGACCAATGCCCTTTCTCCCTTGTAAGGTTACAAGAGAACAGGCATGGGACATACCAAAGCTGGAATATCCACAGGAGGGCTCACACCTGGTCCTGATCCCCATGCTCTGTGATGACTCTGCAGAACCTGTCTGCCAAACACAGCATCTGCTGATGCGAAAGCGTCCAGTTGATAATTCTGGATGAATGGAGATGGGGATTTCCATGTGGCTTCCTTGCAGACTTCTTCAATTGAAGCCCTGCATCGCCCAAGCCACTGTCGTAGCAGTGCTATGAGTAGAATGAGACGTGATCCCCTTTGGTACTGTTAGGGAGTGACTCATGTGTGCCCTGGATATACAGGACCTGATCCATCTGCTAACTGTAGAGGGAGTTATCTTACAACTTAATGTGGCAGGTTGAAAAGAAACAAATATGGATTCCGTTTTGCGGAATTCTGATGTCCTCTTGATGTATATCTTCAAGGCCCTGTGAACATCTAGAGTGTGCCAAGATTTTTCCAAGTCGTGGGCCAGTTTGGGGCAGAAATCTGGAAGAACTAACTGTGGCGCCCTGTGGAATCATGTGTTGACTTTCGGAATGAAGGCCGGGTCCAGCCTCAAAAGTAACGTATGAGGGTGAAAAATGCATAGAAAAATGCACTGAAAGAGCCGCCAGCTCTGAGACACTCCTGGCCAAAGTGATTGCAACCAAGAAGGCTACTTTAACAGTCAGAAGATGCAAACTTGCCAACCTGAGAGGTTCAAATGGAGTTTTAGTCAGAGACTGTAATACTTTGACAGGTCCCAAGTAAGATACCTGTGGACCACTGGTGGCCATAGGTTAGAAGCACCTCTGAGGAACCTTCAGATGGTCGGGTGATGTGCCAACGATTCCAACTTTCACAAGTTAACATTGATGATAGGGCCACCACCTGACCTCAAAGAGTATTAGGAAAAAGACCCCTATCTAACCAACCCTGCCTGCAAGAAATCCAGAATCTGTGCTATCGAAGCCTCTATAGCCGTGATGGCAAACCTATGGCACATGTGCCACAGGTGGCATGCAGACCCATTTGTGCTGGCATGTGAGCCGCAGGCAAACTTACCTCACTGCACATGTGCGTGCCTCACAGCTGATTTTCTGCTGGTTTGAGGCCTTTTTCGGCCTCCCAGAGGTTTGAAAAAAGCCTCTGCAGATTGAATAGGCCTGTTTTGTCACTTCCTGTAATACCGGATGTTATGTATGTTATTGGTTTAGTTTGAATTGTTCTTGTAAAATGTCAAATAGGATTGGTTTAAATAGTGTGGGAAAACCCTACATTCTGATTGGCTGGCAACTACGGCTGCTGGCTATAAGAAGCAGCCGTAGCCCAGCCAAGTCGGGTCCATTCGAGCTGTAGTCACTTAATAAACTCTTCACTGAAGCTCTTCGCATCTGACTCTTCATGCAAACTTAACACTGGCGACGAGGATGGGATTCCCCTGAAGAAGAGATGACGCGGAAGACAAGCAGAAGAGCGAGATGGCTGCGCTGAACACCCCCCCAGCCCCGTTCGATCCGATGGCAGAAGACTGGGAATCGTATGTGGATCGCTTCCAAATATATTTGGAAGGAAACAACCTCGCCGATATCCCCGAGAAGCGGAAGAGGGCGGTATTTCTCACGCACTGCAGTCTGGCAGTCTTCAAGATGGTGAAGGCATTGGCGGGAGCTGCAGACTTGAAGGTAATGGAATGGCCTGATTTAGAAAAGCTTTTAAGAGCCCATTACGCCCCACAAGTATCGTGCCTCATTAAGAGACACGAGTTTTATCGTCGGGATCAAGGGAAAAGCGAAAATGTTAACGACTTTGTGGCAAGTTTAAGGGACATTGGGGGTGCTTGTGAGTTTACCAACTCAGAAGAGGTCATGCGTGATTGGTTTGTTCTAGGCCTTAAAGATAAGGTCTTACAGAGCAAATTACTAATGAAACCTAAGATCACGTTTAAGGAGGCCATAGAGGAAGCTGTTTCAGCGGAAGCAACCAAGTCCTCAGCAGCAGCCATGAAGAAAATTAACAAGGCCTCAAGCCATTCTGATGTGGAAAAGTCCACAACAACCCATTGCGAGCAAATAGACTCTGATTCAGACTGTAGTGAGGTGGAGGAAGGAATTTATAGACTCAGAATGGAGAAGAAAAGGAAAGACCTTGGAAAAAAGAGGCAAGAATTTCATTGCAGAGGCTGTGAGGGGGGCCATCCCCACACTGAATGCAAGTTTTTAGACATCATCTGCCTACGTTGTGAGAAAAGAGGTCACCTAGCAAGAGTCTGCAAATCTTCCAGAACTCCACCTAGTAGGAAGAAATTTCCTGAGAAAGAATTCAAGCCCAACAATTCCAGTGAGAAAATGGGGCGCAACTCAGAAGCAAATGGAAAGAATGAAACTCATCAAACAATCACCATTGGTCATTCTTCACCCTTAAGAAGCAGAAAAGTACATGTGAAGGTATTCATTGAAGGAAGGCCTTGCCAAATGGAAGTGGACTCAGGCTCCTATTTATCTATGGTGTCATGGGACACTATTCACAGGCTACTTCCCAACATTCAGAAGAAACATTTCCAGAAGCAAGCACTGACTCTTAAAGACTACCAAGGGAACAAGATTCCTGTAGTTGGAACAAGAGAATTTAACGTGAAGTTTAAAGGCCACACCAAACGTTTGCCCCTGACCATCGTGGACAAGGATCGCCCAAGCTTGCTGGGACTTGAGTGGTTCAATCCACTAGGCATCGAGGTGACTGGCATCAATCACGTGAGCAACACTGAATGGGAGGAGGCCTTGAAGTCTGAGTTTCCAGAGGTCTTCAGTGACGGATTGGGCAAGTATATCACTTTCAATCTAGATCCCAAGGTGCTTTCAAATGTAAAAGGTTACAGTTTGGAGTAAGCGTGGCACCAGGCAACTTTCAAAGCCTTATGGAAAGAATGCTCCAAGGACTGCCAGGAGTAGTGCCTTACTTTGATGATGTGTTAATCTCTGCTGAAAATGACACTCAGTTACAAGAAAGACTCAGAGAAGTCCTTACCAGATTCAAGAAAGTGGGGTTAAAAGTCAAGGAAGAAAAATGCACTCTTAAAACTGACAGGGTTGAGTTCCTGGGCTACATGATTGACAAGCATGGCATCCACCCTACAGATGCCAAGGTTAAAGCAATCAAAGAAGCCCCTAGACCTAAATGCAAAACAGATTTGCAAGCTTTCCTTGGACTTATTAACTTTTATCACATGTTCCTACCTCAAAAGGCAACCATTGCTGAACCATTGCACAGATTACTTGATAAAAAGTCTGTTTGGGTCTGGGGCAGGAAGGAACAATCAGCATTTAACAGTATTAAAAGACTAATCACATCTGATGCTGTACTGATACAGTTCTCTGAGAATTTGCCTGTTGTACTGACTTGTGATGCATCCCCTTTTGGCGTGGGGGGGTTTTGAGCCACAGGCTTCCCAGTGGGAGAGAAGCCCCTATTGCATTTTACTCTCGCACTTTGACCAAAGCAGAGAGGAATTACAGCTAATTGTACAAGGAGGCATTGGCAGTTGTTGCAGCTGTTAAGAAATTTCATGAATATCTGTATGGGAGAACATTTACCATTGTTACAGATCACAAACCTTTGTTAGGCATTGTGGCAGGAGACAAGCCTACACCTATTATCCTGTCACCAAGAATGCTGAGGTGGACTGAATTTCTTGCTGCTTATTCATACAAACTTATCCACAAGCCTGGTAAGGACATTGGACATGCTGATGCACTGAGTCGTTGCCCACTTCCTTACCACAAGGAGGACTTTGAACCTGAGGCACACACCTTTTTCCTAGAAACAAGCTTCCAGTTCATGCTGCTGAAATTGCCAGAGAGACTTCTAAAGACACTGTGTTGGCTCCTGTTATAGGCTGGATTAAGAAAGGTTGGCCTCTTCAAGATCTACCTCACCTTGCCCAACCTTTTAAGTCCAGGCAAACTGAATTATCTGTATTAAGAGGATGTATTTTGTGGGGTAACAGGGTGGTTATTCCTGCAAAACTGCAAAGAGAGGTTTTGAAAATGTTACATGAGGGTCATCCTGGTATTGTAAGGATGAAGGGATTGGCCAGGAGTTATGACAAAATTGATTGGCCAGGTATTGACAAAATGGTTGAAAACTGGGTTGCATCTTGTCCCAACTGTCAGGTAGTCAGGTCTGCCCCACCTCTCGCCCCCAAACAGGAATGGGAATGTCCTAGGGGCCCATGGTCCAGGATTCACATTGATTTTGCTGGCCCTACCAGAGGGCACACCTTTCTTATTATAGTAGATGCATATTCCAAATGGCTAGAGGTAATTCCCATGGTATCCACCACAACTGATGCTGTCATCAAGCAGCTCAGAAAACTTTTTGTAACCCACGGGTTACCTGATGTTCTTGTCTCTGAAAATGGCCCTCAATTTACATCCAACCTCTTTGAATCCTATTTAGCACAACAGGGTATCAGACATGCCCTGACTGCCCCTGGGCACCCTTCAGCTAACAGCCAGGCTGAACGCATGGTACGTTTTACCAAGGAGAAGCTTCAGCAACTGGGTCCTGGGGACATCACTGAGAAAGTTGAAAACTTCTTAGTGTTCAGCACATCACTCCTAACCCATCTAATAACTTATCCCCAGCAGAGTTGTTGATGGGTAGGAAACTTAGGTCTTCCCTTGACCGCCTTCATCCCACTTACGCACCCAACGCACCACTAGATTCCACTTCCAAAGTTCGCACATTCAGTGTGGCTGATTCTGTTTATGCTAAGAACCTTATGGGTGAACCTTTGTGGATTCCTGCTGAGATAACTCAGATCACAGGCCCTCGTTCTTACAGGGTGCAAACAGAGGATGGACTCCTCTGGAGCAGGCACATTGATCAACTTAGATCCAGGTTCTCTCATGAACATCGCACTTGTTCCTCTCTAGTTCCCTCACCTGATGTCAATTCTAGGGGAAGGGAGGAACAGGAGGAAAATCAGCAAGCACGAATCAACCCCATGTGTAACCAGCCATTATGACAGGAACCACTCCAAAACCTGTCACAATGCCAAAATCCATCCTTAGAAGTGGAAGATTGTACATCACTACCTGACTTGGGTGCTGACATTGGGCTGGAGATGGGTTGGGAGGAGAGACCAGATTCTAACAATCAAACAGGGTCTTCTTTCACAGGAAGTCCCAGTGGAGAAATGTCAGCAGATACATTTCCTCTCTCACTGGGTGAGAATGTTAAAACTTCTGAACCACGAAGGTCTCAATGTACATAAGAGCCCCACCTATTTAAAAGAATACATTAGATAGGTTGGGGTTTGGTATGGACTGAACCTAGTGAGGAGGGGTGTTATGTATGTAGGTTTGAATGTTATTGGTTTAGTTTGAATTGTTCTTGTAAAATGTCAAATAGGATTGGTTTAAATAGTGCGGGAAAACCCTGCACTCTGATTGGCTGGCAACTACGGCTGCTGGCTATAAGAAGCAGCTGTAGCCCAGCCAAGTCAGGTCCATTCGAACTGTAGTCACTTAATAAACTCTTCACTGAAGCTCTTCGCGTCTGACTCTTCATGCAAACTTAACACCGGAAGTCACGAAATGGGCCTATTCGGTCTGCAGAGGCTTTTTTCAAGCCTCTGGGAGGCCGAAAAAGGCCTCAAACCAGCAGAAAATCAGCTGTGAGGCGCAGTGCAGGTAAGGAGGGTGGGGGGCAGTGGGATTGCATATGCATGCACAGAGGAACTGGTGCATTGCCTTCTGGATGATGGATGCGGGGGCGTGAGTGCCAGCGCACACACAAATTTTGGCACAGGAGCCCAAAAAGGGTAGCCACCACTGCTCTATAGCCTTAATTTTTGACTTAGAGGACCAAAGGCAAATGTCTTGCCATGTAGCATCATAGATGCGAATTGTGGAAGGTCGCCTGGAGGCTTAAATAGTTCTTATTACATTTCTGGATAATTTGTCACGTTTTAAAATGCTCCACTCAAGCGCCAAGCTGTCAGCTGTAGCCACTGGGGCTCTTGATGTTTCAGGGATCCCTGGAGGAGAGAGATATCTTCTTAGGAATCCGCCAAGGTTGAGCCACTGAGAGATTCACCAAGTCTGCAAACCAAGGACAGCAGGGCCAATATGGAGCCAGTAGGATAATCTCCACCTTCTCTGCCAGGATTTTTCATACCACAGCCAGTAACAGAGGCAGAGGAGGAAAGGCATACAACAGGCCCTGGGGCCACCTGCTGTGGGGAGCATTGGTCCCCTCAGCCCCGGGTAACAAACCTAGTGAAAAATCGTGACAACTGTGCATTGACCGGTGGGGCAAACAGGTCCACCAAGGGTTGACTGAATCTCCAAGTTAGCTGGAGAAAAGGGGAAGGATGCAGCCTCCACTCAGCATGATCTATCATGGCTCTGCTGAGCCAGTCTGCCTGCACATTGTCGCTGCCTGAAATATGCCTGTATGGACAGTAGATGTCATTCTGCCCATCTGCTTAAAGCTTCAGCTTCTAACATGAGGGACTGGGACCTGGTACCTCCCTGCCTGTTAATATGGGCTTTGGTAGCCACATTGTCCATCATCACGAGGACATGTGCACCTTCTACATACTGACAAAATTGCCGAAGAGACAGGCGAACTGCCTTGAGCTCCAGCCAATTAATATTATGTGCCTGTTCCTCTGCTGACCAAATACCTTGTGCCATCTGTGACAAGTAAGTGCCCCAGACTGATAGACTGACATCAGTGGTGATGATGATTCTGTCTGCCTTCTTAAAAAGCTGTCCCTTGGAAATGGCCCGGGAGAGCCAGTATTGAAAAGACTGTGACACCACCTTGGGAACGTTGACCTTTAACAAAGAATGGCTCTTGCCTAACTTTTGATAAGGCAAGAGGAAACACTGCAGAGCTCTGGAATGAAGCCTGGCCCAGGGTACGATGCCAATGCATGACACCATCTTACCCAAGAGTTGAGAGAAGCAAGCCAAAGGGGTGGATCCCTCTCTCCGGATACAGTTAGCTGAAGCCTGCAAACTATCTTGACATTCCTGAGAAAGAAAAACTTGACAGGATATAGTGTCAATAGTAGTTCCTAAATGAAGCAAACGAGTGGAAGGGATAAATTGACTTTTTTAAAACATTTATTGAAAAACCAAGGTTCTTCAGTACTGATATAGTAGTCTGCAGGTCCCTTCTTGCCCCTTGAACGAGGTTGATAAGATTAATATATCCAAATAATATTGCAGACGCACTGGAACTGTACGAAGGTGTGCTGCCAGAGTAGCTAACACTTTAATGAAAACCCTGGGGGCAGAGGATAAACCAAATGGGAGGGTCCTATATTGAAAATGGCACCCTATATAACAAAAATGCAGGAAACATCTATGGGAATGGCAGGTGGGAATACAGAGATAGGCCTCTGTCAAATCAATACAAGTGAGGAAGTCGCCCTCCCTAACACTCTCCAGAATAGTCTGGAGGGAATGCATTTTAAAAATGAGGTACCTATTGAGTTTTTTTAAATCTAGAATTGCCCTCCACCTCCCACCCCCGAGGCTTTGGGGATTACAAAAAGTCTGGAATAAAATCCCCTTCCTTGTTGGTCTATGGAAACCCCTTGGATGGCATGTAGATCCAGCAAATGCTGGATGGCTGATTCCATAAGTCCCCTTCTCACCTTGTCCTTCAAAAGAGGACATGAGATAAAAAAAACCTCAGAGGAGTGGAGTGGAACTCCAGGGAAAGGCCCGACCTCACCGTATTTAAAACCCATGCGTCTGATGTAATTTCCCCCCATCTATCTGCAAAACTTGCCAAATGACCACTGATGGGTGAGCTGGGAATGCATTTAGGGTTGGCAATGGAATGGATGACTTCCTCCTCCTCAAAAGGGCTGCATGCCTGAATATTGCTGCCTGCCCTTGTCTACTCAATCTTGAGGTTGATCAGGACGCTGGTAAGGAGGTCTGGGAGACCAATGAAAACTGGGACCTGGCTCTGACCTAAAGGACGGTCATCTATAGTATGGGGCAGGATGAGACTCTGCCCTTTTGTAGAGAGCCAGTAACACCTTCCTCTTATCCTTGGACTCTACAAGTAGAGGATCCAAGGCTTCACCAAACAGCCAATCCCCTCGAACAGGAGTCGACACCAACTTCCATTTTGTCCTGCCATCCATCTGCCAGTTTCAAAGTCAGCACATACGTCTAGCTGCTACCGAAGCAGTGATGGCCTTAGTGGCAAATATGGCTCCATGTAGAGTGGCAACAGCAGTAAATTCTGCAGCTGCAACCAGTTTGTTTATGTCTTGGTGTGCTCTAATATCTGAGACTGGAAGCCTATCTTGCAGTTGTCTCATCCATCTGAGGGAGGCTCTAGTAAAAAAGGAAGCAGCTGTGGATGCCTTGACCGCCTAAGCAGCTGCTTGATGCCCCCCCCCCCACCATGATTGCTCAATCCTCTTTGGCAACCTCCTCAGGATCAGCAGGGGCAGATGATGTGGATGCCAATGCTGCCACAGGAGCATCTACTATTGGAGCTTGTGGGCTCTTGATAAGTTCCAGTCCCAGAAAAATCTACAATCAGTAATAAATAGATTAGGGCCGGAAGCAGGAATCTCTAGCTGTTTATGCACCACCTTTAGGAAGAGCTTAGGGGATGGAACAACCTCCACTCTGATAGCTGGCTCATCAAATAGAGTATCAGACTCTATAGGAATGTCCCCGCCGGGATCTCCATCATCAGCATCTGGGCCCAGATTGGCTGTATTTCTGGCTTTAAATAGCAAGGATTTGAAAAGATTAGGGCAGAACAGACCGGAAAAAGCTGGTTGCTCAGGAGCCAAACCTTCATCTTCTGAAAGGTCAGGCTCTCTTTTGTCTGCCTCCCCTGCCAGGGAAGAAGGTGCATACACTGAAGGATCAGGAAATCCAGGGTCCTGGATT
Source organism: Naja naja (assembly GCA_009733165.1). Classification (NCBI taxonomy): domain Eukaryota; kingdom Metazoa; phylum Chordata; class Lepidosauria; order Squamata; family Elapidae; genus Naja; species Naja naja. Next base: position 20,752,446 of record CM019154.1, on the reverse strand, counting down.
AAGAAACCCCTCTCAGATAAATGCCCCACCTGCTGTCTTGGTGGGATCACAGACCTCTGAAGCTTCTGAGGAATGATGTACAAATCTTTGGATTCCTTCAGGTATTCCTTTCCGGATGGCCCTGTCTATAATAACTAGCTTGGTTAGAGGAATCTCTGCTACAGTAGATTCAGAGGAGTGAACGCTGCTTCCACTCCAGACCTAGGTCTGCCAGACTGCTATTCCCAAGTCTCTGAACAAAAGGTCTCTTATGGATCCCCATAAGACCTGCCCTCTGCAGTGGGTTGCTGCACAGCAGGACCTTCAGCTCCATCTGGGGACCAGGCCTGAGCTCTTGTCCTGGAAGAAGGACCAGGATCTTGCTCTTGAGGAAGATCCTCACTATGCTGGGAAGCAGCTGAGCCACCTTTTGAAGGTGATCTGATGCTCCTCCCACTGGAAGCCGCCTGACTCTTGGCAATCTGCTTTTCTAGAGCCTTCTGACACCTAGAAGCATCCTTCTCCTCCACTTTTGAGGCCTTTTTTGTTGCAAGGCCTTCTTTCTTTGTTTGCTCCTTTGAGTCAGAGCAGAGGAAGTTGTGCTGTGGGTGCCGGTTCTGGAGGTCCTGCTTCCCCTAGGGGAGTCCGCCATCTTGGAAAGGAGGCATTTGTAGTTTGCACACCCACACAAGGAGGAGAAGGTGATGAGGGGTGATTATAAATGGGGGAATACAGTTATCCTATCCCCCCACTGCTCCAGCCACTCCTTCTTCAGCCCTATAAAACCTCAGCAGGATGTTTTAACACGTCCTGCTGGCACTATTCCCCACAGGGGCCTTGCAGAAGAAAATTAGGGCCTAAACTATTCCTGGGCATGGCCGTGAGGCCTGTAGAGCCCGGTGTACCTTGGAACTAGGGACCAGGTCCCCTACCGGCACAACGCACCTCACCCCTTTGATGAATCTGGGATCCAGCTGCTTCCAAGGGCCTGATGGCCCAGCACTGATCCCCTGGGTGCATAGGAGGGCCTGGAGGAGTGGGCCAATGCCAGCTGCCAAAAAACAAGATGGCTGCCAACCACGTTGCTTTCATCTTCACCTCAGAGGCCCTGCGACCTTTGCTTGCTGCTCCGGGGCTGCCGGAGCAGCAATCAGCTGCTTCATGGCTCCACTGAACAACTGACAAGCAGAGCTGCGTTTTTAAAAACTTTTTCTCTTTTTGTTGTTGTCTAGTAAGGTTTCCTTTGCAAAGCAATGAAGAGAGGCAAAAAAAACCTGTGTCCATCTTGGCTGAGGACTGAGTTGAAAGCTGGGGAAAGCCAGCAACAGGGGCAGAGCTAAGCTAAGCAGCTTTGACAGACTCAGTCCAATCAGCTAGGAGACAGAGTTAACCCACGCCTAGCCTTTCATAACCTTACAAGAGAGAATGTAGGGAATGTAGAAGAAAGTAGAAGATAATTTAGAGGACTTTCAGATAGGAGCAGAATATAAACTTTAGTAAACAAACATTCTGCTTAGTTTGAGACATGTTAATAGAATTCCGAAGGCAAAATGATTTGCAGATGGCTCACAGTTCCTCCATTATTATAGTTGTTATAATGGAATTATAACTATGTTTTGCTACAACTTATTCTATATGGATTTTAGTCTTTAAATATTATGAACTATAAAAAAAGCACAAAACACCCACATCTAGGTATTGGTGGCCATATCTTCATGTCATGGCAACACATTTTGAAGTGCAAGTATTAGTAACATGAAGAACTTGCTTTTGAAACTAGTTGCTCTTTTGCTTTTTTTAAAATGCTGCTATGCTGTTACTATGGCCAAACAGGAAGAAATAGTGCAGGGGACATAAAAAATGTCAAGTCTTGGAGTATCATGTAGTTTATTGTTGTCTTAGTAACAAAAGAAATGCATAAGCAGAAAATCCGAAGAGTTTTAAAAAAAAAACCACTTCTTGACTGTCCCGGTTTCTTTAAAGTGCTGTTAGAATAGACAGATACAATAACAACTACAGTTTCTGCTCCAAAGCGTGATTTTCTTCATTCCCTCAAGGAGCCAAACAATTCAATCACCTATCAATACACATCTTTGTATATCTTGGTATCTTACTGCATTGATTGTTCAGTGAACATATATACAAAAAACTGTTTTCACAGTAATCAACCAGAGAGGTTTTTCAAATATATAAAATAGAAAATCCTTAAGACTGTATTTTGATAAAATAAAGGGAAAACAGAACAATAACATATACCAAATGATAGATTGTGCCTATATTAATGATTTTGAAATTAAACAAAATCTATATAAACAACCTAGCATTTTTTTTACAATCCCCACCCCACCCCAAACAAAAAAATGTAGCTGCTCATTGTGTTTTATTTACACAATGACATTGTATCTCCCAATATTCAACCTGCTTCTGTCATTCTAAAATCCTGCAGAGTTGAAAATATGCACAACTGCAGGAGAATAATGTCCATAATAGTCACCAATTTCTCTGGAACTTAAAGGACTCTATAATGGAAAACAATATTTAGGCCATATTCAAACATCTGTAGTCAGAAGAATGGAAGTCAGTTTGTGTGACAGCCTTTCATATCTAAATGGTGAACAAGATAACATGAAACACATTAATAAATGCAACTGTTTATTATTTGTATTTTTCAGTATTCTATTTCACTCTCCTTGTTAAAGTGAGGGGATGACTTCCTCCATTCACTCTTGTACTGCTTCAATCATGATGCTCTTCCATTACTGTCAAAGCAGTTTCACAGATTCAAAATGGCTGACAAAAAAAATTCTCAAAGAAAGCACAGCATAAAAGCAGCAATTTACTGCAAGAAATTATATGGTGTACTGGATGGACCAGCCAAAGTATTTTTTGATAAATTCTATCAGTCTTCAGTTGTGGCTCATCAGCAACACAATTATTTTATCTTGAAATCATTTTTTGTCACTTTTGTTTAGCAAAATGCATGAAAAGCTGCACTAATTCAGATTTATTCTGTCTCTCCATTTAATGTCTTTCAAGCAACATAAAGCACGTTCGGAAATAAAAATTGATGCATGACTAATGCACACCACTGGTATGCTGGCACAAAACTGACAATCTAGCAAAGCTACCTACTACATTTGGCTTTTATTTCTATGCACCCACACCAATTAACTCCCAAAAGCTTTTTGGAGAACAGGCATTTCAGCTTGCAATCAATTTTTTAGGGTATCTAGTACTTCCTTCTTTGGTTCAGTATGAATATACGCAGATCTCTTTACAGACAAAACCCATTGGGATCATCTGAACAAATAATCAACCTGCAGATTGAGAAGTGAGGAATTTTTTAAAAACTCCCTCAAGTATCACTGTTTTTCCTTGTTGCTTGTAACAAGTGTGGAATATATGGATAAGCTGAATGATGTATGGATCTTTGTAGTTTCCACAAACATCCTGTTCCATGTGTTAAAGCCCCATTCTCACATTGATTTTTTTCCATCTCAAACATTCAAAATTACAGGATTTGAATATAGAAATTAGAATTTTTAGAGTATAAAAGCTATATTGTTCAAGAACAAAAAGTGTACCACTCCCATGTTGCTGTATAACATGTGTGCACGTGAACACACACACAAAGAGATACACAGAGTATATAAAAGTGAGGTTTATATACCATCCCAATAAAATGATATAATAGCGCTAATATTAAACAATCCCTTAAAATACATTAAAAAAACATCAATGTAATATAAACTGTGGATCTGTTTCACAAGGGGAGTGAAACTGCTGTTGTTGAAATATATTCATCAGTGGGGGCGGCAATCTATATGTATGGCTTTTTTCTTCTTTTTGTACACATTTCTTTTTCTTGTCTTCTTTTTCTTTGTTTTTTTTTTGGAGTTTGTATTTTAACTTTGGAAATAAAATATTTTTTTTAAAGTCACCAATATAATAATAAATTAAAGTGGAACCCCTACCCTACACAGCAATGCATCAAAAAACCCAAATAAAAATAAATCTTCCAAATGATTTCCTGAAAACCGTAACTCCAGAAATAGTATATTTCACAATCTGGACATTAGCATTGAAAAAGCCTGTCTATATTGACCTACAATTCCTACAGTATGGCCATATAAAAACCTGGAAAACATAACATCATGAACATTCATTTTACAACAGTTTGAAGTTGTGACAGTGTTTAAAAAAGTAACTTACACTGTGCTCAAAGTTATGACAATCAAGATCACGTGAAGTGTTAATACTACTTTATAATGCCTTGGTAAGGCCACACTTGAAATACTGCATCCAGTTTTGGTCGCTACGATGTAAAAAAAGATGTTGAGACTCTAGAAAGAATGCAGAGAAGAGCAACAAAGATGATTAGCGGACTGGAGGCTAAAACTTAAAGAACGGTTGCTGGAACTGGGTATGTAGTCTGATGAAAAGAAGGACTAGGCATGATAGCAATCAGGGGCTGCCAAAAAGGAGAGGGAGTCAAGCTATTCTCCAAAGCACCTGAAGGTAGGACAAGAAGCAATGGGTGGAAACTAATCAAGTAGAGAAGCAATCTACAATTAAGGAGAAATTTCCTGACAGAACAATTAATCAGTGGAACAACTTGCCTCCAGAGGTTGTGAATGCTCCAGCACTGGAAGTTTTTAAGAAGAGTTTGGATAACCATTGGTCTGAAGTGGTGTAGGGTTTCCTGCCTAAGCAGAGAGTTGGACTAGAAGACCTCCAAGGTCCCTTCCAACTCTGTTATTCTATTCTATTCTATTCTATTCTGTTCTGTTCTGTTCTGTTCTATTCTATTCTACTTTCACAAAATTCCTCATCACATGATCTCAAATTGGATGCTTGGCAATTGGCTCACATTTACCACAACTGCAGCATCTCATAGTCATGTGATTACTACCTTCCTAGCTGCTTCCAACAAGCAGTCAAAGGGGGAAGCCAGATTCACTCAATGTTCATGTGATTCACTTAACAACCTGGGTAAAGTAGTCATAAAATTGGGTCCATTCACATGTTCACTCATTTAACAACTGCATTGCTTAGCAACCCAAATTCTGATCCCAATTGCAGCCGTATATTGAGAGCTACCTGTACATAACTGATGGAATTTAAGTCTGTCACATTTTTTCCAAGGATGACTGCCCCAGGTAGGTTACAGAGCCTGGCAGCACTAGCAAAACACTATCAGTTGGACCCAATTAACTCTTCTAGTTTCTGTGAATTAGAACAACATTTGTGACAGAGGACTGAATGTGGTACTAAAGTAGTTGGCATATCAGACTAACCTGAGTTTTCTGTTTTCAGATACTTTCTGTATACAGAGAACGTTACTTGGGCTTTCAGAAGACTGGTAAACCTGTGCTCAGAAATAGTCCAAATAACAAGCAATACTGCAAAGAATCCATGTCACTTGGCAATTTGAAGGTGATCAAAACCTCTGTTCAAGTATCCATTAACCCTTCTCCAAGCAAACCCCAACAAGCAGGTCTTCTAGTGCCAGTAATTGGCAGTAGAAGTGGTGTTCCACTTGTCTCCCTCTCTCTCCTTACCTCATTTCTTATATAGAAAGAACCACTATTCTGCTTCAGTTCTGCAATTTTTTTTAAAGTAGATATACTTTAAACCAGATCCCCACTGCATAACAGCACTTTAAGGTTAGCTCTGGATGAGCTCAATGTCAAGAGTTCTATATTGTCAAGAGTTCTGTGATGTCAAGAGTTCTATAATGATTAAGTATATTGGACTAGGGCCACAAAGATTGAAGTCTAAATCCACGCTCAATTATGGATTTTTCCCCCTATAATTCTGGGCCACCTATCATTTCTAAGCCTGACCTCAAAATGGTTGCGGTAACAAAACAAGAAGAGAGAGTGCTACATGTGCTAACTCAAGCTCTTGGAAAGCCAGAATGTAAATGCTACCTCCTGTACATGTATGACCATAATACTTAAAATTCTCAGTATTTCTGTTGCTCTCTAGATCTTGCCATAATACTAAATTATGGTATCACAAATTCCTCTTTGGAGGCATTACCAAAATTGACTGCATGCATGGTTTAAATGCTGTTCCTGGCACAGGGCAAACCTAAATTGGTTTATTGTTTTTATAGATTAATGCTTCCATTTTGAAATCCTGTTTTTTCTATATTAAGCCATACAAATGTTGGGCAATTTCAAAACCACCAAAAATGGTTAAAACAAACCTTATGAAGTCCCATTTACTATTGCGCTGAGCTTGAAAAATGAAGCTTGAATCTTCAGGATCCACTTTGTTTCTGCAGCCCAGTGCAGGAGTTTCCATCCCTCAGTGCATGGAAGGGAACTCCTACAGCAAACTGCCAAAATGAAGCTCAAATCCCAAACAAACAAGCTTCATTTTTCCAGCCCAATAAATGATTTCTCCCCCTCCCCCATACAGAAAAGGGGAAATCCTTTGGCAGATGGCAGCAGCTTGCAGCCTTCCTTGCTGGTTTCCCCACTGACTTTCTGACAATGTCTCAGAGAAGATTGCAAATGGCAATCAGATGACCACAGGGCCCTTGGTGATTGGTCGTAAGTGTGAACAGATCACAATCACATGATCACAGGGTGGGGGTGGGGGGTGGGAAATGCAACATTTTAGGATAGCCAGAAGTGTTTTACTTTTTTTAAAGCACTCTTTTAAACCATTGTAACTTTAAATGGTCACTCAGCCCTAAGTTGTAAGTCAAAGACTACTTGACTTCCACTCTTGTCATTTAACCTGAGCAGTATGCTCTTTCCAAAATTTGACACCGACCAGTTCAGACACGCTCCCATCATTCAAGTGGGTTTTCTGTCACTAAATTAAAAACACTACCGCATCTTTTTTAGTTTACTGATGTCCTGAGATGGACCAAACTAAGATAGACTCAGTTTTTTGCATTGGTTACATTGTATAGTAAATGAATTTAAGAGGACTACAGTAATATTTGTCATTTTACTTTCAAGCAAAACATTGAGTGATGATCTTATATGTAGGCCTTGACAGCAAAACCTAAACTAGACAAGCTTTGGTTTGATCCAGCACAGCATCAAACTATATATTTCTGCTTCCATAAGAACCAGTCGGAACTTAGATGGCATCAATTCATACTTCTGGACACATATTTTAGTATTTCCATTCATAATTAAATCTACACCTTCATTTCTTCACATATATTCATCAAGTCTGCTCTACATATTCAAACTATCTTCATACAGATCTGTTACATCTTTCTTCTTTCTCTTAATTTTACAATATATAGTATTTATCTTTTCCCCCAATTCATTCATTAATTATTGCTCTGCATTCCATACTTCTCTTACAAGCCAAGTTACAATTTTCCATTTGCCATGGACATTGCCAAGTGGACCCAAAATTATTAGGTCCATAGCCCACTATAGTTTTGCTTAATTGACATTTTCACATAATTCTAGTATAGAAGAACAGAAAAGATGGCAGAACATTACCAATATCAGTCATACTTGTGTGACATGCAATACTCCCTGCTAATGGGAAGGATAATACCAGTAAGAATAGAATAGAACTTTATTATGGTCACAAACCAGCAATAGATAAGAATCATCACAATGAGTTGTGATAGAGTTTGGCGAACAAATCATTAGAACAATAAAAGGCTAAGCAAACCTATGTTATTCTACACCAGCTAGGAAGACAAATTTAGATACTGTCTTGTCAAAAAACATATTGTTGCCTTATCCCATCAACTTGAAGTTCATACAATGTACTGCCACATATTCCAGCTTTAAAAGGAAATCTGGAGAAATGATGGATTTATCTCTAAGTTGATAAACTGGAAACATTATTTCTATAATGGCATGTTATATAAATTGAAAACCAGCATTTTAACTTATTGAAGAAGATGCTATACTGAAGAACAAGCTGCTCTTCTGCAAAAGGAATATATTCAGTACATTTAGGATACCAGAATTAATCAGGATTGTGCAGATCAGTGTTACTATCATCATAGTCCAGTAGCAATGGGATGGGAAAGTAAAGACTGAACCCAAATTCATGGCACAACCAAAATTTAAAGTAGGCTCTTTGTGCATCTTAATAACTCTTAATAACACCAGGACATTTCAGAAACAGGTCTATAACAATTCACCATAGCCAACTTGCCATGGCCAGTTCACCACTGCCAACTAGCCACAGCCAATTTGCCATGGAAAACTCACTGCAGAACAACTCACCATGGCCAACCAGCCATGGGAGAACTCACTGCAGGACAAGAGAAATGGTGGGATAGAATCATTAAAGAAGGAATCAAAAACAGGGACAAACTGAAATGTGAATTGCAAAAATTAAAATAATTTTTAATTTGTTTTAAATAATTAAATTGAATTGTTAAATTGCCCTGCAATGAGTTGTCCCACAGCAAGTTGGCCACAATGAGTTGTCCTGCAACAAGCGGGCTGTGCCAAGTTAGACGTGGCAAGTTGGCCATGGCAAGTTGGCCCATTTCTGTTCAAAAAAAGATACAGTACCTATGTAGATTTTTGGAGCACCATATAAAACCAAATAATAAATTAAAAATGAAGCAACAATAGTACTTCAGTAAAGGCAACAGTTAAATTGGAGCTGAAAATGATAAGAAAAGAGCACAATTGCTAATTTAACGAGTAATTTATAAGGCAAATGGAGAAGCATCCTTTTCAAATTACTAAATTGGCAATGCATTCATGCAAGAAAGTTGTTCAAAGCTGGCATTCTGTAAATATAGCAGTGTGGTTCATGAAGAAGAAAATCTAAAAAAGAAGAAGAATTAAGAAATGCTGTAAGCTGCCCTGAGTCATTGGATACGAGGTGGGTGGCAAATAAATTTTATAATAATTAAATAAATAAACATGGAAGATAGACATTTACACCGAATATTGCAACTTCAGAAACATGAAAACTATCATTGGAAAAGGCAGGACAAGAAAATAATAAGGATTAATTAAGAAGGGAAAGAAAATGTATATGTGGAATGTAATAAAAAAGTGTGAGGAATAGATTAAATTTAAAACATAACGTCAGAATAGAAGTTTTCCCTTTCCTTACAGCAAGTATTTTTCCCCCTTCACTTTTTCCTGGATAATGGACATACTGTAATATATGCTTGTCTTAGCATGCATATATACACGTAGTCCTCAATTTACAACCAGTGACTTTAGAAGTTAAGATGGCAATGAAAAAAGTAATTTATGACTATTTTTCACACTTATGACCACTGCAGCACCCCCACAGTGCCGTGATCAAAATCCAGATGCTTAGCAACTGGCATGCATTTATGATGGTTGCAGTGTCCCAAAGTCATGTGATCATATTTTGCAACCTTCTGACAAGCAAAGTCAGTGGGGAAGTGAGATTCAGTTAACCATTTACTAACGTAACAACTGCAGTGACTCACTTAATGATTGTGTCAAGAAAGGTCTTAAAATGGGGCAAAACTCACGTAACAACTGTCTTGCTTAGCAACAGAAATTTTGGGCTCAATTGTGGCCATAATTCAAAAATTATCTGTATAATCATTAAGTGAATTTCTTAAAAATCCCCAATGACCAATGAGGAAAAACGAAGTGCAGTTAAATTGGGGGATTTATCATGAAATTTTTTTTGAATCTTTGCTCTTTCTCCAGGCTGTGTCACTTCTTTGATATTCTGGACCATCTGCAAATTTGTTCAGAGAGTAGCAACGCTGGCTACTACGGTATTGACAAAAGCTCTCTGTACTTTATAGAAACATTATGTATTAGAAGCAATATTTACCAGTTTTCCCCTCTACATGTGCTTTCATACAATTCTATATCCATCCAGAACTTCATTGCACCTTTTGAACAGCACCTTTGTAATCTAGTCTTCTATAAAAGTTCTCAATATTTAAGTTCCAATTTGGCTAAATGGACTATAGAAACAGAAAGCCAGCTGCATGCTAAAGTGAAAAGATCTACTGTATCTTGAGCGCAATCCCCAATTTATATTCCTTTACCAGTTTTCTGTCAACTTAACTTGTTAGCATGCATCATTTGGAGCATGCCTAGCAAGCAGTGGTCACAGAGTGTATCAAGCATCAAAATGAGAAAGAAGACAAAGAAAGCCCTATTAAATATTTTCTGTTGATATCTGTACTGGGCAGAGAATGGGCGATAAAGCTACAATGGGAACATCAGGTCAGTCCATGATGGTAGGTTCCTCAAAGTGTGTACATGTAGTCCTCAACTTCTGACCATAATTGAGCCCACAATAAGCAAGAAAGTTAAGTGAGGTATGCCCATTTTACAACCTTACTCTCTCTAATCGCACCTCTAGAAGCAGCTCAACAGATGCTCCCTATTACTATACTGGGCAGGCAGATTTATAAATAAATCTAAAATACCCAGAGACCAGTTTAGTAGAAGAGATTAAGGCACCAGGCTGTGAATCCTAGTCCTGCCACAAAGCCATCTGAGTGAAGTTGGGCCAGCCATTCCCTCTCTCAGCTCAAATTACAATGGCACTGAAAAAAGCGACATGACCATTTTTCACAGTTACAACATTTCCATCATCCTCATGATCACGTAATCAAAATTCAGATGCTTGGTAACTGGCTCATATGTATGACTGTTGCTGTGTCCCAGGGTCATGTCCTTTTTTATGTTCTTCTGACAAGCAAAGTCAGCGGGGAAGCCAGATTCACTTAACAACCAGGTTACTAACTTATCAACTGAGGCAAGAAAGGTTGTAAATGGGGCAAAATTCACTTAACAAATGTCTCATTTAACAACAGAAATCGGGCTCAATTGTGGTCGTAAGTTGAGGACTATCTGTATAGGGCTTTGTAAGTAATAAATTTAAATTGCACTTGAAAATGGAGTGTGGTGTTAGAGGTATTATCACAGGATGTAAGCTGTTATTATTATTCTGGTTTGTCACACTGTCAGCCAGATGTTCAGATTGGATTTGGCATTTTTATCCACCTATTAAGTCCTTCCCAAGAACCTGGGATAGGCAGATGTGATATGGTGTTAGAGGGGCTACATGGGGATGCCTCTGAAGAACGCCTGTAACATTCAACTGGTCCAGAGTACAGTAATGTGGACAGTGATAAGTATGCCTTGGAATGCCCATGTTGCAGCTGTACAAATTGCCAGTTTGCTTCCAGGTGTGATTCAAGAGACCAACCATTTCCTACAAAGCCCTACATGAGATAGGGCCTAGTTACTTGACTAGCCACCTACCTCCCATAATATCTACCTGATCAATTCAATCTAACAAATTGGTAAGCTCCAGGTTCCTCCAATTTAACAATGTCATGTATCAGAATCCTGAAAATATTTTCTTCTTTGACTCAGCTCTCTAAAATAAGGTTCTTCCCAAGATTCAGATGGCTCCCACCCCACTGGCATTTTGGAGAGCCTTGAAGATTTGGCTTTTTGCCCAGGCTTTTGGCTAGGGTGGTTGAAACCCCTCCTGAGTACTGTTGTGTGTACATCTTTTTGGTTATTGCCTGGATTTGCAATCATTTTGCTTCGTCTTTATTGGTATATAATTATATCTTTTGTTCTTATCTGTGAACAATCCACAATCACTAGATGTTGGGTGGTATATAAATTTAAATAATTGTGAACATCTTTATCATCTCTACTTGTTATCGGCTATACTGGATGGAGTGACAGAGTCAAAGCCAAAAAATAACTGGAGAGCACTAGGCTGAATAATTCTAGGATTTATTGATTACCATAAATTATCTTACTCCAAATACCATTTCTCTGTAAAGATAATTGATAGTATTTCATAAACCATAGGTTTATTATTTTCTATTATTTTTCTCAACCCAATACATTATATTTCAAGTTCAAAGAAGTTGCCTTATATTTGTGTAGAACTTAGCAGTGAGAATTCCTACATTTTTAAACAAGGACTTTGAATAAGTCACAACTGGTGCAGTTCACACAACATACATTGTGCTTTATAAATTAAGTGGATAGGTTCTTACTACACCATGAACTAAAGCCAAAATGAATATGAAGCCTTAGCATGCTATAGTTAGGCTCTTTACATCGTAACATCAAATAATTGCATAAAAGGCAATATTCCTTTCCTAAAATCTAGGGGGGAAAACCAAGCACAGCAATTTGCAATGTCACTCTAGCCACAATGTCCAAAATTTCACTGAAGATGTGGTTGAGGAACATATTCAGAGGAAGAAATGGTAAACTGAAGAAGGCTTCACAATAAGCGGAGTCAACTACTACAATGAAAAACTAAGCAAATAGATTGGTTCTTCAAATCTTTCCAGATAAGGAGGGAATTGAGGTCACCCATGAGAGCTTCAGACAGCTACTCCTAAGGAAACTGCAAGTATAATGGTATGTAGGAAAGACCTTGAGAATATGAGCCTAAGGAAAGATCAGGTAAGAAACAGCAAAGCCTGTTGTTGGATAATCGGAGGGGCAGGACGCTGAGAAGAGAAACTTGCTAGTTTCTCAGATGCCACTGGTGGTTTAAGGAGAGGGCAGGAGAATTGTACTTTCAGACTTGCAAGATTGAGCTCAGCCATACTAGATAGATCAGATAGGAAACACAACTAGAACAACTAATTCTGCTTTGTTGTAAAGCAAACAAAATCTTGAAAATATCTGATTGTTGTCTAGGCAGTATTTTTTTGGTCCAGCTCCTAAGAACTTTCTCACATATCATTATAGAAGTAGCGATCTTCATCAGATTAGAGCTCTGGGAGATAAGAGTAGTCATCTTGCTCAAACCGCCAGTGGCGTCTTTGAAAGGACATTAAGTTTGCATACTTCTTTTCTTAGCCATTTTTAAAAATTGCTTATTAACTGCTTTTCAACTATTAAAAACCTTTGATTGACAAGTCTGACACCCACCAGATTAATTTCCCTTCAATCTATAGTGAAATAAACTTTTAACTACACATTTAAAAGCTTATTTAAAAAAACAATAAAAGGGTGTTTAAAACTTTTATTTAAGAAACTTACAAACAGGGTAAGGGACCAGATATATTTGAAATAAGATTTTGGAATTACTTATACAGAATCCTTCACATGGGAAAATGCTTATAGTTTGAATTATTTAAAAAAATAGATACCAGAGGGAACTAATATTACAATTAAAAAAGAACATATTTATTTATTTATTTATTTATTTATTTATTTATTTATTTAATTGGACTTATAGGCCGCCCACTCTCCCGAGGGACTCAGGGCGGCTTACAATAAAAACCAGGATACAAATATTAAAATAGAATTAAACTAAACTAAGCCCAATAAAATTGAAAACACGATTAAAACTAAAAATTGATTTAAAAAAAACCCACACTCACCCCATTCAGTCCAGGCTGGCCTGCTGGAACAACCAAGTCTTTAGGTCGCAGCGAGAAGAATGGAGGTCAGGGGCCAAGCAGAGCTCCAAGGGGAGTTGATTCCACAGGGTGGGTGCTCCCACAGAGAAGGCCCTATCCCTGGGCGCCGCCAACCCACAATGTCTGGTTGACGGCACCCCCAGGAGGCCCTGCCTATGGGAGCGTACAGGGCGATTGGAGATTGACGCTGGCAGGAGACGCTCCCGCAAGTACCCCGGACCCAAGCCATGAAGGACTTTATATATGATGACTAATACCTTGAATCCCACCCGGAGGGCAACCGGCAGCCAATGCAGGTTGCGCAGGAGGGGTGTAACATGGGAATATCGAGACACTCCCATCACTACCCGCGCAGCCGCATTCTGCACCAGCTGAAGCCTCCGGATGGTCCACAAGGGCAGTCCCATGTAAAGAGCATTACAGTAGTCAATTCAGGAAGTCACGAGTGCATGAGTAACCATCTGTAGGGAATCTCGGTCCAAATAGGGACGCAATTGGCGCACCAGACAAATCTGGGCAAATGCCCTCCTGGTCACAGCTCCCACCTGCTCCTCCAAATTGAGCTGTGAATCCAGGAGGACACTCAAATTGCAAACCCTATACACACCTCTCCCCCCATGGCCAATGATGGAACCTCTTGGATTATCCGAGATGCTGGTACACACAGCCACTCAGTCTTGGCCGGGTTGAGTTGGAGCCTGTTCTTCCCCATCCAGATCCGCACCGCATCCAGGCAACGAGACATCACGGAGCATCACCTATTTGGTTTGGAGTGGAGATGAACAACTGGGTATCATCAGCATATTGATGATACCTCACCCCGAATCCATGGATGATCTCACCCAGCAGCTTCATATAGATGTTGAACAGGAGAGGTGAAAGGACGGAGCCCTGAGGCATCCCACAAACTAGGGGCCTCAAACTCGACCTTCTGTCCCCCTGCCAACACCGATTGCGAACGACCCGAGAGGTAGGAGAACCACCGTAAAACGGTGCCTCCCACCCTCAACCCCCCGAGGCGTCCCAATAGGATACCATGGTCGATGGTATCAAAAGCTGCCGAGAGATCTAATAGGACTAGGACAGAGGAAAATCCCCTGTCCCGAGTCCTCCAGAGATCATCCATCAGTGCAACCAATGCTGTCTCTGTACCGCACCCGGCCCGGAAGCCCGATTGGTACGGATCTAGGTAGTCAGCTTCATCCAGGAACTCCGGGAACTGATGGGGCACCACACTCTCAACAACCTAAATATAAAGTTTCCAGAATTACAAAATGAGCAAAATATTCTAACGTTGAAGGATGTTTTTGAAAAATGGAGTTAGAGGTTAATATGATTAGTGTTAACAGGGACTTCTATCCATATGGAGAAATTGTGTCTACAATTTTTTTTGGAAGAGGAACAAGTTTTACTTGATAAGATCGAGACAGAATTGAAAGTGGATTTACAAATGTCAGGTTATAAGAATTACTTGGAAAAAGATGTTATACTGGACATACAGAAGAAATTGGGTGGTATTTTAAAAGGGATATATAATAATAAACCAAGAGAGTGACCTGGTTAATTTTCTTATAATGGATTTACAGCGGAGGCTTAAAGTTTTGAAGAATCTTGTGAGAAGAGACAAAGGAGAAAAAAACAAGTTCTACAATAATGTTTGAATGAACCAAAGATTAAGATTGTTAGAAGTAAAAGAAAAGAACATCTAGTTGGTTTATTTGATCAAGACTAACATAGATCTTATTTCTGGTTATCCTTAATGGCCTTTTGCTGACACGAGGACTGAAATGATGATGGTTTATGGATTTGTTTATAAATAAAAGATATAGAAAGAAGAAATAATTTGTTGTATTTTAAGAAGAGGTGATAAGTTAATAAAATTGTTTATATTTGTTGCGATCAAGGTGAGAAGTCACTTCTTTATATATTGAATTTCTTTTTCTTTCTTGTCTATTTCTATTTTTTCCTTTTTTTTGCATGTTCTACTCTTTTTTATTCTATCTTTATCTTAGTTTGTATTAATTTTTACTTTTGTATTTATGATTTTTAATAAAATTACTATAAAAGAAAACAAAAGCTTTCTAAAGATGTAATGAGATTCTAGCCATATTCTTCTCCAGTAGATAACTAACAATTTCATCACCTATAGTTCAAGTGCCTAAAAATGCACACAATTATTTTTACACAAACAATCCCAAAAGACTCCATTTGGATTCAGTCTCTAAGAAACTAGGCTTTTTAGCAACGGATGGATGAATTCTCAAATCAAGACAGTCCTTAGGGAGTAGGGCAGCATACAAGTTGAATTAATAATAATAATAATAATAATAATAATAATACAACTCATTTTTGCTTTTTTCAGTTTCCTTCAAGTTCAAGCATGAAGTCAATAATGAACATATTTTACAAAAAAAGGCAAATGGTCGTTTGAACAGTATTTTTCCAGTTAAAATCAAGTATAAAAAAGTAAAAGAAAAACTCTTGCCCTTTCATTCTGCACTTCCATTATATCACACTGGAGTTTTTAATCGTTTGAAGACTACTAAATACTTGGTATTTATGATAATCCACCAGTAGGCATAAACTAAACTGATTAGAAACATGTTTCAGAAACTGTGATCTGCCATGTATTATGGAAAACCCCTCAGAATATTGTTTAGTTCCTAGGTACTTGAAAAAAGCACCTCAAGTAATGAAAGATTCATTGCGAATCCTTCTAGGTTAGACAAACGAAATAAGATTTTAATCCAAGCTCTAAGATAATTAGAGCTTATTGTTGAATTACATCCTGACACTTGAATTAATTTATCCATATTAAATTAATTTCAAAAGATATTATTACATTTTTAAGATTGGACAAAATGAACACAGTAAGCTACTTCTACTCTCTGGTGATTTTTCCTTAAAATTAAAAATATTTAAGTTACCTAATATTTGATATATGCTTTTTAATTAAACTGAAATAGGTAACTCAGAGCTTGTTGCCAGGGTGATGATTGTGATGTCACAGATCACATTTTAGTTTGGGGTCAGGATCAAAGGAAGAAAGCACAGCGGATGTGTAATTGTAAATATCTGTTTTAAAGGCAAATGAGTTTGAGGCATAAAAACATTATTCTAGAAGAATGATTTTTAAAAGATGGATTTCAAAGGTCCCAACATCATAACACAGGCATTTTCTTAAAATCAACTATTATTAATAGTCTTTACAAAAATTGTTTAAAACTGCTTAGATCATGCTGCCCTTGAAGAGAATTCAGAAGCTGCAGCTGGTCTAGAATGCCAAAGTACATTTTTTGGTAGCTCTGATGCCCATTAACATCACTGCTCTACAGCTGCACTAAGTCACAGCAGACTTGCAGGTGTGATTCAAAGTACTGATTGTTAGTTGTATAGTGTTTGTTGGCAGTATAGTGGAGGAATGAATTGCTTGCCATCTTCCTTCTATTGTTTCTGCTAGACTCACCAGATCTAACACAGGGGACATGCTTTGAGTTCCCTCTATTAAATAATCCCAATGGCATTTTGTTGGAGTCAGGAGCTATCCACTCTCTGAGATAGCACCTGCCTTCTGGAACAGTATTCCTGCCAGAGATCAGGATGGCTCTAATCCAATTGTTTTTATGTAGGGCTCTGAAGACCTGGCTGTTTCCCCAGATGTTCAGGCCAGGTGGTTAGGCTAGCTCTGTTGTGGATGAGATTTTATGACTGGAAAATGTCATTTACCCAGGGCGCTTTGAATTATAGTTTTAATTGTTATATTTTAATCTATGTATGTTACCCAGTCACCATTGTGAAATGGACAGCCATATAAAGTATTTAGATTAATATATTTAAATAAATATCTTCACTGTCAATTCTAAGGCTGTTTACTGTGCTTAGCGTCATTAGTTTGATCTTTATATTTAATCTTACTTCCATTTTTTCCACTGTGCTCCTTGGCCTTTTTATAATTTTATTAAAGTATATGAGTAGAAAGATAAAAGACTAGTCCAACTAAATAAAATATAAGAAAGAAAAAAGAAAAAAGAGAGAGGTGCAAAAAAACAGAAAAAGGTACATGAGAAATAAGAAAAAGTATTTAAAAGATTATTCCCCCCAAACAAATATAAACATTTTCAGTAACTAAATACTTTTTCTAGAATTTCACCTAAAAATCTCTTCTTTCCCTATCTCATGCTTTATTGATAATCACTGAAATTCTGTACAGAATTTCAGTATTCTTCCATTTGTTTTGTTCGATGTTCTTAGAATCTGTTATCTTTTCGCTGACGTCTTTTAATGTGCAAATTTGAGGTTGGAACCTCCTTCTGAATTCAGAAATCTTTTAGAAGGCTTTCCTTATTTTTCTGTATCTGTTTCCATCTTCAATGTTATGATTAGTCCTCTGGTTATGACAGTAATTAGGACTGGGATTGCCATGGCTATGTGATGTGATCATAAAGCGTGATATCAAATGACTGCCTTGCTTAGCAATGGTATTCCCAGCATACTCCTAAGAGAGATGGGTCATTAAAGGCAAAGATGTGGGGGTCCCAAGTAAGGACTATCAGGATGCTGCAGGAAGGTGGGAAAAACCTTGGGGGGGCTGGTGCAGGCCACATGTGACTTGGGAGTGGGAGAGGCCTTGAAAAGACCAGTGCAGGTTTTGCACAAGTTGGGGGAAGCTAGGGATCGACTGGCCCAAGCTGCACATGAATAGAGGGAAGAGTTGGCATACAGGCTGTATGCAAAGGTGGCAGGGAAGGTTACAAATGGCAATCACTTGATTGCAGGGTACTGCAATAGCTGGAATTTTGGGACCAGTCAAATGTCCATTTTTTCAGTGCTGATATAACTTGAAATTGTTGTTGAACAAATGAACATAAACTAAGGATTTATATGTATTGTAATAGTACTTCTTATATTTTCTAAACTGATATTCTATTATCTGAATGTTCCCTAAGCTACATGACTTCACCCTGCCTTCAAAGGTCTTTACAACATACCATTTCAATTTCAGATTGAACTTCATAATACTCATGAACATCTTGTGTCAGCATTTAAAGCACAAATTAAAGTAATCATCATCTTAAATGGTGAAATGTAATTGATATGATTTGTAATTGACTGTATGTGCCCAAAGCAGTCTGTTTTCCAGAGCACTTGACCTGAGGACAGGATGGAATGGATGGAAACCTATCAAAGAGCGATCCAACCTAGAACTAAGGAGAAATTTCCTGACAATGAGGACAATTAATCAATGGAACAGCTTGCCTCCAAAAGTTATGGGTGTTCCATCACTAGAGGTTTTGAAGAAGAGACTGGACAGTCATTTCTCTAGAATAGTATAGAGTGGAATCTCTTGCTTGTTGAGCAGGAGGTTGGATTCCAACTCTGTTAATGTATACTGTATACTGTTACTGTAAGTACTATTCTTGCTATAGCTTTCCTGATTATAAAAACTATGTCATGCTTTCTTTGGCATTGTAATAAATAGTGAGATCTTCTGACTGAAAGAATCCAATTCCAATCTATTTCAATTAATTGAAACCTAAGAGGACAATGTGTGATTGATTGGCTTCATCTTTCACTGTGATGGGCTTTTCCCCACTCATGATTCTTACATTCCATGCTTCCACTGTAATTCTGTCTTTGCAGCTTTGGATTTTCATTTCTGAAATGACAACATCAGCAAGTAAATGTCCCAAAGGCTTTAATCTAGCCACTTCATAAACATCACTAATACTCAGTTCTTCCTAAGTAGCATGTTTAGTGCCATCTGGGCTGAATGGCCCATCATCTGGCTTTATATGGTCAATCATTTTTATTGCTTATCTCTTTAGTTTTTTTGGTAAAAGGTGCATTGGTCAAGAACTGTAAATACCACTATCTCCTTCAAGGTAAATGGTGGCAGTGTATCTACTTAAGAAGGGTATTAATTATTGAACAAAATACTTTCCTCAATGGCAAATGTCACTCCTGGCAAATATCAACCAAGAGAGATCTGGATTTAAGGGACTAAATAGTAGTAGCTTAAATTCATCCATGCATTATGTCCATATTTTCAAGGCATAAATTTACCCCAAAACACAAGACAACTAAGAAGCCTCCATGACAGGATAGTTACCAAAAACAATGCTAAATGAAGTGGTGGGGTAATAGTGGCAGATATAATGTTGTAGCAGTAATTCTTGAATGACTATGTTTTTCTTTCTTTTCTGGGGCCTCTGCCAATGGCAACATCAGGGACCCAAACTTCAAACCTAAAATCCAAAACCCCAAATCCTTCATAGGGGATGCTTTCAGATTTAAATCAAACTTATATTCTACACAAACCATGCAGCAACTATTCCTTACTGGAAGCAAGTTTCCTCACATTTTTTTAACCAGATTAAGTCTTTATGAATTTCACAGTGAACAGCCTTTCCAGATAGCCACAAGGGAAGGGCTGCTGTTCCAAATGGTCTAATTTCGTATATACCCGCCACCCATACCTTTCTCACCCAGAAGCAATGACTCATTCAGAACTTTTTTTTAAAACAGCAGAGATTTGGGGATTCTGCTAGCTGAAATCAAGAAAACCAAGGTGCAACTGTAAACTGCCATTATCAGTCATTAATTATAGTAAAAGGGTACTAACCTAACCCTAACCCTAACCCTAATTATAGTAAAAGGAAACCAGCATAAAAAAGCCAGCTTAGTGTCAAAATATGAAGGGAGAAACTTTGTGCCAGGGTTCTGATTAATGAATGGGTAATTTCCCACAACTATATAGAATCACAGATATTGTACTATTTCCTAGGGAGCTAGACAAGAACTGAAATATTGACCATTTAAAATTAAAAGGAGGGAAGAAAAAGTTGGGACAAACATCACAGCTGTCATAACTCAGTGGCAGAAAAGCATTTACTACAATGCTCAGTCACCAACAACACCAGGTAAGCATTGGCAAGATTTGTCTTGTTGAAATCTGCTGCCAGCCATTTCAAGGTAGAGGTGAGCAAGTTTTCTGCACACCTGGGCATTGCACTTTTTATATAAATATTTTTATATTGTACATTTTTCCTTGATAAACATAACAGTTCCAATTATACAGCGTCGTTGTGTACTGGCTATATCAAATCCCCCCCCTTTTCATCATATTATACATCCTAGTTACAACTATCATACAGTATAATCTCTTTTGGCTACATCGTGTTATACATCTGGATTATACATCCGGATTATAACTATTATTTGCTTAATTCTACCATAATACACTATTACACTATTACAGTTCTTATTTTGTGCATTTCATACTATGTTCACATACAATTCAATAATAATATTTCTTACATATTTCCCTTTCTCTGTATTTATTTTTATTTTGTTGAGCTTCTTTCATTATTCAACACTAATCTCTTCATCTATTATTTATCCAATTATACAGTATGTCCTATGTTAGGTAGTACTCTGATTCCTCTTTGTCCTTGAATTCCATTGTAAGTCTGTCCAGTTCAGCACATTGTAATATTTTTTTATTACCTCTTCCTCCGTGGGAGTCCTTTCACTTTTCAGGCTTTAGGATTCTAGCTGCAGTTATTATATGTAAGATTAAATATGTGAGTCTTTTATTGTATTTCCCTGCTATTATCCCTAATAAAAATAGTTCTGGTTTCAGGTCTATTTGCTGTTTTATCATCTCTTCTAGCCAATTCTTTATCTTCAACCAATATTTTTTCACTGCTGGACAGGTCCACCATATGTGGTAGTAGGATCCCAGCCCTTGTTTGCACTTCCAACAATTCAGTGACATATTTGGAAACATTTTTGCCAATCTTGCTGGTGGCAAGTACCATCTATAAAACACTTTGTATAGGTTCTCTTTGTACGCTGTTGACAATGTTAATTTATAATTTCTCTCCTAGTTTTTGCCAGTTATCTAATTTTATGGTGTATCCAAAAAATTTGCCCAAACAATCATTTCTTTTACATATTCTTCTTCCATTTTAAAGTTCAACAGGTAATTTATACTATTATTACCTTTATTATTATTACCTTTATTGTCAGAGTACAAGAAGTGTACAATGAGATTGGCTGAGCCTCCCTTTGTGCACGCCCCCCCCCAACACAACTCACAGTGAGGACAGAAGTCCCTAACCCAGTCCCAATCTTATTATACTATGTGACCTTGTTGCATGAAGTTATTTTCCGTTCAGAAGTCTGACAGCCCACGGGTAGAAACTGTTCTTCATCCTGTTGCTGCGGCTGGCTATGCTTCCCGATGGTAGTAGAGTGAAGAAGTGCTGACCAGGATGTGAGTTGTTCCTAAATTTTATTGTATCTCGTTTGGATTTGAGTATATGGCCACCAGTCCAAATCAATTCCGTTTTTTAAATTCCTGTTTAGATTTCAAACCTCCCTGCTCATTAAGTATGCCTTTATATCTTACAATATTATCTGGATCTAAAACATTAGGGTATATTAATGCTTCTATCTTGGATAACCAGACCGGTATTTTCATGTAGTGGTTCTGTTTGATTTTTCCCCCATACTGACACCAGAGAGTTTCTAATATACTGTCTTTGGAAATATCTGTGTGATTTATTTTTCCCATACCATATGAATGCTTGCCACCCCAGTTGTAGATCATGTCCTTCTATCGCCAATATTCTTTTGTTTTTTAAATTTATCCACTCCTTCACCCATGTGAGAATTGAAGACTGATAGTACACCCACCCTGTTTTTGTGTCTTGTAGCATTTTCATGTTGATTCTTGGGTTTTTTGCCCTGCCAGATGAATGTAGAAATCAGTCTATTTAGATCCTCAAACAACCTTTTTCCTAATTTTATTGGAGTTGTTTGAAATAAAAATAGCAGTTTCAGTAGAATATTCATTTTTGTTGTAGATATCCTTCCAATCAGTGCTGTTGGCCAAATTCCCAGGTATTTGATCTTTTTAGTTATCTGTATCCTGGGCATTGCATTTTTGAAGGTTTTATTCTTTTAGTTTTATTAGATAGCAGTAATATTATCAGATATAATAGAGGCAAAATTTCCTTCTTTCCTTTTTCTGTTTTGGAGGGTGTTTTCCACCCTAATCCTAACTTACTGAAAGCTTAATATACATACTTTGTTCTGCTAAAATCAGTTTCACTGCAATTAAATTATTCCCCCACATGTATGTCTTAACAATGAAATACAATCAATGCTTTCTTTTCTGTAATCAACCCAAAATAATTTCCCACCAGATTTTACTTTCCTCTTTTTAAAATCTTCTTCCAATTTTTTCTCATCTGATTTTCCCCAACCAATGATAACTGTAATTTTTCACACAGAACCATTAGCTCCATTTTTGTAAATGGAAATAGTATTGTATCCAAAGTTCTTGAATTGCCTTTAGTATTTAAGAGCACAAATCCTTAAGATCCCTAGTTTTGTGTAGTAGTTCAGCTCTTGATGATCATATTCATAAGCATTGTGTGGTGGTTAACATGTTAGAATGGAGAGTTCCAAATTGAATTTAAATCTTAATACAGCAATTTAGTTCACTAGAGTCACTACATTTGACTTAATTTCTTCATACCGTTCTTGTGGAGAAAAAAAATAAAAAAAATTATACAGTATTGTAAATGGTTAGTTAACATCAGCTGTAACTTCTTCACTGCAGGTACCTGAGGGGCAACAAATGAGGCAAACACGAAGCAATCCTATAAAGCTTTTTAATGCCACTTGTTGGAAAGCAACATTTGTTTTTAAATAGGCATGTGCTGTTGATAATATGTTCTTGACGTTAAAAAAAATGCCAGGCTTTTCCTGAGATGTATGCTAGAAAGAAGGAAGGCCAGACTATTGATGCCACACTGTTTCTACTTGTCCACACCTCAATTCTCAAACAACTTTATTTCAAATGTCTTCCAGCATTAAAAATCAAACCATTCATAGAAATTTGTGTATCATACATAAAGGAAAATATTTTCACAGAATCCAACACAGCAAGGAATAACTAAGAGAGAAAAGAAATGCAGAGCAATTTTTATGGAAATAAAAAACTATTTTGAAACTGAAAGAGTGGAGATAAACAAGGATCTTCTACGTAAAGTGAACAGATGCTAGGAAGGGGAATTTTAGAGATCAGTATGGGAGTGACAGCAATTTGCCCAAGACTGGAATGGAAACAAATGCTACAAATATTGGTTTTCAAGAAGAAAAAATGAATGCAGTCATAAATGCTGTGAAAAAGTTTAAAAATGATCAGGGTACATATGTATATGGCATAACTGGAGAAGTGTTAAAATGTGGGCATGGTTTGCTTATGAAGTATCTGTGTGGTTTTTTTACATGTGTGGAGACTACATCTCTGCCTGATGATTAGAATGATATCATTATTCTTTCTCTGTATAATATGAAAGACAATAGAACAAATGAAAAAGCTATGAGGGATTAGTTAAACCTGCCTGAGAAAATGTTAAAGACTTAACAGTGAGCAAAATTTGGACAGTGCAGTGTGGCTTTATGCCAGGAAGATAGTGTACTGATTAAATTTATACTCTTCGGGACACGGAAAAAATGTACAAATGTGTGAAAGTTTATTGTAATTTTTTTTTATTTAGAGAAAGCATCTGACTAAATGAATAAATATGGACCATAGAATGATGCACATGAATATTAATTTGAAGGTTGATTGAGTTAAAATCAGTGTAAGATGGAAGTAAAGCATGCATAATGAAATGCTGAGATAAAGGTTCAACATTCAGCAAGGAAAAAGACAAGGGTGTGTGATACTCCCTCTGCTGTTTAATATAATAAATATAATATAGTATAGTATAATATTATATAATTACAATATATATGTATGTATATATTATAATATATACATATACATATATATCTCAAATTCATGTAAATCAATTTATGAATAAGAAATACTGACATTACTGACATTCAAGGTGGGGACATAAATACACGTGTATTCTTTGTATGGAGACAATACCATGTTATGGCTAAGGATTTAAGTTCTTGCAGAAAAGTATGATGTTGCAAGGGGAATGGATCTAAAAATTAATGTATCAGAAAATCAAGGCAACTATGAACAATTACAATTACAAGTTATACATAAGTGGAAAAAAATCTAAAGCAAATAGATAAAACTGTGTACCTCAGTAGAATGTTTACTGAAACATTTTTAGATGTATAAATGCTGTCAGAAAGGTGTTTAGTAGCATGTTATCTAATGCAGGGGTCCCCAGCCTTTGGTCTGTGGACTGGCACCTGTCTGTGGCATGCCAGAAACTGGGCTGTGCAAATGAGTGAAGCCCCATCTGCAGGATACAGGTAACACGTGAAACCACACCCACTCCGGTCCACAGAAAAACCTCTCTCCATGGAACCAGTCCCTGGTGCCCAAAAGCTTGGAGGCCACTGACCTAATGTGAAGAGTGCTATGTACCAGAAGAGAATATTTATCTAGTTTTTGCCCTTTTGTTGGATGAAGTAAGTTATGTGAGGGAATCACATGTGGATCCGTGCCAATCGGGCTTCCGGCCTGGTTTCAGCACGGAGACGGCATTGGTCGCACTGATGGATGATCTCTGGAGGACGGGGGACAGGGGTTTTTCCTCTGTCCTGGTCCTATTAGACCTCTCAGCAGCTTTCGATACCATCGACCATGGTATCCTTTTGCGACGCCTCGCAGGGTTGGGGGTGTGGGGCACTGTTTTTCGGTGGCTCTCCTCCTACCTCACGGGGCGGTCGCAATCGATGTTGGCAGGGGGGCAGAGGTCGGCCCCAAGGGCACTCACTTGTGGGGTCCCTCAGGGGTCGGTCCTCTCCCCTTTTATTTAATATCTACATGAAACCGCTGGGTGAGATCATTCATGGTTTTGGAGTGAGGTATCATCAATATGCTGATGATACACAGTTATATATCTCCACCCCAAACCAGATCAGTGATGCCCTCTCTCTGATGACTCGCTGTCTGGATGCGGTACGGATCTGGATGGACAGAAACATGCTTCGCTCAACCCGCCAAGACTGAGTGGCTGTACATACCGCATCACGCCCAGTTTGGAATGTCCATCGCTGACCATAGGGGAGTGGTGTTGCCCCTGTGGATAGGGCAAGGAACCTGGGGTCCTCCTGGATGCACGGCTCGCTGGAGGAGCAGGTGGGAGCCGTCACCAGGGGCTTTTGCCCAGGTCCGGCTGGTTCGCCAGCTTCACCCGTTTCTGGACTGTGATGCCCTGCGTATGGTCACTCATGCCCTTGTTACTTCGCGACTCAACTACTGCAATGCTCTCTATTTAGGACTGCCCTTGCATACCATCCGGAGATTGCAACTGGTGCAAAATGCGGCGACGCGGGTGGTGATGGGAGTTTCCCGGTTCTCCCATGTTGCCCCCCTCCTGCACGGCCTGCATTGGTTGCCGGTTGCGCTCCGGGTGAGATTCAAGGTTTTAACCTTAACATACAAAGTCCTTCATGACATGGGTCCTCATTATTTAAGGGAGTGACTACTGCCGACATCGAACACTAACCACCCTGTGCGAACCCATAGACAGGGGCTCCTTGGGGTCCCGTTGGCCGGGCAGTGCTGGCTGGTGGTCCCCCGACGACGGGCCTATTCTGTCGCGGCCCCTGACCTCTGGAATCAACTTCCCTTGGAGCTCCGCCTGACCCCTGACCTCCGCACCTTCCATCGCGATTTGAAGACCTGGTTGTTTAATCAACCCGGGCTGTGACCCTGGGGTGGGGTGGTTTTTTAGAGTTTTAATTTTGGGATTTTAGTGTTAATTCGGCTTAATTTGTTTAATCTGGTTTTTACCTAATTTATTGTTGTGTTGTTTTTAAATTTGTAAGCCGCCCCGAGTCCTTTGGGAGAGGGGGCGGCATATAAGTCGAATAAATAAATAAATAAATAAAACAGAAAAGTTGAAAGCAGTGAGAATGGAATAAAACCAAGAATGAATGGGAACTGAATAAATATTGAATGCAATGCAAAGTTGAATGACCAGTGTGAAATAAGTCTGATCTGAGAAAAACTATACTATAGATGGGAAAGATTGCAACATCTTAGATGAATTGAATTGAGATTAGGTCATGGATGAAGTAGTTGAAGTAAGTATAATTTACAAGGAGGGAAAGATATAGAAAGGTACATAGTGAATGATATTGGTAAAAAATAAATTTAATTATACTTTTTTTTAGCTTAGATTGCTATAATATAGAGGGTCATTTTTTAAGTGCAGTGCACCAGTGGTAGGATTCAAAAATTTTTACTACCGGTTCTGTGGGCATGGCTTGGTGGGCATGGCCATGTGACTGGGTGGGTGTGGCTTTTTTTTTTGCTTTTTGGCAGCCCCTATCCATTTTTGAACTTCCTAGCCTCAGAGGAGCCTGGGGGGGCGTTTTTGCTCCCCTAAAGCTCCTCTAAGGCTCAGGAAGAAAAAAAACAGCATGGGAGGGGTACACAGCACCCCTCCAAGCTCTGTTTTGGGAGCTTCCTAGCCTCAGAAGAGCCTCTGGAGGGGCATTTTTACTCCCCTAAAGCTCCTCTAGGGCTCTGGAAGGCAAAAAACTGAAGGGGGGGGGCTGAACTCCTCCCTCCATTTTTTGCCTTCCTGGGCCTCAGCATGGGGAATCCCAGCACACCTGATCTATGTACAGCTGATTGTCAGGAGGGGGGAAAAAAGGAATACCTTAGGCGAATGTCAGGCAGGTGGGGTAAGCAAGCATCGGACAGGAAGGCGACCGAGTCGGGGGCTTGTCCAGCCAGAACTTACTACCAGTTTGGCAACCAACACCAAATTCTTGCTACCGGTTCGCCTGATCCGGTGCGAACCGGCTGAATACCACCACTGCAATGCACCCATACATCGATAACAGTAAATTCTACTGTTCATTATAACTGAGTTCCAAAGACCCTGGAATGTTGCCTAAATTCAGTGATGGACAAGACAGAATGCTGTTCGTTAATAAAACAATTGGACACTGGGGTGGAGATTCAGCTTTCTAAGATCATGTTATTATTCCTCCACAAAAACAAACAAATAAACAAACAAACCAGAGGTCTAGGAATTGCCCCTAATCTTCATTTTGACACTGGATTCATGATTGGAAGCTCTGACAAGATACCTGTTTACCCAGTTACAGATCCAGAAAGTTGGTGATATTTTGCAATAGTTATTCATACCCTTATTACACAGAGTATTTTTCTAAATTTATGGAAGTTAGAAATGGGGAAAAATGCATCAAACAATTTACTACATTGTAGAAGTAATAAAGGTTGAACTGAAATATCTGTCAGCTATTTACTGATCATATGTTGTTAGCTTTATAATCTGACTATCTGACTGTCTTTCCCATTATGAACCTGCTTAGGCATTCTGATCTACAGGAGAGGTCCTTCAAAAACTACCCCTGCTGTTGGAGGCTCCATTATCCGGCATACAAGAGAGGTTTTTTCCTGTCTTGTTCCTAGATAGTGGAATACATTAGGCCTTATTCTTCCAGCTTTTATGAAATTTATTTCCTTGAAAATTATATGGCCATAAAGAACAACTCTGGACAGCTCACAATAATGGTAAAACCGTATGCAAGAAAAACGTCTGACCTACCATCTCCAATCCAGCAACCTATTCAATCCTCAGGCTCCAACTTTATCCTATTCCAGTGCTTTGGGAACTTTCCCTGAGAATAAAAGAGTGGAGGTCTGCTAGATACTTTCATATCCCAAATATGAAAATAATTCAAACTGTTTTAATTGTTAATCAAATTTAATAATTTCAATTTAATATTTAATTTTGCCAAGCTTGTTTTTCTGTACTTTTTCTGTGATTTCACTATGTTGGAAGAATGCATTTTATTAAGCTATAGTGTAATTAACTTTTAAGGAATCATCACTGATTAGACTAATCCAACAGAGTAAGACATACGATAGTTTGTTCTATTATGGTCAAGTTTGATATTTAAATCTAACCAATTTTCATCCTGTATGTACTATTACTTTCAGAATACCATAGCTTTGCTCCAAACAAGAAGCTTTACTGTATTTAAATATGTCTGACTGAAATTTTGGAATGTTGAAAATTGGTTATATCAGAAGCCTGCTGTTCTCTAAAATGTAATACTCAGGTGAGTTGTCTTTCCTCAAAGACATTTCATTGCCAGTAAGAGTAAACATCTAATGGGCAATGAAACACATGTTTTCAATATCTGAGTAACTTTATAGTGGTTGTGATGAACTCTGACTTTTTTAATCTGTTGTAGGACTCCAACCCCTATCAGCTCCAGCCAGCATGGGCTTGTAGTCCAATGACTTCATCTAAGTCAGATTCCTTCCTCTTCTTTTCAATATTCAAATGCATCGTGCAAAAAAAAAAAATAGTGAATTGTGTTGAGTTTTTATTTATCGTTTTTGATACTGACATTTTGATTGGAATTGCAAATTTAGGGTAGTAACTAATGGTGGAGAATTGGGCCCCAAGGCTCTGTAAAGGTAAGCTGACACCTGGCAAGGAAAGAGAAATAGCAACCTGTGTAAAACTTCCTAGGAGAAAGGTGGCAATTAATTAGCCCCCACTCCAATTTAACTGAGGACCACCGTAACTCCTCCGCAGTCTCCCACCGCTCAGGTACTCCGGCATTTTGCACGCAAGCCAGGGAAGTTTTCTCCTCCAAGCGAGGAGAGGGAAGGGTCTGCTCTCAAGGGTTAAACCTGAGTGGCAGAAACCCCGCGTGCGGCTGCCCTTCATTCACGCTCCCTCGCTCCGGTGGGAGCAAAGGAGCTGAAGAATGCGAAAGGAGAGCCCGGCCCGCTCTTTTCCCGCTCGCGGCGTCCCTCCGTCCTGCCTTCAGTCACACAACCCCTCTTGACTTCAAACCTCTCCGAAGAGAGTCAGCTCAAGTTACAACCGACGGGTTATTGTTCCTCTTCACCTTTTGTATTTCGTTTTGAAGCGGCCCCGCGCACAGTTTCACCTTCGGGGCTTCCCCCTCCTCCCGGGATCTGCTCCCGGCGCCTTCACCCCGGGTTATCTTCCCGCACTTCCTTTTGCGCGGCATTCACGCCTAAAGAGCTCGGGAGGGACGAGACCGGAAAGATGAGGGACATACCGCTCGCGCGGCTCTCTCTCTCTCTCTCTCTCCTTTTTTCTTTCTTTGCAGCTCCAGAAAGAGAGCCTCGGAGGGGGAAGCAGCCCCGACGACCCTAGAGGTCCCTTCCACCCGCCACCCGGTCCTCTTTTCGGACGTCTCAGCCACGTGAAAAACGAGCAACCCTCGACCGACACTCCCCCCCCGCCACTTCCAGGCCAAGGGGTTGCGGGATGAAGCAAATTCTGTTTAAAATACGCCTTCCACGAGGAAACGCTTACCTTGAGATGCTTTTTTTTCCTATTGCCCCATCCTGAGCTCCTCTATGGGCGTGGGAATATTGAGGGGGGCTCCCTGCTTTTCTATAGATACAATTTCGTCGCACGATTAAAAAAAATGGTTAGAAATCCTGTCAAGTCATGTGATTGATTGAATTATTTCCACCCCTCTTTTCCTCCTAAACCCCCTCCCCCCCGTTTTAGGACAATACTCGGCAGCTTTTTTTCATTATGTCAGACAAAAATGGCTGATGACAGAGAGGAGGAGCGCGGGTGCCGTTGCCAGGGAATGCTGGGCTCTCCTGGCCGCTCCTGCGGCTGCAAAGGCTTGAGGAGCGAGGCACCCAAGGAGGTTGATTAGGGTCTGGTATCTCACAGTCATGCCTTGAAGTGTAGGAGGGTAACTTCCTGATTCCTCCCTCCTCTTCCCCCCGCTTCTCCCTTTTCCTGCTTCTCCAGGCAAGGGAAGTCTATGCGGAGAAAAGCCGAGCCGAGTCTCAGAGAGTCACCCGGCTTCGTTTCAATAGGGATTGAGAGCGGACTGCAGCTTGCACCCCTTTTGAAAGAGAGCTGACAAATGCCCCCGCCCCGCAAAGTTGCAATATGGGATCGATACTATTAGGGTCGTTATTCTATCCATTTAATCTGTCCACGCTAATCCCAGCTGCTCCTGTCGGCTTTATGTACTTTATCAGCAACTCTGGTCCACATACTCATTTTACAGCACCGGCAGATCTTAATTAACTCAGCTTTCCCCAATTTGTTGTTCCCCATATTGAACGTTTCACCTCCAATATTCATAGCGATGCTGGGTGGGGGTTAATGGCAGTGAAAGTCAATGTGAGGCGTTAGTAAACAGTCTCATAGGGCACTGGACTTTATTTCCTATTATTGCATCCGTGCCTTCAAAGTGTACCACATCATCTGTACAATTGTAAAGCATTTCCTACTATAAATAGGAAAGAGCCATCTAGTTCCAATTTGAAAACTTCGAGTGACCGTTCTCCTTATTTAACAGCTATTTATTTTCTCTTTAACAACTGGTCCTTGTCCTTGTCCTTAACGAACTCCATTCTCTTTCATTTAATCAACTTTTAAAAATTCTAATCTTTAAAAAATATTTTACACATCTTTAATCATAAATGTTGGTGTGGGAAAACTTAATAAATTATTGAAACCTAGAGCTACGTTTTGCTATATTAGGATCAACAGAGGAGGGAAAAAAACTTCCAGATTATTTCCCACAACCCATCATGGCATAAATATAGTAGGTTCATCACATCCAACCAATGCTCATGTTGCCCTTCAAAAGCTCAGGCAGTGGTATGAAGTTGGGAAAAACTAAGTCCCAGAATTAGAGAGAGAAACAATAATACTTTTGCAAATTGGCTTTTTCAGTGGGCCCCAATAGGAATCATGAGTAGTTCAGGCAAAGTAAAAAGCATTTTATTAAGGGGCAGGTGTCATGAGAAAAGACAAACATCTCCCTCTTTCTCATTCGGGCTTGTTTCTTTAACACTTGCAATAGTCAGACTTCAGAATACAGCCCTATTTTTTACTTTCTGAATAAGTTAGTTTTTGTACAACAATGAAGATGGTTTTCGTTAAATAAAAACATGATTTCCTAAAGTTCAAAGGGAGGTATGGATACCCTGCTAAAATGTGAATATAACTTTTGTTCAAATAAAGCCTAGCATTCTTGCTTCAGAATAAAAATGGTGTGCCATAGCATATGGACCATGTATACCTGTCCTATTCTACAGGCAACTCTTTGAGAAGTGAGGCTTTTGAAAGATGCCTTTGATACAGTGTGATTATATTTTAGACAAATGGTTTCAAGGTGAAAATTAAAATAAAAGTTCTTTGTTTTAGATAGATGTTAAACATTTCTAGAATTGTGAAACTTTCCAGGAAAAGCCCTGCAAACAGTAATATATAGAGGCAAGGAAGGCAGCACCAAACAATAAAATCCAAAATTAAGCAAAAAGTCAAAGCATCAATCCAAGCAGGTCATTTATCAAGAGTATTCCAAATCTGAAAACAGTCTAGCAGCAGTTTGGGGAAACTAGAAGAATTAGATACTTAAACTACGGCCTGAGGCTTGTTCAACAATCCAGCAGTGACATGTTAGAAACTGAATGCTTTTGTACTCCTGTCTACAGAGCACCACCCAGTCTCAATTGTTGCCATCAGTTAACCAGCCAGAATCACCACAAATCTATTTGTGGGTATACTTTTTAATCTGAGGAAACTTTTCTGGCAGGTGGACACTCCTTTATGCCCCAGGTATTCACAATTTGGAAGTGGTTTGAATTTCAACTCCCAGCTTTTTGAATGTTCATTTCATATCCAGTTCTAGGAACTGGCCACACATCTGAAGGGAACTCTACATGGAGAAAATGTTCTCTCTCTCCTATAAATTTGCAAGGAATTTCTTCTTCAATGGAAGAGTTGGATTCATCTCCAACTCTTGGGTGGGAAATTGTGATAAAAAGATTGTGTTACTGTTGTTTGTGAAATGAAAGCCTGCAGTAACTACTCTTCACACTTTAAGCAATGTGCAGTCACCACTGTTGACTTACTCCACCATTTATGCAAAATATTTTCTATTGTTTTGTTTCTGAAATAATTCCACTCCTTTACTACTCATAACATACATATTGTATCTGAGACATTCATTTCAGAATGCCATAAACTGTGTGCAATATTTTATTCTTGATAGTTGCTATCAAATAGTAAATTTAACAAACTTGTTCCATACAAGCATAATCACAGTTGTTTTATAAAGCATTATTAAAGCTACGCAATCTGATTATATTTCTTATAGAGTATATGGATACAATTTCAGCAATTGTAAAAGTGGAAGGTTTTGGAAAACATAAAGGCCTACAAAAAAGTGAGCCAGTGGGAATCAGAAGCACCACCTGCTGGTTTGAAGGATAATTTTTTCTTAACCCATCTTCCATTCTGTGTGTAAATATTACATATAGCAGGGATCTCCAACCTTGTCACCTTTAAACCTGGCGGACTTCAGCTCCCTGGCTGGGGAATTCTGGGAGTTGAAGTCCGTCAGGCTTAAAGTTGCCAAGGTTGGAGACCCCTGACATATAGCACTACATAAAAAGAGATTATTATAATCTAGATTATAATCTAACAACAAGGATACTTGTTAGATGGAATTTATAACAGAAATTATTCTTGCTTAATAAAACCAGATAAGTTTTGTTCAATTATCCATTTTGTTCATTTATGCTGCAATCTCAAGTTCTTATCATTTCCTTGTAAATATCTTCCTCCCTTTACTTTCTCCCTCCCTGTAATAATATTTAGATATTTCAGAATTGCTGCTATATCCTCTAAGCTCATTTTCTCCTTCCTGCACTAAAAGCAGCAAATATTTTGCATTTTATTCCTAAAATTGTAACTGCAAATGGTCTTCTCACAAGACACTAAAATATACAGTTGTATTTACTCCAGTAATATAATTCTAATTACATATTATTAATAGATAATCCAATAAACAATTTGATCATCCTTTGAGAAAAAGATGGTGCGGTCTGATGTGACCAGAAAGAAAATTAAATTGCCAGTGACTTTATATATTTTTTTACCCCAAGGCTGTATGATCCCATGATCATCTAAGAAAAAAAATCATAAATAGAGAAATAATTGTAGTGGCAAATGAACTTCAAAAATAAGTCAGTGTTTACTGGAGTTTTTGGACTAAGGCAAAAAGAAGAGCCAATGAATGGATTGGCTCCTCAGAATGTTTCTCCATATCAAGGAGAGGACAAGGATCACCCACATGTTTGCATCCTGCCTAAACTACAATTCGAAGCCTTCGAACAGATGCTGAGTTTGCCTTTCTTGACTCCTAACTACTTTAGAAAGTTGCTTATCATTGATTTTGTAGACATTAGGAACCTTCTGAAAGGTACGGTTTTATTATGCAGAGATAATTTCCTTCCACCCTGGATTAAAGATGTTTTATGAAAGTTTAAGAATAAACTAATCTCCAAGTCAACAAATTTAGGTACTTTGATTCAATGATTGTTGCAGCATTATGCACCATTTGGGCTTTGAAGATACAAACAGACAAACATAAACGCAATGAGAGTTTTAGTAGTATATAGATTCAATATTTTCAGTAGTACCATTGCTCCTATGTAATCTTATTCAGAATGTGATATATTTGAGCAGCATTTCTACTCATAATGCATTGGGAAAACAAGTATGTGTATAGTGTGGGTATAGATATTAGAAGCAAGCAGCAAATATTTCATTCTATGTATGTATATGACAGAAGCCATTTAAAGTTCCAGTTCACATATAACATTTTGTGGCTATGCTAAACTACAGTTAATTCCATATCCGCTCTTTCCAGAAAACAACTAACATTCAAATTGGCCCCAGAAGCAACACAACACAGATAAACTTTAAAATATTTTACTCTTAGAAGTAAAAGCAATCATTTTTATGCTGTAGATTTGAAGATGTTTTTGGCTTGTCTGATGTAGTTCAATTTCCTTCTTCACTGAAGGGGTGTCATTCAATTGACTAGGCAGAATTGCAAGAAATAACATTATATTTAGCTTCCTGAAAGAACAGAGACTCAAACAATAGTATTTGTTTTTACATATAAGAGTAATGGAAAGGAAAAGAATAAAACTAGAAATGCCAGGAAGCTCCAATACCTATTAATAATGAGAAATGAAATGGTTATCATTTATAATGCTGAACCCAAATAGGGTTCACATTTTCAGGCTGATAACCTAAGAATGTCTTAGTTTACTTATATTTTACATATATTTCAGATTGCATGGTGTTAATGAGGTCTGTTCCTTCTAGTGTTGCCACTGGATATTGCCCACCCTAATGGGTGGTGCTGAGCTGAACACAGATCAAATTGACATCAGGCCAGATGACAAGCTGGTTGGTCAGGGTATTCTTTGTCCCAACCTACAGCTATCTGTGTCAAAATATAGACACAACCAGATGCTGTGTTAGCTCTTACAAGATGGTATTATTCGAAAAGCAGACCCTGTACATGTGGGAATAACACCAGGAAGATAATGACTTCAGATTGCATGGTAATTCTAGTTGTATGTTAATTTTTTTATAATGTACCATACATAAGAGACAGATGAGTTAGTGTTGTGGTTAAGGCATATGTCTAGTAAATAGTTCTGTTTCAGGTACAAAGCCAGCTGGGTGACCTTGGGTATGGAAGTATGTACAGGGGTGGCATGCTACCGGTTCTGCCTGGCTCTATAGAACTGGTAGCTCTGAAGAGCAGCAGACACTGAACCGGTTCTGTCTGCTGCTGTTTTTGCCCACCCGCCCGCCCGCCCGGGTTCTTAACTGTCCTTTGTTTCCTGCTTTTTCAACCTCAGCTGGTTTGCCCGGCACAGCTGAGGTTGAAAAAGCAGTAAATAAGTGGCTTTTCAAATGCTGCATACCTGCGCACAGTGCTTATCAGCTGTTCAGGTGGCATAGCTTAAGGTTTATTACATGTGCACACAGCGTGCATCTGGCGCGCATGCACGTGAAATGTGCATGTGCGTGCAAAACGTAATCACCGAACCGGTAGTAACACCAGTTGAATCCCACCCCTGAGTATGTATATATGTATATTTGTGTGTGTATATATGTATGTGTGTGTACTTCACAAGCTGGTGTATTCTATTGATCAAGTGTACTGAACTTAAAATGCATCTTCAATTAAGTATACTTTAAACCAGTCTCAAACTTCTTGAAACACATCTTAGTATCTTTAGCCTCAGTCCCCTTTTTTCTATAAATTTCAGGCAGGGCAAATTTCCTTTAAACACTGCTTACAACTTCCATATAAAACAAAGTGTATTGTAGCCAAAAAGCATTTTCAGATAGTTAGTCCTCAATTACGATCATAACTGTGCCTGGAATTTGGACATAAGTCATTGTAGTCAGTGGTGGGATTCAAAAACTTTTACCACCGGTTCGGTGGGCGTGGTTTGGTGGGTGCGCTTTGCGCACGTGCACACACTTTGCATGTACACGCACACCAAACACGCACTTTGCGCAGGCGCAGAGGTGTTTGCGCAGGCATGGAAGCGTTCCAACTCACCTCCTGCAAGCCTGCACTCTCCCGGTCGCTTCAGCAGCTGCCGCGCAGCATTCTTCTGTGCCACGCAAAGCAGCTGTGCTTCAAAAGGAGAGGATAAAGGTGAGTATGGGAGGCTGGGCGTGCAGGTGGGCCCAACAGCAGAGTGGTGGAGAGAACCAGTTTGGTCTCCGCTGCTCATCGCCACTACCGGCTTGGCAGAATTGGGTTGAACCGGTAGCACACCACCACTGATTGTGGTCATTAAGCAAGATAACCATGTGGCTACCTTGCTCAATGACCATAATCCCAGCTCTCCTCACTATAGTCATTAAATGATACAGGTTATTAAGAAGCCCTGCCAGGATGCCTCAGAAACCAGTGGAGGCCTTTGGAGGATTGCCTCCTCCCCCAGCACACAGACACTTGCTGTGGGCTAGAAGAAACGTTTGGCTGTGGCCAGTGGTGTGCGGGCCTCCTGCTTCCCTCTCACTCCCAGAAACATGGTGGTTTCCTGCCTCCCCTCCCACTCCCAAGAAGCCTATATTTCTCCCTCTACCCCACATGCCTGGAAAGCCTCAAGTGGCCAGGTCCAGGATTGGTGCTTTCTTCTGTGACAAGGTATGAATCCTCCCCAATTTTTTTTAATTTAACATTGTGAATACAACCCTTATGATCCAACTTGGATTAGCTTTTGCCGTTTAGTTTTACTGGTTCCACTCCCCTGACTTATCCATGATCGAAGCTTATTGTTTCAGTCTGGTATGAGGATGAAATAAATTGATTATAAAGATAAAATAAACAAATCAAACCATTAGAACAAAAACCTGGAGGATGGCATTAAAAATTATAAATGTCTTGCTTTCTTGAGAATGTTTGTTTCACTAAGGCAAGATACTACGAATAAATCATGAGCATCAATACTAATTTCACTGTAAAGAACATAGCTGTGGTGCCACTAATGGTACTGATGTAGTGATGGTATATGTCCATAAAACCCATGTACAGTATTTTAGATGTTATAGTTGTAATATATGTCAGACTGTTTATGTATCCCTCTACATTTGAGAATTGCATGACCTGGACAGAGAAACTATATTTTTGTTGTGATTTTCTAAAGTATATCCTATCTATTTTGTTTTGTGTTTTCACCAATTATTGGCCTCAGTTGCTCAGTCTGCAAAGCTACCATGCCTAAACAGATATATCATATAGTAGCTTAATTTGATACTTGAGCTATAAAATGTGATAAGCCCCCCCCAAAAAAGTCCTTTACATATGTCCTTTATTATAAAGGATGGTCTTTTATTTCAAAAAGTTGTCTTTCAGATTTATTTTTCAAAAAACCATTTTGTCCTTCATTTTGGTCATTTTTTAACCCTTCAAATGGTACCACTTAATGCAGTTTCTGACATTCATGTAAAACATATGGAAATTATATTTTAATAAATTTATATATGGTGCTTGATTTGAGATGTTTTTATTTTGTCAATTTTTGTAAGTACAAAAAGTTTTTGTAAAGTTTTTCTTGTTTTTTTTCTTGAATTTTCCTTTGTAAAGCAAAGTAATAAATCCCTTTCAGATTTGCCCCCTTTTAAGGTTTGTCTTTTCTCCCCCCTGCCCCACAAACTAATATGATCATTGTCCCAATAAAGCCACCTTCATTTATTCAGCTATTGTATAATGTAGTGGTCCCCAACCTTTTCGGCTTGACGGACCGGTGGGGGTAGGGGAGGAGATGGTTCTATGTGAGTGGCAAGCATGCATGCATGCAGCTCCATTTGCACAAACGAGGGTGTCTGCTGCTCCCACAAGTAGAGCTTTCCAAACACACCCACTCACCCACTGCTCATGCCAGTGGAGCAGCTCACATGCATGCACTAACCTGCCCCTTGTGAAGCCTGGTTCAGAATAGGCTGCGGCCCGAGGGTTGGGGACCCCTGGTATAATACACTCTATTCTACCTGGAAGAACACCAATAGATCCTAGAAAAGAGATACATTACTGAAGCTATAATACTGGGAACATAAACAGGCAGAAATGGAAATACTAGCAGCAGAAAACAGGGTTGACTGAATTTAAATCAGAATGGCTTCCACAGATACTGCATATTATGTCATAAATTTAAGTATTTAATGTGTGATGTTTAAGAATAAGAAAATGACTAAGGAAATAAAATATTTATTTTTTTAATAAATATTGTACATCTGAGAAAAACTAAGGGGAGATTGAAACTAAATATTCACCTATGTTTTAGTAGTTTTTCTCCTTTTTATCTTTAAATAACAAAACAGGGAACACTTTAGTTCAGAGATTCAATAATATTCTTAAAATTCTTTTTCTTATTGTTACAAATAACAATGCATTTTGCTTTTTAATTTCTCATCCATGACATATTGTTTATCAACTGCACAACATTTGCAACTTCTTTGTCCATTTACTGGTTTAACAGTATTTTTAAAAATCATTTATCTCTTTAAAAAAATAATAATTAAGAAACCCTTGACATTTATGGCTTACAATAATTACAGTTTGGGGAGGGGGGGTTGGACAGCTGCCCTTCACATTAATCGATGCTAAAGAAATATATTGACTTCTCAACTATTTGAGAAGTCCTAAGTTCATGAGGCTAGGAAGTCCTAGGATGAAATCCAGTTGCAGTTTCTCAATAGAAATTCTTTGACATTGAATTATCAGCTTCACAGAGACTTAACAAATGTCCGCAGTTGGTACCTCTTCCTTAGCAGTTGTGGCATGAGTCCAGCCAAGAGATCAGGGATGGTTTCTTAATGAAAAACTAATTTCTAAGTCTGGCTACTGTTGCCCTGGGGACAATTGCAACTTCTCCAAGTTAATATGGGCGGAACTTTCGCTGTGCTCTCATGAGAGCAATTTTCTGCTTATCTTCTTCAAATTTCTTTCTTAGCTGGGCTATATCTGAAAGAATCACAAAAGTTATTAGGAAAGATTAGAATATTGTTCTTAAACCATTTAAGTTTTCAATCCTATAATCTGTTAGCGGGTAAGCTACTCAAGGTGATTCAAATTATTACTGGAAAATAGAGATGAGAAAGAAAATGCTTTCACAACCTTCAACCCATTTGCCATTATGTCACCAGATAACATAGTGGGAGTTAGCTAGAGAATATGAAAATGTTTTTGTGCATTTAGCAATCTTCTTATCCCATTCTTTCTTATTTAGTTTTAACCATTCTTGAATTGGAGGATACTAGATTGAGTTCCACCTGTCTTTCAATTGATCTGCTGGGAATAATTTGTCCCCCTGGAGCAGCATTTTGATTGGGGAGAAAAAGAGCAAAATAAAAAAAGGGTTGTTCCAGATCACGTTTGCTCTGGTTTAAGCATATCCCCTGACAAGCCTACTCCCCTCAACAGTATCTCCCAATAGATAACTTCCCCAAAGTAATGTGGCTTTTTGAAGAGTACAGCATATTGCACACAAAGAAATTATTAAAACTCAACAATTTTAGCTTTAAGAAAAATATCTGTATGCTATATGTTGAATTTAATTTTAGAGCACAATATTTTTTCTACTACACTTTTATCTGTCAAAGTTAACTATAAAGGCTGTTGGGATTAGGACAAATATGAATTATCTCCTGCCAAGATAAACAAAGAAGTGCCCAATGATGCTGTTTAATGCCTTGTCCTCAGTGTTATTTGTAGGACATTTGTATCATTTAGATTGGCTACCAAGTGTCTAATTTTTAAGAGGAATTTACAAGAACTAAATTGTATCTTAACTCTTTTTTGTTCAGTAATGTTTTTCTTCTGAGTAACTGGAAGTTACCATTTGGAAATTACCTTGTGTTATTTTTTTTTGAAATTCTTTATTTCTGAGAACAGTAAAATGTGTTTAAGTTCTAAACTTAAATTTAAAAACACTTGCTGTGATATATAGCTTGAGTCTGGAACACAGTTTTATTTGTTTTTTTTTTTTAATTTCTATTTTTAGTGGCTTCTTTTTGGTAAATGCTAGTTACAAGGGATATTGGGGTACAACACTGTCCATGATTTACTAAACTTAAGAAGCAGAATTAAAAAAAAACCAAAGTCTCTCAGTTTTCCTTCTCTCACATCACCAAAGCAATGTATATATTTTCACTGCATCATCATTGATCACCCAAATAAAAACATTTTTTTTTGAAATTGTGTTAACTTTTAGTTATTTTCCGGATTGACTACAAAAAGACTATATTACCTAAACAACACAATCTGATGTTATTCAAACTACATTCCTTTATAATGAGGAAATCTCCTATATCTTGGAGAGATAGTTTAGGGTAGTGATTAGGCCATCAGATTGAAACTTGGACACTGTGAGTTCTACTCTTGCCGTAAGTAAAATCTCTCTCAGCTCCAGGCCAGTCATTCTCTCTTAGCCCTAGGAAGCAGGTAATGGCAAACAACTTCTGCAATCTCTGGTGTTATTACCAGGTCAGGTAGCCTGCATTCTGTATCTGTGCATCTGAACAATTTTGCATTTATCTCTTGAAATCCATAATCTAATTTGCAGCTATTTTTTCTAATTAACAATATACTTTTGAATATTATTTCCATCTTATTGGGTATTCCACCCCAATAGTTTTCTTCTGCAAATTTGATAAATATTCCTTATTCCTGTTCATCCAAGTGATTAATAAAAATGTTGCTTGAACCATATGCCTGGAACAGTTCAAGAAAGGTAAATAACTCACGTTCTCTCTTGGTTT
Organism: Naja naja; assembly: GCA_009733165.1. Lineage (NCBI taxonomy): Eukaryota > Metazoa > Chordata > Lepidosauria > Squamata > Elapidae > Naja > Naja naja. The sequence continues at coordinate 20,711,946 of CM019154.1, read as the reverse complement.
CACGATGTTGCCAGGCGTAAAAATTGAGCAGTTCCTTCCGTGCCCTCTTGCGTTTCTCTCTTTCTAGGGCCCGCAAATTGGCTGCTTCTGTCCATGGAAGACCAGGTTTTCGGCCCTTCCTTGTCACCTTCACCCACCCTTCCTTATCAGGAATACCTTCTTCCTTTTCAGCTTTGGCTTCTTCCTATTCCAGGAATGTGAAGGGAAAAAAAATCTCAAGGTTGTATGAAAATAGTTTGATGTCATAATTGCTTCAAGAAGTGTTTACAATCCAGGAGGCCATTCTTAACTTGAAGAAATCCCAGTTTTGTGCAAAGTGAGCTTTCTTATAATGGCAGAGTTTTGTTCTCAGGAAATATGGATAATGTGATTGTCCATACCTTTTTAGGTATGTGATTCAACAACCATAGATAATGTATTGAAAAATTACTATAATTTTTGGACTGAAAACATATTAACACTTTGCATCCCACTTTGCTTTTCTGCTCTGCCTGTATACATTCTCAAATATACTTTGTGAGATAATGTGCTCAGACAAATAATGGCTAGTCCAAGATAACTCAATAAGCTTTCTTGGCTGAGAGGAACTAAACTCCAGTTTCCCAGGTCCCACCTAAACACTTTAATCACTGCACTATGCCAACCATTACTAATCCTAACCCATTCCAGAGGGGTTGGATTAAGGAAAGACTCTTTGAAGACAGGCTGTATTTCCCAACAATTATGTCCTTGATTGCTTTACCTTTGCAATTTTTTGATCATAATTTTGCATGAAAGAGTCAACTTCTGTCTTCAGCTCAGCAGGATCCACTATTGAAGCTGCGTATCTAGCAATCCATTCTGAAAGAGTGAGAACTAAATAATCAGCAACTTTGCAGTGCAATTCTCAAGATATGAAGACAGGGGGAAATCATCTTGAGTATCTGGAAGTTACTGTTCATATATTCTGAACCAGATTCAGTGTTGTAGGATAAACTGAACTATATTTAAGCACAAACGTTTACATTTTATAGTATTATTATTTTATAGCATTATTATTATTACATCAAACAAACAATGCATGCATACACCCAATATGACAGCCATTGGGGATTTAGTACTGTTAGGCTGCATTGCCATTAGGGAGACCCAAGTCCTAGTCCTCCCTCAGCCACAAATGCTGGCTTGGAGCCAATCCAGGCATAACTCACAGGACTGTTGTGAGAAAAAGCAGGAAGAAAGAGCATTATGCCTGTGCCTTGAGCTCTTCTACAAGAGGAAGGATAGAAATCTAACAAATAAATGTGATTTAAGAAAAAAGAAAAAAAGTTTTGGGCATTTATATCATAAGCAGCAATGCCAAAAAATGTTAATCAAATTGATTTGACCTTTTATTATACACCTACATCCACAGAGAAGCCAATTCCAATATTAACAATATATAACAGCAATCTGCCACTGAAAATCAGGTGCAGTTTTATACTGCCAGTGTTATATTTTGATCATTCCTGTTTGCAAAATGTTCCCAAGCCTTAGTAAAATCTAAAAACGGGGAAAATAGTCGGGATATGTAATCTTGATATACAGTGAGAAATCTTACATTATCAAATTATCCAATCCAAAATATGACAATAAGAGATGCCAAATCATGTGAGTCAGACTGTTGTACTGCATCTCCAATAGCTGGCCAATTGCAGTCAACTGTTATTAGATATTATCTGAAATGCCCAACAAACAGAAAACAAAATTTTCTGTTGTAATAAACTCATTTTAAGAGCAAAAGGATCTAATTCACTATTTCAAATCTTAGATCAAGGATGTCAAACTGGCGGCTTGCAGGTCAGATGCACCACGCACAGGCTACACCCACCCCAGCTTCGCGAATCGGGAAAATATCATGAAACGTCATATGACGGCAATGGGACGCCGCGACTTTGACACCCGCGCCTTAAACTATTTATCAGAATATGACAATAATTAAGTGTTAATAGGCCATTATTTGCTTTAGAAGTAATTCTGGCAGAAATGTCAGGCTTAAAGCTTCAACTAGCAGGATCTAAGGAGTGCTACAAATGGTTGTGTAACTTTATTAATTTCACATAATTCTTTCAACTTCTTGAAATGACTTATCATTTGATTTTTCTGGAATTTCTAACAAATGAAACAACAAAATTAAGGCCTAGCAGTTCAGTTAGTAGATGAATAAACTGCTAACAGATCCTCCTGAAATAATTTAGTTTTATGTTCTTCAAAATTTTATAGTATGCTTCATCAAAGAGGTCTATTCCCACCTTTTAAAAACGAATTTAGTCATGTATATCTACAGCCAGGTTTCTACTGCTACCTGGAACATATATTAGCTTTTATATGTACAAAATATACATTATTTATATTAAATAGGAGTTGATATCTTGCCTTTCAAGATATTGTGTTCTAATTCATTCCTTTTTTTCTTGACTGGTAAATATTTATTTATGAAATATATAGGATATCCTAATCTATTATGATTCAGGATGTCTTACAAGTATAACAGTAAAATACTATAAAATCCAGAAATCAAACAGCCAGAAAAAAAAATCACTAAAAAAACAGGAACATCATACAAGGGGTATCAGCTACATTAAATCAGAGCAGATAGAACCAAGTCTAAAGGACTTGTTTAAGCAAGACCATGCTGAGGGATATACAAGTTTTGGAGAAATGGTGTTCCAGAAGGCAGGCACTATGGCAGCAGGCTCACTTCCTGATAGGGTGCCACCAGATAGCACTGTTTAATTTATGGGACTCAGTGCATGCTAATTCTGTCAGTAAGGGGTAAGTGGTCTTTCAGATGACTAAGCCTTAATGCTGGGGATAACCATTGTCTTGAATTACATCTGGAAACCTACTGATAGCCAGTGTAGTTCATAGACCAACAAAACAGAAATAACAAGGAATGTCCATCACTGCCTATAATACATTCTAGACCAGAATCAAAAACTTCTAATTTTGAAACAAATAAAACAAGCCTTAGGTAATTTCTTTGGATTTTGGGTTAGGACAAATGTGATTAAGAAGAATGACTTACATTTTATTGGACCTTATTTTTTTATTGATATTACTTTGAGGAAAGGTACTTGCTATTCAGTAACTTCCTTTGTGTCAAGGCTATCGGTCAAAATGCTTGTCTGTTGGATTTAATTTTACATATTTTGCTTGTTCGTTTGATAAAGACACTGTCTGACTTCAGACTGATACTGTGCAGCTCAAAATATAAGCATAATCTTATCCCGGTAAACAGATGGCATATCTGGTAAACCAGAGCTGGTATTCAGCAGGTTCTGACCAGTTCTGGATAACCGGTAGCGGAAATTTTGAGTAGTTCAGAGAACCGGTAGCAGAAATTTTGAGTAGTTCAGAGAACCGGTAGTGGAAATTTTGAGTAGTTCAGAGAACTGGTAGCGGAAATTTTGAGTAGTTCCGAGAACTGGTAGCAGAAATTTTGAGTAGTTCAGAGAACTGGTAGCAGAAATTTTGAGTAGTTCAGAGAACTGGTAGCAGAAATTTTGAGTAGTTCAGAGAATTGGTAGCGGAAATTTTGAGTAGTTCAGAGAACCGGTAGCAGAAATTTTGAGTAGTTCAGAGAACTGGCAAATACCACCTCTGGCTGGCCCCGCCCCCATCTATTCTCTGTCTCCCAAGTCCCAGCTGATCAGCTGGGTCTTCTTTTGTTGCCCTGCACAGGAGAACGAAGCTGGAAAGCAGGTTAGTGGCATGGGGAGGGAATGGGATTTTGCAGTAACCTTCCCCCAGGAGTGGGGAGAGAATGGAGATTTTACAGTATCTTTCGCCTGCCATGCCAAGCCAGGCCCAAAGAACCGGTAGTAAAAAAATTTGAATCCCATCACTGTGGTAAACCCATAAACAGCATACACCCAACATGGACTCCAACCATCCTAGTCCAGAGCTGGGAGAAGAGCCAAGTCTTTAAGAACCTCCAGAATGCCATCAGGATGGGACTCATCCAGATTCCAGGAGGACACACATTCTAGGAAGGCAGGCACAATGTCAGAGGAGGGATGGGACTTGAAAGCCTGTTGATTCTATCGAAGTGAGCTAGGTAGTTCCTCCAGTGACCAGGTCCTATGCCATGAAGAGATTTATAGGCAATAACCAACATCTTCAATCATCCCGAATCATTAATTGAAAAACAAACAGCCTTTTAGCTAGCAAATGGATTTTATGATATTTGCATTTCGTTTTTTATTGCTCAGAACCCAAACCCTTTATGTATTTCCATTCCCTTCTTGTTTTTCACCCCCTTCATGTTTTATCGTAAGTCAGATCAGGCAAAAAAAAAATCAAAAGTCTGAAATCAAATGTGTGAAGACAGAATCGAACCCTTGATTTCCAGTTCTGCCCAATATTTCTTAGGGACTACTGAGTGCAGCCCTAAATGTAGACTTCTGTATGGAAAATGTGTAGCATTTGTGCTTAACTTACTGTGAATGCCAGTTTGCACAGGATGGCTTTCTGAAGATATTATCAGGGGTTCTTGTAGCGATGAGGATTTGGCAGCCTGTACCCCAGCAGGTCTTTTGAATACCACATAAGCTACTTGGAATCCCTATGAAGCAACAAGCATTTTGTTTCAGTTTCACTTACATATGTCCCCAAAAAATAAGGACCATGGCAACCACAGATAGCTGCTCCAGCCTCATCCTGACAGTTCATATGCCATTATGATTCTCCCCCCCTTCCCGCCCATCACCATGTATCTAAAATGCAAAAGTCAGCCCCTGGAATCAATGTCTATTTTGCCTGGGATTAGTTGCAGGTTGTTCTGTCAAAACAGGCCTGGAAATACCTATGAATCCTAACCTAGAATCCATAGAAAAAACTTAACTAAATATTATGTAATAAATAGTGCATACTAGTTGGTAACATACGTCAGGGCCAAACATTGCTTGTTACAACAACAGCCTTACCTTTCCCTCCTTTAAAGAATCAAGAAACCAACCTGCAAAAATTATCTAGGATAATCCAGAATATAAAACAAGCAGAGGCAGACTGAGGTAAGCTAGAAAGGGATCCAACTCCTTTCAGCTAAAAGCTACCACAACAGTGCATAGTAAGTTTGTTAGTCTAAAAGATCTTGATGTGCAACATAAACACTACTTCAATATTTCATTGAGGCATCAAGAACAATGTGAGAGATAAGACAATACTTGACTATCATAATGCATATTTGCTTTTTCAAGTGTTCATTTGTCCTTCTTAAAAAGATAATGCCATAGCTTCCTTCATCATGCTATTCTCCTCCACATTCCCAATTTACCAAGAGTATCTTGATATTGAAGAACTTGGTCTTGGATATGTCTGTCCCATCTCCTGGCTTTGGCCTTTCACACATCTCCACAGATTGTACAGGGCAAAAGTTGGAGAATAGCCTTGATAAACATTCCTAAAAGGAAAGAAGGTTTCAGCATAATCCATGGCATAGTTAAGAGTGTGAACATTTCTGAAAGATGAAATGGTTCCTTCTATTTTACCCAAAATTCTCATCTATCTATAGCAGGCAGGTGACTATTCACATCTTTCTTCTCTTCAATCAGAGTTCATAGCTTGAGGACGAAGTCAGGAAAGTGACCGTTGAAAACTTTTGATATTGGTTCCAGAATCCCTCTAAAACTTTCCATGGTTATATAATTTTTAATGTGAAAGAGGGAAATTAGGCTAGATATTCTATGTCATGTACTTAATTGTATTTACCTTTATCCCATTATCCTGCTCATTACTTTTTATGCCTTAATTTTTGGGCTCCAGCAACCAACACATCATTAAAAAAGTCAGCATGCATCCCTATAAACTGTGGATTCTTTCTTAAGAACTACTTCTGTACTTTTCTTCTGGAGTCTTGGCATGTTACACCTTTCTTTTGGCAGTAAGCCTGATCACAATTTTGAGATAGAATTAACTCTGTCCTTCATATGGATAGAGGGCAGGGCAGAGCGAAAGAGGCCTATGTATTCCTTTAACTATATTACTTCTTTATTTGTTTAGTCTTTTAAAAAATTAAACTTTCTCTTAGCAAAGCTTTCTTTATAGTCGAGTTGGCCATTCAATCCAACCAGCACTGCAAATATCTACAATCAGTTGTTCCATACCTGATGTTCTCAATGCTTATATCTGAACTATGGAAGCTGAAAGCACACACATCTTGTGGGCACCAAGTTAGAGGGACCACGTTAGGCAGAAATTCAGATAGACTAAAATAAGATCAGTTAACAGAATGAAAAAGACAACACATTTTTATCAGCATGTTTGTATTCCAAGCAGAATGTTATTCATAAATGTCCAATGTATATTATCTTCTTAAAGTTATCTTTTTAATTTGTAATATCTCTGTTCTGAATGTCTAAATCTCTGTAGCCTATGTAATACTCCTCTCCTTCCCCAAATAAACTCACCTCTGTACAATATGGAGGGATATTTAAGACAAAAAGAGTTTGGTTTTGAGGCCTCCTGGGATCTCTGCCCTCTCTGACTTTGTGCTCTTTCACATAGAGATAATGAGGTGATTGGTGCTTCTCAGAAAACTTGACTGGAATAGCTAAAAAAGGAAGAAAATCATTTTCTAATCAAGTAACTTTAGGGAAGAAAACTAATATTGGTGAACATTTCATAAATGAAAAAACAATAATTGCAGATGCTGTCACAATTACTTCAATAAATAGAGCTTTGCCCCTAAAAAAACAATTGGGTCACAGTTTCTCAGCAACATGTAGCAATTCTGAAAGACAGTCTAAGGCAACTTTTTCCAACCTAATGTCTTTAATATTGTTGAATTAAGAGCCCTTCTCATCTCCAGGAAGAGAGCAGCATTCCACAAATTTATTTGCACTCTCAACTCTACACTGCTGAATGACTAAAGAGCCTTGGTGGGGCAGTGGTTAGAATGCAGTATTGCAGGCTGACTCTGCCTACTGCCAGGAGTTTGATCCTGACCGGCTCAAGATTGACTCAGCCTTCCATTCTTCCAAGGTCGGTAAAATGAAGATCCAGATTGTTGAGGACAATATGCTGGCTCTGTAAAACACTTACAGAGTGTTGTAAAGCACTATGAAGTGGTATAAAAGTCTAAGTGCTACTGCTATTGCTAAATGCTTGAGGCCAAGTTGGTAGGTTTGTGAAGAAGGAAATGTTTTATTACTATGTCTATATGTGACTGGGCAAAGTAAGATAATTAAAGGCTTATTTACTTATTTTTCTTTTGTGCAATATTTATTTTTGCTGTTTGTTTCTTAAATCCTTTTAAGCTGATTGGACTGATTCAACAAACAGGCAATCAGGTAAAGAGACAGGGGCTGTCCCTTAAGTAAAAACCATTTTCTTGAGAAATATTTTTTTTTATTTCACTGACTCTTCAATAGACTGGGGGGAAAACTTTCTGAAGCAAGAAGGCAGACTTTTCTCTCCACACAGAGAACATTAAAATTCAGAAATTTTAATTCTGCCTTTTGCCAGAAATGATTTTTTTCTTGAAAGAGGTGACTATGGCCATGTATAAAAGCAAGTTTCTGCCCATTCTGCTACATGTACGTCAAAACTGAGTATGTCAAGAGAAATGTAAAAATAAGAATTGATAACATTTTCAAAACAAGACAGACGAAAGAGGATGATAGTGTTTCATGGAAACAGGAAGAATTGCAAGGATAAAAAGGCATAGAGAGCAGCATCTACAGGACCCCCCTTAAATGGTGTGGGAAAAATAGGAGGAAGGAGCATTATATATGTTTATTACCTCAAGTTATTTATAAAAATAATAAAGGTGGTATAAAACAAACAAACATTATGCTTTTGCACCACACCAGGTATTTGTACAACTAGGTAGTTCATGTGAAAAAAAAAGGATGGGATTTGCACTACTACTCTACTCCCATTGCTTTGGTTAATCTGAACCCCTCTGCCCTCCTTGCAGATGTTGCTAGATTTAGTTATCTTTTTTTAATCTCGTGCTTTATTTTACTGGTTTACTATTCCTTGCACCTTTTTGCACTTTATATAATGCTGCTTAAAGTGGAAGCATATTCTTTTGTGGACATTTATGTATATGTATGCATTTACTGAATATTCAGATCACAAGTGGAATCAAAATTAATTTAGATTCCCCGTCTAAGCTACTTCGCAGAAAGGCCAATTTATTTAAAACTGCCTCCATTATCTCCTTCTGCAGAAAACTAGTTTCCAACCTCAAGCGGAACACTCTATTGGCTTGTTTGCAGGACTTCTGCATCCGTGTATACATTATTATGATTGTCCCATTAGTAAGGGTGCGTATCAACACACTGTCAAAACCAGGTCGGGGGCCATTGAAACCGTCAAGCAACCGAGACAGCAGCTTCAGGATTAACGGAGGTTTTTTTCTTCATCTCCCAGCTCTGTTTTCCGCTCACCTGTGTATCCCGGGGGGGCGAGAGCTTCTCCATTATTCACACACTTCGCGCCGGAGGCCGCCATTTTGGCTCGGAGGAAATTGCGTCATCCTTCGCAACTGTTGAGCGTCGCGAGGTTTCTTGGGACCAATCGCTTTCCCGGGAAAATCGAAGGGTGGCTTCGTCCCTGCAATCTGTGTAGCCTTAGGTCGGTGTGTTTGTCCAGCCGTCTATTTGCCCGGAACGAAAACCCACAGCCCAAAAGGGCCTTTGTTTCCGAAAACCTGGGCCGATGCGCGTGCCTGAACTGGATTAGCCATACGCCGCTCTGTTGCCTTAGGGCAAAGGTCCCCAAACTTGGCAACTTTAAAACTTGTTGGACTTCAACTCCCAGAATTCTCCAACCACCAATGCTGGCTGCAGAATTCTGGGAGTTGAAGTCCACAAGTCTTAAAATTGCCAAGTTTGGAGACTTCTGCCTCAGGGCTGTGATGAGAGAGGCAATAAGCGACAAAAGCTTTGCCCAGCCCCGTTTCAAAGTCTATTTTCACATTCATGAAATCTTCGTAACCGGCGAGGAAAGGGAAGATTCTGGAAACAGAAGATCCGGAGGAGAAACATCACACGGGAAACTAGTTTCCAGGGTTAATTTTGGAGCTGAAAACTTCTACTGTGGCGTCCAGCGTTGCATCGTTTTTTTAAAGCGTCGTAGAAAGCCTTCCCTGTGTCTGAATCGTCCACAGAGAATCCTTTCGGTTTGATAGGATGGGTATATCAGCATATGGGAGATTTTTCCTTTCAAGATGAGGAAAATTTCGGACGTCTTCCCAACAATATGGAAGCGATTTGGTGTTGCCATTTTTTTGGCTGACTTCCCGATGTACTCAGGAATCCTAGGATTTCTGATGAGACTGGCCCCTATTAACTTAAACCATAGTTCACTAGGGGCCTCCAGCTAATTGCGATAAAAGTGTATCAGTATCCGGTTTAAACACAATAAAGTTTGCATTGTAATGGAATTGTAAATTCGTTTTGTAATGGAAAAAGTTAAACATCATATATTCTAGGCTTTATATCTCATGTAGTTATTTTAATCAACATTATTCTGATTTTAGAATAGAATAGAATTCTTCATTAGCCAAGTGTGATTGGACACACAAGAAATTTGTCTTGGAATTTGTTAAACAACTCACATCTAAATCTTCCTGAATATGAAAAGCAGTATCTAAGCGTGAAATTGATCTGCAAATTTAGAGTAAAAATCCTCTAAGAGTTCCTTATCCATAGGAGAATAATGAAGTAGCCACTTCCTTAAGTAGACTTATGAGATCAGCTGTTGTTTAGAGGCACTCCCAAAATTAAGCATTACAAACTTCATTTTGTATCTTTAAAAACAAGAATGTAGAATATTCTCTATAACAAATACAGTATTTATTCAGAAACACATTACATCATGTCCTCCGGTTAACCTCTGTAACCAACCCCACTACTGTTAATGAAGGACAGACACAAGGAATACCATTTCTGCACAAAAAAATACCTGTTTGTTTAAAAGTCCATTTCCCCAGTAAGAGTAAATATGATTTCCCCCAAATTAGTAATCCAGATTAGCAAATTCCATAGGGAATGATTCATATCCTGAAGTGATATAATTTGACTGCCACGTCCCTATGAGATTAAACCCAGACACTAGAATGAAGAGCAACTACTGAGCATCAGGCTTACAGTGGAATAAGCTGTTACTAGAGGTTTTAGCACATGAAAATGTTTAAATCCCGCAGTTAAGAGAACAAAAATTCAACGTCCAAGGAGTTATCCAGTGCTATTTCACTTTACCATGGTACTTTAAAAAAAAAGATTAAAAAAAATCTTTTAGCAAAAAAATTGCACATGGACTTTAAAATACATCTTAGTTTTACATAACTTCTTTCACTGCCCACCTTTTTCTATTTTATTTCAAACAATTAAGGTGCCCTTAACCAGCTTTTCATAGAAATAGTACTACATGGCAGCAGCACTCTTATCCACAGAAAAGGACTTAGGGATACAATTTATACAAATAGGTAACTCAAGAACAAAATGGGCACAGTTTTCTATTGATATTTCAAATAATAGAGTAACAGAATTGGAAGCAACCCTGGAGGTGTTCTACTCCAACCCCCTACTCAAGCAGTAGTAGTCCTCGACTTACAACAGTTCATTTAGTGACTGTATGAACTTAAAGGCATTTTAAAAAGTAAATTTATATTTACATTACATTTAGAACCATTCTGGCACCCCCATGGTCATGCCATCCAAATTCAGATACCTGAGACCGCTAGAGTGTCCTGGTTGGAATTTGATCCAATTTTGCAGCCTTCTGATAAGTGAAGTCAATGGGGAAGCCAGATTTACAATAACCATGTTAGTAACTTAACAGCTGTGGTGATTCACTTAACAAATCTCACTTAGCAACAGAAATGTTGGGCTCAATTGTGATCGTAAGACAAGAACTACCTGTACTATTTCAGACAAATGATGGTCCAAGCTCTTTTTTAAAAACTTCAATGTTGAAGCACCCACAATTTCTGGAATTTCACTGATTGTTCTAAGTGTCAGGAAATTTCTCCTTAGTTCTAGGTTGATTCTCTCCTTAATTTTACCATCCGTTGCTTCTTATTCTGCCTTCAGTTGCTTTGAAGAATAGGTTGACCCCCTCTTTTTTGTGGCAGCCTCTTAAGATATTGGAACACTGCTATTATGTCACCTCCTAGTCCTTCTTTTCATATTTGACTTCAACTGGTAAGGGATCAACTGTTTTGCGGCCTGAGAGAAAATTGCATTGAATTAGCTTATGGACAACTGTTTTAGAGCCAATATCTCAGAAAAATTTAAATGTAACAAAATAAAGGTCTGGCTTGAATTCTATTGACATCAGGGCTAGGAAGACAGAGGCCTCTATTTGTGATTCTAAAGCATATAAAAACAGCTTACAGTATCATTTTCTATCTTGTGCTGTTAACTGGGACAATCTCAGTATTTTCCTCTGCAGTATAGATCTTCATGTCAAAAATTGGAAAATAATATAAATACTAGATAATGAAGCTAAGTACTTTACTGGCATTCAAACAAATCCATATGAAAAGCACTTCTGTGTAACATCCTGAAGATCACAACAATATTCCTCCATCAACATATTAACAACATGAATACATGGGAATGAAAGTAGTGTAGAATATGTTATATACATATTCCCACTCCTTCACAATCTCTGCCATTAGTTGCTGCGTGAACATTTCCTTTGCTGCTTCCTTTTTACCAATTTTAGAGAAGCAAACATAGCTATTATCAATGCCTGGGAGTATAGTATATCAAGCTTCTTCCACAGACACAGATATATTGAAATGAAATGTTTATTAGTTGGGTAAAGCAAAAAGGTCACCATTTTTACTAAAATAATGAAAGTTCACAATAGATGCCTATCACACCTTTAACTAGGTGTACTTTTAACTGGCTGGATACTGCAGTTGGGAGGCAGGTGTAGTAAAGGAAGAATTATATGGTGATACACATTTCAGTAGAGAAAGGGGAAATTATTCCATTAGAAATATTGGGACAAAAATTCCAACTATGAAAACAGAACAAACACATTTAGGGGAACACTACTGTACAGGAAAGGTAGCAACTGTAGAAAAACAAAGGTTTGAGTGCAGTCCAACACAACAATTGTGTTCCCATGTCTCCCAATTTTCCACACTCAGTTTACTAGTCCACTTTTGACTGCTACTTTTCAAAGTTTGATTTTGAACTCTGTAGGCTGCACAGTAGCAGAAGTCCCCGAGGATTTGAAGAGTGCCTTCAAGATGGTGTCAGGATCCACTTCAGCCGGGGGATTTGAAGATGTTCCTATGCTTGTCCGACGTGGTTCAATTTCTTTCTTCACTGAAGGAGTGTCACTCAATCGACTAGGCAGAATTACAAAAAATAACATTATATTTAGCCTCTTGACAGAATATAGACTCAAGTAACAGTATTTATTTTTTATATACAAGAGTAATGGAAAGAAAAAGAAAGAACAAAATTAGAAATGCTAGAAGCTCCAGTATTAAATGATAATCAGGAATGAAATGGGTGCTATCAATTATAATGCTGAACTCAAATAGCTTTCCATTTTTTCCGGCTAGTAATCTAAGGCAAATTTTATTTACATCTTGTTTATATTCTGTCCTTAAAGATCTTTAATTTTATGAATGTAATACACTTACAGCAAAATAGGCTGGTCTGATGTGATGACATTTCCATTAATGAAAAGATTACATTTCATTGGTTGTCCTAGTGAGAAAAAAATTAAACATAACAACATCAAAAGATGCAATGCTTTAAAATACTCTATTAGAATTGTCGCTAAGGTGGCACAAATTCTAGAAAATCATAATCTGGATCATATTCATTCTTTCCTCACTTTATATTCAGTGTCAGAAGCATTGCTTCCATGATTTTTCTCCTCTTGATAATATAAAGAAAAATCACTGTTAATTTGAACAATCCCAACTGCAAAAATCTGTTTTCTAAAATCCTGGTAAAATAGTTTTTTTTATTGTTTGATTTTGTTTTTCTGAAAATGTTTGAAGTATTTTGCAAAGAAAGAAAAAAGAAAGAAAAGCTCAACCTTTCACATGAGGTTCATACTCACCATCCAAGCATCTGTTGTTATATTTCTTATATGCAGTGATGGCATCTTCCTTTTTCACAAACACAACTTCAGCCATCCCAGGGTTCACTAAACGAGCTCGCTTTAGGGCACCACACACACAGAACAATTCCTGAGGAAAAAGTTGTTGTTTTGGAGTGAAGAATATAGTATTGCTATAACTTTAAACAAGATAGGATTGTTAAAGGCATAGCAGCAAGATACTAGGTTTAGATACTACCTAAAGTGCATGTCTCTTCCAGTATTTGTATTTATGAAGTCTTATCAGTGAGATACTACAGCATTCCCTGCATTTTATAAATGTTCTAGATTCCTTAGATTTTGAAACAACTGTATAGTTACATACAGTGTCAAGCTTACAGCAAAGGCTTTTGTGCTTCAGTGTCACAAACGTAAGGCTTTCCTTTGAACTATTAAATTCCTTCTGGTATTTAATTTATTGTACATTAGAAGATATCTAAGGGATGAAGGAGACAGACTTAAGCAGATTATTAGTCAGCTTTTGTTAAAAAGTTCCAGTTTCTCAAAAACATGTTCCTGATTACACTATTTAATGGAAACATTCAGAAAACAGGTTACATGCACTCCTTGATTTATGGCTATTCACTTAACAACATTTCAAAGTTACGACCTTGGAAAAAGTGATTTACAACCTATCCTCACACTTATGACAATTGCACCAGGCTCAAAGTATGTGATTGTAATTTGGGTGCTTGGCAACCATCTTGCACTTACCACCAGTTGCAGTATCTTGTGGTCATATGACTGCGATTTGTGACCTTCCCTGATAGTTTATGATACTAAGCATCAACTGGGGAAGCTGGATTTGCTTCATAACCACATGATTTGCTTAATGACCAGGTGATTTGCTTAACAACCATGGTACAAATGGTCATAAAATCGGGTCCAATCATATGGTGATTTGCATTATGCCTGCACCTATCTATAATGGAAATTCTGGTCCCAAGTGTGCTTATAAGTTGAAAATTATCTGTACTCTTGGACTTGAAAAACATACAATACTCACAACAATGTCCTCTTCTGTAACACGGGGGTGTAAATTATTCACAGTCATCTTAGTACCCTCTAAAGGACTGAAAGCTGGCTATAATAAGGCAAACATCAGCAATAGAGGACACCATCAGTGATGTAATAATATACACAAGCAAGGTGAAAAGCTAAAGTCTATGGTTAAATTTCTACAATTTCAGAATGCAGGTAGTCCTTGACTTACAACCATTTGTTTAGTGACCGAAGTTACAACAGCACTGAAAAAATGATTTATGACTTTTTTCACATGTTCATTGCAGCATCCCTATGGTCACATGATCAAAATTCAGATGCTTGGCAACGGGCACACATTTATGACAGGTGTAGTGCTCTGGGGTCATGTGATGGCCTTTTGTGACCTTCTGACAAGTAAAGTCAATGGGGAAGCCAGGTTCACTTAACAACCATGTTACTAAATTAAGAACTGTAATGATTAAATGATTCACTTAACAATTTTGGCACAAAGGTCGTAAAATGGGGCAAAATTCAGTTAAATAAACATCTTTCTTAACAACCAAACTTTTGGGATCAATTGTGGTCGTAAGTTGAGGACTACCTGTATTCCCTCTAACTAATATCCAACCACCATATAAAGCATATTCAGTCAGCAAAAATTTATACTGGGTTCCACAATTAGCTCATGTTATATACAATTCTGCACTTAGATTGGGGTGGGGTAGAGCCCATCCACAATTGTGAACCACACACAGTTATCAGTGGCATGAAGGAAACTGCCATGTCAAAAAATGGAGCAAGACAAAAACTAAATGCAATTTAATTTATTTAAACACAGTTCGGCATCATTAATATAGTTCTCTGGAATTCTCTGGGAACAGTACCCTGAAGATGCTTTGGTGACTTTTGCACCTCTGTATTTGGGAAAAGGACAGAGTATATCTGTTCATCTCATTTTAGACTAAAATTAATTTTAAAAGAATTTTACAATACTAAGGACAGCATACAAAGACACCTCCTCCACATCTTCAACTCACCTCAACCACTGTAGGTTCTTTAGGAGATTCCTCCTTGGTCACTAAGGTTCTAGACATGTTTGTGAGGGTCTTTGTTCGGATAGGGGAAGGAGGAACTGGAGGAGCTGTATATGCATCATTCTGGACAACTTTTGTAAGAGGGACTGTCTTTGAGAGAGAAAACTTGTTGCCACTGTGTCCAGCCTGCACAAACAAAACACAAAATATTGGA
The DNA here is from genome assembly GCA_009733165.1 of Naja naja. Lineage (NCBI taxonomy): Eukaryota > Metazoa > Chordata > Lepidosauria > Squamata > Elapidae > Naja > Naja naja. The sequence goes on along the minus strand of CM019154.1, from coordinate 20,696,610 downwards.
AAATAAAATACTGCAAATGCTAGAAGCAATTCCTTTTCTTCCAAACACCAAAAGCCAAATAGTATTACATCACAAGATCTTTCACATCAGATAATTTAGCTGCAGGAACAAACTCATGTGATCTAGACAAGACATATAGCTGTTGAATTAAGCCAACCCACTCCTTTAGTTTTTGTCTAACAACCTGCTGGTTGGAGCCTTAGAGTATACTGAAAATTGAAGCATTTCATGTTTTTTTAAAATAAAGATTTATTACACTATTTAATCTTTCTAAAAATGTTACAAACCAGAGTAAGCTTAATGAAATACACTGCCTCTATCAGCAAATGTTTCATCTAACTTAGAATACATTTTTAAAAATCACATAGTTCCAGATACTATTAATGAAAACAAAGGAGGCATTTCAAATAATTCTTGTAATAGAGGACAAAAAGATACAAAATGGGTGAGCAAAGTAAACTATTTTTTAATTATTTTTCATTTTTCATATATATTTGAAACAAGAAAATAAAGCAACAATCTTAATGAAGGATAGGCAAAAATGTTAAAATATATTCCTTTTTATATTTAAAGTTAGACAGATAGTCCAAAGAACATTAGTATAAGTCCTTTTTATAGATTTTAAGTCTGTGGACAGAAACAGTTAGGACAACAAAAATATATTTTTATTTTTATTTTTATTTATTTATTTATTTTATTCATATTTATATGCCGCCCTTCTCCTGAGACTCAGGGCGGCTTACAATGTTTGGAGCACAACCAGTGTGCTCAGCAATAGCCTTCATTCCATTGTATATGCCTGCTTATTACTAAGCGGCATTTTTACAAAGTCTTGGGTCCTCAATTTACCTACCCCGAGAGGATGGAAGGCTGAGTCAACCTTGAGCCTGGTGGGATTCGAGCCTGCACTAATTGCAGGCAGCTGGAACTAAGTGCTAGGCGTTTAATAGCCTGCACCACCAAGGCTCTTTTAATGAATCAGAACAATTAATTCATGAGAGATTACACTAAGATCATAACAACATTGCAACAAAAATCAATAAGCTCCCTCTTTTTTGACAATTGGTCTATAAAATAGTCTTAAGATTTACTTTAACTTTAATGAATGGATTTTTTAAATTACCACCATTTTCACAGAAGCTTGAAAAAGATTGGGCTACTTTAATAAATAACAGAGAGATGCTATGCTTACACAAGGACCCAAGCAATTCTTTGGATTTATTTTCAAGATGTTGCAGTCTTATTTTACACAGCAAGGCAAAGATTTACACATCATATTAAGGCACAACATGGTTTGTTTGCATTTCAGATAAAGTGTTTGTGAACCCAGCTACTTGTGATTTAATAAAAGTTAGCTAAACACACAGTCACTGAATAAATGTTCAAACCAGATGTTGGTGTGGTTTTAATCAAGCATAAGAAATCTTTTGTTTTATTTCTTTCTCAAAATCTTAGCATACAACGTGGGACCTGATTTACACATTTAACCCTACTTATTCTTCTTCATTAAACTTTGAAAACTTTTGAAGAAAACTTCCCCTTCTGGACTGTAATAGAGTACTGAATTCGAATGTGATATTATTTGTCCAGATAATATATTCTGGTATGCTGAAAACATCATCTTCCCACCCACTGACTCTTTATCACAAAATTGAATTATATATTCTAAAACTAAAGCAGGAATCTTTCTGGATTACTGCATGCAGTTTCAAAGTTAAAACTATAAAAACAAAAATGGATGATGATAGGATGAGATAATCTACTCCCTGATCATATTTTGATCTTTGAATGATTCTTTCCCCTGAAGTCCTGTAGTTATTCTTACCATTTGATTGTTGTTCTTTTATTTGTTTTAATTCTGTTATTTTTTTTTTTTTAAATTACATTTATATGCCGCCCTTCTCCGAGGACTCAGGGCGGCTTACAATTTTTGGAGCACAATCCAATGTGCTCAGCAATAGCCTTCATTCCATTGTATATGCCTGCTTATTACTAAGCGGCATTTTTACAAGGTCAGCTAATTGCCCCCAACAATCTTGGGTCCTCAATTTACCTACCCCGAGAGGATGGAAGGCTGAGTCATCTAGAGTCACACCAGCAATTGAGGTGGCATACAAGTAGGTAGGAAGATAGAATAGTAAGCAAACACAATGACAAGCACAGATCACTAATTTTGGTTGAAACCCATAGCCTGTTATTTATCACAATAATTCCTTTAACGCAAGGGTCTTCAAACTTGGCAAGTTTAAGACTTGTGGACTTCAACTGCCAGAATTCCTGAGCTAACATGACTGGAAGAGGAATTCTGGGAGTTGAAGTCCACAAGTCTTAAAGCTGTCAAGTTTGAAGCCCCCTGCTTTAAGGCAACCAACACTACTATGTAGTAGGTTTTTTAAAACTAAAATTTCTTCTACTCTGAACACAATTTATTTTTATTTTATTTTATTTATTTAATTGGATTTATATGCCGCCCCATCTCCGAGGGGACTCGGGGCGGCTTACACGCAATATATAAACAATAAATACGTCTTTATCAAATTAAATCCAATTATAAAATCAATTAAAATACCCTTAAATTAAAATTCCCAACCCTGCTCAGTCCAGGGCAGCCTGTACAAACAGCCAAGTCTAGAGATCACGGCGGAAGGAGCGCAGGTCCGGGGCCAAACACAGCTCTAGAGGTAGCTGATTCCAAAGGGTGGGCGCCTCCACAGAGAAGGCCCTCCCCCGGGGGACCACCAACTGATATTGTCTGGCCGACGGCACCCCCAGGAGGGCCTGCCTATGGGAGCGTACCGGGCAATTGGACCTCGATGCTGGTAGGAGGCACTCCTCCAAGTACCCCGGACCCGAGCCATGCAGGGCTTTATAGGTTAATACCAGCACCTTGAATCTTACACGGAGGGCAAACCGGCAACCAATGAAGGTCGCGCAGGAGGGGTGTCACATGGGAGAATCAGGCCGCTCCCATCACCGCCCGCGCAGCTGCAATTTTGTACCAGTTGAAGCCTCCGCATAGTCCTCAAGGGCAGCCCCAGGTAGAGAGCATTGCAGTAGTCAAGACGGGAGGCAACTAGCGCATGAGTGACCGTGCGTAGGGAATCTCAGTCCAAGTAGGGGCGCAACTGGTGCACCAGGCGAACCTGGGCGAAAGCCCTCCTGGCGATGGCTCCCACCTGCTCCTCCATACTGAGCCGTTCGTCCAGGAGGACACCTAAGTTGCACACCTTATCCACCGGGGGCAACACCTCTCCCCCTATGGTCAAAGATGGAACTTGCTGTATTGTTCAAGTATCTTGAACCCGAGATGCGGTATGCACAGCCACTCAGTCTTGTCAGGGTTGAGCTGGAGCCTGTTCCTCCCCATCCAGATCCGCACCGCCTCCAGGCATCACGAAAGCACGGGGAGGGCATCACTGTGGTGGTCTGGGGTGGAGATGTAAATCTGGGTATCATCCACATATTGATGATACCTCACCCCGAAACCACGGATGATCTCACCCAGCGGCTTCATGTAGATGTTGAACAGGAGGGGAGAAAACACTGACCCCTGGGGAACCCCACAAGTGAGGGTTCTTGGGGGTCGATCCCTGCCCCCCCATCAACACCCACTGCGTGCGCCCTGAGGGGAAGGAGAACCACCGTAAAACGGTGCCTCCCACTCCCAACTCCCAAAGACGCCACAATAAGATACCATGGTCGATGGGATCAAAAGCCGCTGAGAGGTCTAATAGAACTAGGACAGAGGAATGTCCCCTGTCCCGAGCCCTCCAGAGATCATTGATCAGCGCGACCAATGCCGTCTCCGTGCCATAGACAGGCCTTAATTGAATTAAGTGACATATGACTAGTTAGAGTGACATATGACTAGTTAGATTATGACTAGTTAGATTGAACTAGTTATGACTAGTTAGATTGGACACTGAGACCTCCTTTCATGTTTTTGCTTAACTTATTTTGAAGGACCTTTGGCCATATTTCATAAAATATGGTTCTTAAGGTAAATAATAAAAGCATTAGTAATCTAGTTCAGCAAACAGTGACTTCCTTTCTGCGCTTTTAACTGATAGAAATAAAAATAAAGCAACATTTTTTAGAGATCATTCTGTAATTGACCTGCGACATACCTTCCATTGTCTTATCAAAATATATGACTGGGCTCATACATGATATTAAGTTATAATATAGTTTATTAGTGGCTTTGTACAATGCATGAGCCTCAACATGATCTATCATTTATAATATGCACCTTTTCATCAGAATGATATGGATTTTCAAGACAACATCAGAAATTATATCCCAAAACTGTGGTGTTTTGATAGTAAAACACAAGACTAGATTACCAAAGGGAACTTTCCTCTTGCCTCTCTAATGATCTTTCACCAGAATGATGAAGGATAGAGTTAGTTTGCAATACAATGGAATCTGGACAGATTTCAATTACTAGCTAGTTCAACAGATGGAAAGAGAAATTAATGCACATTAAATCTATGAGGCTCTACATCTGCCCCAAATACAGGTAATTGTCACCTTGTCCTAGAATAGGTGTAAAAAATGTACAAATCTGTAAGCTGGAATGAGAATGTTCATCCAATATGAATAGAGAGAAAGCATATGTACATGCTCCCTAAAGGCAGAAAAGAAAAAAAAACCAGATCCTTACTGCATTGTTCAGGAAGCTATTTGTTGCTGTGATTTTCATCTCTTTGTTGGGAAAGGGAGATACAGTTTCATCATCATCCTCTGTATCGTATAGGCACTAAAACAGAAAATAAGTTGATACGATTTTTATAATAGAAATAATTAATTGAATATTTCACATTGTATCTGCAAAATGGTTATCTTAAAGAGATGGGGTTGTGTTGAAGTAACAGCTAACCTCAACAAGTAAGCTGTTATGGACTTCAATTCTGCTTCTAGCTATCAAGAATATGCATGTAGTGATCTTTTAAAATTTATACTGTATATGTTACTCAACAAATTAATCAACCAATTTTTCTGAGTATAATACTTCTCAGAGGTGAAACAGATATGAAGGTATCACAATGCTGAAGAAATTTGTGATGCATATAAGGGCTATTTTAATAGAGAAATATAAACTTTTCCATGCATGTATTGCTTACTTACTGAAATGCTTCAAAACTGTTCGATCAGGTAATATCAAAAACTATTTAGAAACCCAGGAAAGCTTGACAATACTTATAGTGAAACAGAAGATGGATCATTTATGCTATAATTCACATTTTAAGTGACAAACTGATTATATTAGATATTTACAGATCTAATTTATACAGAATAATCCCAAAGCAGATGCTTCCAATGATTTGTCAACATTGTACGCATAGGAATGATTATGATTATGTTACTATATTAACCACTGAGGTGTCACTTTCAAAGTAGTAAAAGGGGGGCAAGTCTAGGTTTTTTTTCATTCTTTTTAGTGTTAACATGGGTACGGATTTAGAATTATGGAGAGAATATGTGATGAAAGGGCAAATCTGACGGACAAAAGAATTCTGTAAATGATAAAAGAGTATTAACAATGTGAAGATAATTAAAGGATAGACATGGATGAACTTTATCTTTAATATGATGGGCAAATATATTGTTATTTGTAAGATTTATACATGAAGTTTTTAAAATATATATGTATATTTGCAATTAACTTGAAATGAACTGGGGGCTATACAGATTGAGATTAAGATTTGAGATTAGGATTAATTTCTTTGACCCTTTGTCCGCTAAAATGGAATAGAAGTGAAGTCAAATGTTTAAAATGAATATAGATCTACTGTCACATTTGCATGTAAAAGTGGTGACTCGGGAACATGCTGTCTACTGAAAAGAGCTGTTTTAAAAAATTGTTAAAAATTGAATAAAATTTGTTTAAAAAAAAAAAAAAACTGTTCGATCAGGTAATATCAAAAACTATTTAGAAACCCAGGAAAGCTTGACAATACTTATAGTGAAACAGAAGATGGATCATTTATGCTATAATTCACATTTTAAGTGACAAACTGATTATATTAGATATTTACAGATCTAATTTATACAGAATAATCCCAAAGCAGATGCTTCCAATGATTTGTCAACATTGTACGCATAGTAGCAAAATGTATAAAAACAGGTTATAAAGTTATGTAAAGACACGCACCTGTTTGTGGGTATGATTATTCACAATGTTGACCTTCATACCTGCAGAATGAGCATGTGATGGAATTGTCGCCTTCTGCTGTTATTGGGGTAGGAGAGGAAAAAGATAAAATCAGCAAAGGATATAATCAACTTCTGGAGTTAATTCAAGGAAGATTACAAAAATGTGAATTGTTATTCTTTAGTGCTTCTAATAACAAACAGACCAATTATTTATTTACCAAATTTTTGAAGTCTTAAAATGCATTATTCTACAATCTCTTCCACTAACTGTAATAAAAGACTTTTTAATGTGATATAGAAATTAAGCAAATAAAGTTGTACTATTAAAAAAGAAAGCATAATTGCAGGAATTGCTTTGTCCCATAATTGTGTTCTGCAGCCAAACTTTTTGTAAAGGAACCCAGAGAAGGCTCAATGCTTTACAGAATTATTACCCAAAGCTTTCTCTGACTTTTATTCAGATATTTGGAATCAGCCTGGTTTTGTGAGATACGATAACAAAACTCTGGAAAAATCACTGTACTTTTTACTGTAAGGCAAGCTCTAACTCAACGGTATCAGACTGATTATTAAAAGTAACTGCTTGGTTTTTAAAACAAATTCTACAGTTAGAACTCAGTGTATTTACCATGATCAATCAGCCTCTGTGGAGCAGGCTGTTGCTTCTGCCCTAAAATAGAACTTAAAAAGCAAAAGGGAATTGCTGGAATTGGTTTGTTTCTACATTTTTAAGTTGGATTACAACTGAACAAAGTTTTTCTGGATTATAACTGAACAAAGAAGGAAAAACTGGATGACATTTTAACATGTTGTAGAGTGCCTTAAGCTTGACAACCTGATACAGGGACGAAGATTGGGAAGCTTCTAGCATAAAACTGGAGAAGAAAGACAAAAATACTGAACTAATCCCTTCTTGTGCTGATAGCAGGTAAGATGGTATAATACCTTTGGGAAATTAAGATATCTTTCCAAGCATTTCAATAGGTATGTATACATATATGCTATCAGCTTTGTGTGCATAATATACCATTGTTTCTATGGGAAAACTGAAAATTACAGAACAATATAGCATTCTGAGCCAGATGGCAGGCTGATGCATTTGTATTAACCTGCCATCCTTATGAGTAGTGCATTACTAAATATTTACAGAATATCTTTTCTGCTTCAAGGGATACAGTCTATCTTCCCTTTTCTCTTTTATGGTGTGCTTAGCGAAGTAAACAGAATCATTGTGGCATCTTATTTCAAATTCATTACAAAACTGCCTCAGTCAGTGATAGCACCTAGTCAACCTTGGCTGGTTGTAGGAACTAAGCAGAGTTGGTTGTGATCAAAGGGAAAAATCTGGGAATTACAAAACTATCAGCTAGACTTTTAAAAATACATGTTACTTCTGTGTACTGCCAAAAAAAACCTGCATAGAAGCAATCACCAGAAGCCTAGTTCAATTCAAGGAATCTTAATTTTTTTAAATAAAGCCCTGTTTAGTTTACTCAAGATACAACATAAATCAATGCTTTATATAATTTTTAATATAACCATAAGGGTATGAACTTGATGCTCTCTACATACTGTCTTGATAAGAACTGAAGCCCCAAACAGCTATACAGCACCAATTTGTCCCTCTTGCAGAAATTTATACAAGAGGAAAATATAGGAGAGATTACAAGTTTGTCATTTAAATAATGCAGTTTTATATAATTCATATTAGATGTAGGCAAAATAAATATCCACATCTATTATAAACTTAACCGCAGTAGTGTTTCCCATACACTTGGAACACTGCATTAAGAAAAATATTATTTTACTATGGTGAATAACCCTGCAAGAGCCAGTTCCTCATATTTGATCTAGAGAAAAGACAGCTAAATGTCTTACATATATTGATTTTTCCTATTGTTACAAAAATGTTGTCACTGTATGTTCAGAATATCGGAGAATGTCATCCTCATTCATCTGTTAAACCTCTTCAATAGTTGACACAGATGCATTTTACAAAATACTGGTGTCTGAAGCTGTTTCAGTCTGGCTTCAGGCCAACGTATAGGACAGAGACCGTGTTGAGCACATTTGCTGATGACTTCCAGCAGAACCAAGATGTGAGTGGTTGCATCCATCCTGGTGCTCCTTAATCTATCAGCAGCTTTTGAATTTGTCGACCATAGTGTCCTTCTGGACTGCAGGGATAAAAAGTGGGTGTCACTGGGCTCCAGTCATTCACTCCTTCTTCAGACTGGTTCTAGTCTGGGAGGAAGGGGTGGGGGGTGGGGAGAATGCCTTTGGATTCAACATTGCCCTTCCTCCTGTTCAACAGCTACATGAAACCCCTGAGAGAGGTCATCTGCTGCCAGTTCAGGGTGCAATTCTTCATTTGAACACCAAGTGTCACAGGTGTAGTTGTCAATGTCCTGACTCCCTGTCTGAAACTGAGTCTGAATGGGACACAATAGACTTTGACTCAATCCTAACACGACTGAGTGGTTGTGGCTGTTTGGACTCTCTAGGTTGATGATATCACCACCCTTGGATGATCTTGGATGGAGCAATGCTTTCCCAGTCAAAACTAGTATGCAACTTGGAGGTTCTTGTGAAATTGCAGCTACTGTTCAAAAAGCAGGAAGCAGTTGTGGCCAGAAGTCCTATGCACAAGTACATCTTGTATGCCAGTTGTGTCCCTTCCTTGATTGGGAGACCCTTCAGATAATCATTCATGCCCTGGTCACCTTAAGCTTTGATTACTGCAATATGCTGTATGTGGGGCTGTCCCTCAGACTATCCTAGAATGGTTTCAACTGCAGTGGCACAAGCAGTAATAGGTGCATCTTGATGTACCCATGTTTCACCATTGCAAGCAAGCTGCATTGGCTGTCAGTTGGCTTGAGAATGGATACCTGGATGACCATTTATCTCCAATGATTTCTACCTGCCAAGTGTGCTCCAGCAGAGTGGGTGCACTCCAGGTCCCCTCCATTAAATTTTGCCATGTTCTGGGGTCTAGGAAGCATGCCTTTTCTATGGTGGCCTCCACACTCTGGAATAGCACCTACCCAGAGATAAGGAATTTTTTCTCCTAGAGTTCTACAAAGGATTGACAATCTGGCTCTGGTCCTGGGATTGATGTCTGCCATTGTTCAACAGCCCCCTATTTTGTTTTGTGGGTTTGTTAGCAATGTTTCAGTATAAGCCACCTATTAATTTTCTTTATCAGTGTTTTGTATACCAGCCAAGTCTACTTGAGTTGGGTGGCCAATAAATTTAAATGAATGAATATAAATCTTGTTATAAGGAATTCTGAGAGATTCAGTTGAAATGAACTGTCAAGAATTTGACATAAACTGCATTGTTACTTTCGCCAATATTTTTCCTTGAAAACTCATTTCTTCTGAAACCAGAAAAAAGAAAGTGAATTAACAATAACTTACTTGTATTGTTTTTGTGATCTTTACAGCAGGAGATACTGTTTCCACAACTGTGTCCATGGTGGCTGCAACTGGAGCACTTCTCTTCAAACTGATTTTCTCTCTAGCATCAATAACTTTGGTCACTTTTTCTACACTCTGTTGTTTCCGGGAATTTAGCATCTCCCGGGCATCTTGAACCTTCCCTTTGATTTTGAACCTTGCATCTTTCTGAAGCAGTTTCTCCCTGGCATCTTTCACACCAATTTTGTGCCTAGCATCAGTAATACCAATCTTTTGACGTGCATCAAATGTCTGCTGAAAACTGACACTGGGTGATGATCTGCTTAAAAAGGTTTGCTGGTTTCCAATTCGAGATCTAATGCCTCCAAAGACCGGCCTCATGTTCAGTCTGAAAGAGAAATGCCACCTATTAACTAAAGCTTTTCAGTTAAAACGAAAACAATCAAATACTTCCAATTCATCATAGAAGATTTAATAGATAACAGATTTATAGTTCTGAATGAAAATGTAGCATGTTGGTTTTACCCACAATTCCAATAAGCCTCTGAAGCAGGTTTATAGTGTAAATGATATAGCCTATGTGCACTGTAGCTTTTCCAGAAATGCACTTTTTAGATAATATGTCGGTGAAATGTTTTTAGACACCTTTGCACACTTTTTGCATTACATAGAACCAAGAGCCTCGGTCCAAAAAGAAAAAAAACGGAACAAAATCAGGTCCAGCTGCAGTATTTAAAGATGGGGCTAACGGAAACCACTTCTTGAGACCGGGTGGGTGGGAAGGTGGGCGGATTGCTGGATACACTGGGGCAGGCGGGGAGGCTTGAAAAGCTTTCTACTCAGCCCTCACCTACAACATGCTGCTTCTGCTCCCCGTACCCCTCTCGCCCGGAGACCCACTGGCACTGTCTTCCTGCCAGCCGACACCCCCGCACTGCTCACGGTGGGTCACCGAACTCTCTAGGTTAACGACTGACAAAACGATAAACCAATCAGAAGGCAGGATGTCGCTCTGGGCGGGCCTTCCCTCCCGGACACAGTACGGATCTTTTCTGCGTGCTACAATGGGGAGCGGGCCGTCAGGTTCCCTCCTTGTAATTTCTCTGCAGATTGATGGTTCTTTCCACTCACCTCCCTTTTGTATTGACACTGACGCCGCGCTTCTTGATCAGTTCATCCAAAGATAAATCCGCCATATTTTCTCTAGGCCCGGAGAAAAGTCGCAGCAACCGACTCCCGGACATGAGATGCAACTACTTCCGGTCTCACGCTTATATCCGTTTGTCTCAGCTTCTCGCGGCTGTAGACAAATCACGCGTAATTAGAGATTTCGCGGAGACTAGTTTCCCATAACCCAAAGCGACAACATTTTAATTTACATGTATAAAATGAGATATTAGATGCATATTTTTCCAGATTCTAAAACATTTTTCTTATATTAGCGAGTCAGAGGATAAGTAACAGAGGTTTAAATTGTTAGAGTCAGGTTCTTTTGGTCTTATACAGTTCACCCTCATTGGAAACGACTTTGTTGTCAACCACCTTTCCTCCTCCAGATTAAAGAAGCATGCCTTAAACTTATGAGTAAGGAAAATAACGATTCGGGGTGACGCCCGGGTCCTCACTATCAATGTGAGAAGAATTTTTGAGCGGGTACAGGTCGTCCCTAAGGTGACCCGCCTACTTAGCGGGATGCCTGGGTGTTATGATCTGCCCGAAACACTGTTGTAAAAATATGAAAAAGAGTATAAATTTTTGTGGTAGTTTAATGTGAACACTACTTCAGGTTGAATGTTATGTAGTGTTTCCTGTTGTTTTGCATTTTTAAATGATATATTGCCAAATTTTTAGTAGTTCTAAGGATGTTGGTTTCAATTCTGCTTCCTCCGAAGTCCTACATCAATCCACTAGTTTTCTGCATGTCAAAGTCTATGCCTTTTAATAACATTTGTATTGGAAAAAATGCTATCCATGATTCTCCTGATTTGCCGCAATTGACCAGCATGGCTCACCTATAATGAGATTTCATTGTGTTTCCAGGATCAACCAGCCCCTACTTACATCCTGGAGAAGAGTTCAGGTCTGCTGGTAGTGGGCATGGTGAGTGTAGGAATTGGAGCATGAAAAACATTTACCATTATCTAATTATTGTATACTGTCAGTAATAAATATATGAGCCCAGTTGAAGTTATTTATCCATCTATTTTTGAAATAACAGATTGTGTGTATACGTACACTTAACTCTGTAATCTTACTCAACAAGTCATGACTCCTAATTTTTCACTGTTTAACATATGCCATATTTTAGCAAAATTCAGTTCATGTCAATTCTCTAGCAGTTTGCTCATTCTATTTAAAAAGACTCCATGGGATTGAACAGAAAATAAATCTTCATAATTTGAAAGGGAGGAAAAAGAAAGTAAAGACAGTGTATCAAGTGCTGCTCATGGCAAAATATTACTTGGTCCCCATTACATACAAGCAAACAACCAGGAATAGCATTCATACTTTGCATTTTCTTGACTTCATGGATACCTAAAACAGCCTCGTGTTATAATTATGTCACTTTTGCTCCTCCAAATGTAGCTACTATAATTCCCCCAAGGCTTTTATTTGCTCATAAGAAGTAAAGCAATTAGTTTTTTCACATTTTAGGATCCTCTTACTATATATGCTACACATCATACATCTACAACTTATGCTTCAACCTTTTATGAGTGTTAAAGCAAACCAACAGTTCAATTAAACAAAGTACAAGCACTGACAGAAGTAGAGGTGGTGAGAGTTTTGGAAAATGAAAGGACATTGCTCAGAAAATTAACATGTTCTTCAAAATTTAACTTTTAAAAAATAAATTCAGTGAAACTGAATACAGCAAACTATGACTTAAATACTTCAAATCAGCAAAGATAAATATGAGGGTGAAGGTTCATTCTCCAAACTTGTGGATTGCTTTCCAAACGTTAGATTACCAAGGTAAGTAACATCTTCAGCCGATGTCATTGTCAGTGTGATGAGTGAAGTGAGGGTCAGGTGAGTCATCAGTGAGTCTTACAATCGGGTGATGGTCATTGGCAGGTGAAGTGCTGGTGGGGGAAGCTTGCGTGGGTGGGTTGAGGGTTTGTGTTGTCTCTAGTTGGCTGTGCAGTTAATTTAGATTGAGAGATTCATAGGCTGGTTATAGACCAATGTGTCTGTTGATGAAATTGCTTTTGGAGTGCCAGGCTTTAATGAACTCACAAGCGTGGCAGGTGATAGCGTGGCCAATGATTTTTGTGTTGCTCTGATCGAACAGGTGCTGTTTGGTGTTAGTGTGGGTAGAGATTAAGGATTTGGGGTTGTGGCATTTAACTGCCAGCCAGTGTCTGGGGATCCTGGTTTTTAATTGACATGATTTTTGTCCCAAGTAGAATGGATTACAATTGTTACAAAATTGTTGATTTTGTAGATTACGTTGTTTCTTTTATCCTTCTGTTATCTTGTCTTTGGTTCTGCGTAATTCCTGGCAGTGTGGCTATAATAGCCCACAGTGGTTTGTGGGCTATTGCTATTCCTAGTGGGTGGAGAATTCTGGCTTTTATTTCTTGACATCTTTTGTGTATGGTAAGGTTAGTTTTTGTGTGGTGGTTGGCTGTGTAGTGTATTGTGGTTTGGGTGCTGTGTCTCAGAATATGAAGTTTTTTGGATAGCTATCATGGATAAAAGACATCAAGCAGCTCTTTCTCTTCAGCTTTTCTTAGTGTTGTGGTGCTGCAGTGTGTCCTGGCCCTTCTGAAGAGGGTCTGGACGCAGCTTCTTTTTGTGTGCAGTGGGGTGGTTGCTTGAGAAGCTGAAGAGATGGTCTGTGTGCATGGGTTTGTGGTAGATGTGGGTTTCCAATCCTCCATTGTCTCATCTCATGTCTATGTCTAGGAATGGGAGTGTTTCCTCTTTGCATGTGAATTTGATCCCAGGGGAAATTGTTGAGTAGGTGGTGTTTTTTTCTTCAATTCGGGAATGTTTGATTATGACGAAGGTGTCATCGATGCAGTGTGTCCAGATTCTTGGTTAGATAGTGGGTAGAGCTATGGATTCAAGCTGTTGCAAGATTGCTTCTGCTATTAGGCCTGATATGGGTGATCCCATCAGGGTTATCTTGTACTTGCTTATAAATTTTTCCCATTGAAATATGTGTTGGGGCATAGATCCAGGGGTTTCATGATGGTTTGTGGATATGGAGTGTTCTGTGGTGTCATCATTTTTGTGGATATGGTGTTTAGTGAGTAGGTGGTGTATGGTTTGTTTAGCCAGGTCAATGTCAATCAAGAAGAGAGTGGTGACCATTTCTTTCTTGTTGAACTTGGTATGCTTGATGCATTGGAGAAATTGTGCTGGGGAGTTTATTGAGTGGGTTGAGTCGTTGACCAGGTTTCTGAGTTTCCTCTTTAGGGTTTTTGCTAGTTTGTATATCAGTGTTCCAGGTAGGGATGCAATAGGGCATGAGGGGATCCGGTTCTGGTGTATTTTGGGGTGTCCTAGAACCTGGGTATGGAGGAGTCTTGTGGTTGCATGTGTTTTCTCTCTAGTGGTGTTAGCTGTTGTTCCTTTTTAATTTTTCTTAGAGTGTCTTTTATTTTGTTCTGTTTTGTCACATCATTGGGGATTATTTGTTAGGTGTTGGTGTCATTTTCGGCTTTCCCGATGTAGAATTGTCCATTTTGCCATCAGGCTGCCTTTGTCTGCTGGTACGATGACAATGCTTTCGTTGTTTCAGTATCTTTAGTGCTCTACTCTTCTCCTTTTGGCTGTGTATTTTGTCTGTTGTGTTGCTCATTGGGGATGATTCCTTATCTGATGTCTTCTTGTGTTTCTTGGTCCAGGTGGTGCATCTTTAGAATGGATTTAAATGGAATCAACATCTAACTGAGGACGTGTGAGGATGGTCTTTCCATCATCACATAGACATTAGATAGAACACTGACCCCGACATCCCTTGAACTCTGCTGAAGATGTTACTTAACCTGATAACAAAACGTTCAGAATCTAACCCACAAGCTCGGAGAACCTTCCCCTCATCCTACACCCGAGCTACAGATATTTGCTGCTATTTCAAAAATAAATATTTAGATCATTTCCTGCAATTGGAAAAAACAGTTTGTAATTTTTGTCTTATAAAGTCAGAATCATATAATTCCGCAGAATTACAAAGGCAAGGATGTTAAAAGGAAAACGTATTATGAAATGTTGACTGACATAAAAAAATGCAACGAAAAATTGTCCAAGGACTTTAAAAATAGCATCCTGACCCCTCTGAGGGAAGCCGATAAGGTAAACCTAAAGAATGTCATCATTACTATTATTTAGAAGCCATTCTAAAGTATTTTCAGATTTTGAGTAAAAAAAACCCTATTCGATTATTTTAAGTCTTTCTGTATTTATGCAGTTCTTTCAAGCTTTCCAAACTTCAGCCATTCTATAAAAAAGCTACAAATTACATAATTTCAAAATCTACTGAAGTCAGGAATTGTTTGACTATATGAAAAAATACTTTTGACAATGCAGCTAATTCAAGCAGTGATTATTGAAACACTCCAAAAATAGATTATTTTACATTTCCGTTAACATTTTCCTCTCTAAGGTAACATGAAGCATATCTTGAAGGCGAATTATTCTGAAAATGAACAGATTTTTCTCAGTTTTTTAATAATAGAGCCCATGATCATTCAAGGAAACTGAATGGTAGAATATTTAGAAAGAGATATTACTTTATATCGCATGAATTTACTTTCGCTACTTGTGAAGGTCACCAAAAAGCTCTTTTTTCAAACTGTCAAAAATTGTAAGAATGTACAATACAAGGCTACCAAAACCTATCCTGGAATAATGCGTGTGTATTTCCAGAAGAGCATTTCAAACCTATGAAATTATGAATGTAATATGCAAACAATGTGTTTCTGATATACAGAAAACTGCCCAATTCATTAATATGTATCTTGTATATGGTCAAATTTAGCTTACATCTTAAACACAACTTTAGATAAACAAAATACTGTTATCATTTTCTACCTACTAAATTCAGAAAACAATTTAAACAAAAAAAAGGAGCACTCAATTATTAATTGAACCAAGTAGCAATCCTAGTTTAAGCAATTTGTTTTAGAGCAGGGGTGTCAAACTCGTGGAGTCACGTGACATATCAGGACTTCCCCCACTTTGCTAAACCGGGCAGGGCCGGAGCCAGTACATAACGCATCTGGCCCACGGGCCATGAGCTTGACACCCGTTTTAGAGTTGTTAAATATTCTGATCTATAGCCGCTTCCCAAATTTCTTAAGAGCTCTTGAATAGATAAAACTAAAAAAAAGCTGGAGCTTTTTCATGAGTTAAGCTGAACTACCATCACCAAGATCAGAATAAACTATTTTTGGAAGGATGTGATGAAAAAGTCTATCTTTTCCTATTAATTCTACAAAATGGTACCTTTTACTCAATTATATTATTGTTACTGAAAAGTTAAATATTTTACAAGCTCATTTTTGACAACAATAATATATTGGATGTATTAGTTTCTAAAACAATTTTTAAGAGAAAATCTATTGTTTACTTTTATATTATATATACCAGTGGTGGCTAACCTTTTTGGGCTCCTGTGCCAAAAACTGCACACGTGCACGTGCCAGCACATAGAAGACAATGCGCGTGATTCCGCCCCACTGCCCCCTTACCTGCACTGCGTCTCCCAGCTGATTTTCAGGCCGTTTGAGGCCTTTTTCAGCCTGCCAGAGGCTTGAGGGATGCCTCTGCAGGCTTTGCAGCCTGAAAAATGGGCCTGTTTCATCACTTCCAGTATTTCCAGAAATACAGGAAGTGATGAAACAGGCCTACTTTTCGGCCTGCAAAGACATCCCTCAAGCCTCTGACAGGCTGAAAAAGGCCTGAAAATCAGCCGGGAGGCACGCGCATGCGCAGTGAGGTAAATTTGCCTGGGGCTCGTGTGCCTGCTGGATTGCGTAGATTTTGAAATAAGTGCAAGGCACTATATTCTGAGAAAGGGTACGTATCCATTACTGAAAATAAAATTTTATATCTACATTTTAAAAATTCCAAGTACGCATACTTTCACTTTGTAAATTTAAAATGTCATAATAGGCCTGATTAACATATTAGTTAACTATGATCAACTAAGCATCATTTGACAATTATGAATTTTGTACTTGTCATTTCAAAGAATTCTAAAAACAAAACTTGTTGGGATTAGTTAATCATCCAAGGACAGCAAGAAAAGAACAAAGTTAGTTTGCGGGTTTCATTGATATAGTTTTGCTTAACTTTGAGGAAAAACTTCTTCATCATTACAAAAGCTATTAAACCATAAATTAGAATCTAAAGCAGTTTTAGCTCCAGAGC
Organism: Naja naja; assembly: GCA_009733165.1. NCBI lineage: Eukaryota > Metazoa > Chordata > Lepidosauria > Squamata > Elapidae > Naja > Naja naja. The sequence goes on along the minus strand of CM019154.1, from coordinate 20,679,646 downwards.
TAGATATGAAATTTTTGTGACAAATTAATGGAAGGTAATATATTTATACATACTTGGGTTGTTGATATATATTTATGCAATGTTATATTTGATAATAAATTTCTCTACTCTGTTTAAAATGTCTGTTGGAGTGTCAGTGTATAATTCAGTTGTTAAAACTTACCTTTTCAAAGAAAGCTGTATTCCGTATGTATAGAAATATGAGTTACATAAAGTATTTTAGAGTTAGTCTGTGTTTCATAAACTTTTCAGTATACTCATGAACAATATGTATGAAACATTATCTTTCAACAGATTTCCAAATTTAATTGAAAAAAGTATCAATGTTAGAAGCATGCACATCAATTGTTAAGAGGGAGTGGGAACACACAGCTATTTCACTGGACAAAAATTATTTTTTTTGCTTACTTTATTATTGTTTGCTGTTTACAATTAAGGATGTGCAGTTAACACACCACAAGAAAAAAAAACAGAAAAATCATTTTGAAAGAAAAAAACAAATATATTGAACATAGACCAATTAAATTGTACAAAGACATGGGACTGGCTTTGATTTAAAAGATTCAAAAAATTTTTTTTTAAAGGATGAAATGCAACAGCTGTTTGACTTCCAAGTCTAAATAGGCACTGTAAAAATAAAATTTAAACGTTGTCATTTTCTTCAGCACATGTCCCCAACCTAAACATTGCCAAACATGTTCAGTTCTCAAGAAGGAACTGAGAACTCAATCTTCTGGTGGTAGCAAAAGCCTGGAACCCACTCAACCTCTTTAAAAATGATTCAGTGCTGCTGTTTGACAGAATAAAACTAGAAGAGCTTATAAAGGTTTGAAAGCATCCAAAGCAAAAAGCACACTATAGTTTTGTTTACTATAACCTGTATTGGAGAAGAAAACATTTAAATCTATTATGTTGGTACATAAACCTGGTATCTTGAAGATAGATCTTTGAAAATATGTCTTACAAGTTTACTGGAGAAGGAAAAAGGAAACTGCTTCACTTATCAATTGAATTATCAATGGAAACGGATCAATTCAGACTTCATTATAACCATGTTTATACACTGTACATCTATCCTAGGTGGATAAACATTGGAATTGCTCACTGATGTCCCTTTTAATAACTGTAAACTAAACCACAGTATGCAACTTCATAGGAAGATAAAGGATCAAGTGAATGTACAGCCAGTTATATCTCTCCTGCTTCACGTTCCTCTGAGCTTCTCCTGTCTTCTGATCGACCATTTGCACTTTCATAAGATCGCTTCCTTTCTTTGCAGTTTCGATCTCTTGGAGATTTTTCTCTGGGGCAACTTTCTTTGTCACGTGATGTTCTGTTACGATCTCTGGTTCGTTCCTGATCTCTGGAAGCTCTTTCTTTTGATGATCTGAAGAAAAAATTAATGCATCTGAAAATGTACATTACTTTCATTTGATTTTAACTGTTCATTAAGCCTACCAGAGCACAATTATCACTGTGTATCATTTCCAAAACTGAAATGGAAAGAACACAGAGCTTAACATAATTAGAACAAATTTTAAACTGAAATCACTAATTTTATTTTTCAAGAGTATAAAAGCTGAGAAAATCAAATGAGTGCTATCCAGTATATTTTTCTTATAGCAATTAAAATTAGTTCCAGCTACTAGAAATAATGCAGATTCGCAGTGTCAGATTCAACTTACATTTAAATAATATGCTTATAAAAGTTAAAGCTGAACTTGGAGATCAGACCTGAAGTTTTGACTAACTGAATAAAAGGGCAAAAGATCAAAAGAAAAAATGGGTTTTGAAATGTAATTTCAAGGAAGACTAAATGCTGAAAAAATACCTAAAACTTGATGAATTCACCTGAGACTATTTTTTTGTAAACAGGATTCAACCGAAATCACATAGCCAAATTTAATTCTATCAATTTCTGCTAATACTGCAATTTATTTCTGTAGGTTTGAAGATCTTAGTTTGTAAAGTTACTACTTTAGGTATTTAACTTTATTACCTACTTTAATTAGGTAAATGAAGACTAAACACATACTGAAAATAAATGGACATAGCACATTTAAATGAGTTGAAATTATTAAAGACTGAACAAAAATCCCAAAGTGAAATATAAAACTAAAAATATTTGCTAAATTAAAAAAATGTTACAAACCAAATCATGCTAGGAAATTGAAATTTAGACTACAATCTTATATTCACTTTTTGGTATTGCTTTTGAATTTATTGATGTTATTGGTGTTCCCTTTCAAGTTGATAAATGTAGAATTTTATATTAATCTCTTAAGAAAGAACTTGCAGCAAAATATCTCCAGAATTCAATTTCAGTCTACAGCTAGTTTTTGACTTATGGCTGTTTAACAGCTGTTCAAATTTACAATGGCCTCAGAAAAAGGGACTTACACCATGTACTTCCATTTACAGCTGTTGCACCACCCCTTTGGCCATGAAATTACAATTCAGCACTTGGCCAATCTGCTTTTATGACTGGTAGCATCCTTTGGGTCATGTCACTGCAATTTGCTACCTTTTTTGCCAATTTCCAGCAAAAAAAAAAATCATTGGGGAAGCTGGATTTGGTTAATGACCACGTGATTCGTTCAACAACTGCTGTAAAAATTGTAGTAAAATTGGGTCCAACTCAATCTGTGGCTGCACAACTTACAATGGAAATTACCAGTCCCAACTGTGGTCTTCAGTCGATGACTACCTGTATTCTATTCAGTTTCCCATGTTCTTCCAAAATGAACTAGTTTTTTTAATTGACAAGTGAGAATGTAACTTCTCACTGACTTATTAGAGTAGGGGTAGGGGTGAATTTGTCTCCTCAGATTTCTTCCCACTTCTGCAAACCTTGTGAATCTTCCAAGCATGCTGATATTTCCTTGTTTGATTATAGCTACCCTAAGTTTGCACCTGAGTTGATTATAATTAAAAGATTTTGAAGTACACTGTTCTAATGTACTTATAATAAACAAAATGGAAGAAAAACTCTCAGCTACTGTTGAAGATCGGTTGATGGCCTAGGTGAGATCTTTTCTGTTCAAAAGCTAACAAAATGCCAACTGCATATTAAAATATTACCTTTTTTTGGAATTTGGTTCTCTGCTTCTGTCTCTGGAGCTGTGACTGCTCCTATGGTGACTGCGACTCCGGCTGCGACTAGTAGAACGAGACCTATGACGATGTCGCTTTTCACGGGACCTGGAACGGGTTCTTTTCTTTCGTTCACGGGAGGATGACCGAGATCGATGTCTACGACGATCTCGGGATCTAGATCTGAAATTTTTTTGTAGTAGATGAGAAGAAATCCTTAATAATTCAATTAATCCCTAACAATTCTATTAGTCCAGTCATAAAAGGAAAATATCTTACTGAAACAATCTTTTTGCCAAGATTTTGCAAAGTTTGGAGACCGCTGGAATGCTTTATATGAAACAAGGAGTTATCTAATATTGAAGTTTAAAAGTCTTGAAGTTTAATTAACGATGATTAAAAACAAATAAAAACAACACTCGTTAGATGATACTGGCAAGGCTGTGGCAGGCATACCCTAGTATTAATCAGACACATCACTGAGGAATTTCTAACTGAAAATAAGTCACAAAGAAATTGAAATAGAACACTTTAGATCTAGATACAATCTAAACACATTTTCAATGGTTTAAAATGGGCGTTGGTACTTACCTGATATGCCCTTTCTCGGTGAGCTGCGACGAGCATCCAGAGTGGGAGGTGCTTAGTCTCTCCGTTCTGATAGGCTGGGCTAACTGAAGGACATTTTACTCCTCCTCCTCTCCTCCCGTACGTCCCCCAGTTTAGCGAAGACGAAGAGTCGGCCAATACTCGCCAACAGGGCAACCCCAAGCTAGCTCAAGGTCAACAAGAGGTCGGAACAGGAAGAACCCACCCCAGATGGAACTATAGGGAGGGGCTGGATGCTCATAGCAGCTCACCGAGAAAGGGCGTATTGTGTAAGTACCAACGCCCATTCTCCATTGAGCTGCTCCAAGCATCCAGAGAGTGGGACATACCAAAGCTGGGCCTGTCCTACGGGGAGGACTCCGTCTAGGCCGAAGACACACCCCGATCCGAGTGAACCCTCTGCAACACTCGTCTGCCAAAGGAAGCGTCAGCAGAAGCAAAGACATCAACCTTGTAATGCCTGACGAAAGGCGATGGCGAGGCCCATGTAGCTGCTCTACAGATCTCAGTGATAGGAGCCTGAGTGGCCCATGCAGCGGACGTAGCCGCACTCCTAGTGGAGTGAGCCGTGATACCGGAAGGCACCGGCAGGGATTGAGATATATAGGCCTTTGCAATTGTGGCCCGCAACCAGCAACCAATAGTAGAGGAAGACACTTTCCGCCCCTGGCTGGCCGGGCTAAATGAAACAAATAGAGCCTCAGACTTCCTAAACGGGGCCGTTCGCTGAAGGTAGATGTGCAGAGCCCTGCGAAAGTCCAGTCGGTGCCACTGGTGTTCTAGACCGTGAGAAGGCCTTGGGCAAAAGTTAGGAAGAACCAACTCTTGTGCTCTGTGGAAAGCCGAGTTCACCTTCGGCATGAAAGTCGGATCAGGACGTAACACCACCCTGTCAGCATGGAAAACACAGAGATCTATGCGACATAACAAAGCGGCTACTTCTGAGATGCGCCTCGCCGATGTAACAGCTACAAGAAAAACCACCTCGTAGGTTAGGAATTGGAGGCTGATAGCCCTCAGAGGTTCAAATGGTTCCTTGGTGAGTGATGTGAGAACCAAGGTAAGGCCCCAGGTTGGAAAGCGGTGGACCACTGGCGGGCACAAGTTGGTCGCGCCCCGAAGGAAGGCCTTGATCCAAGGATGGTGTGATATGAAGGAAAGACCAGGGCAATGCACAACAGAAGCAATGGCTGCCACCTGTCGTTTCAGAGTATTTGGCGAGAGGCCCTTGTGTAAGCCCGCTTGAAGAAAGTCCAACACTTGAGCCACCGATGGGAAAAACGGATCCGCCTCGTGAGAGAGGCACCATGTAGAGAAGGACTTCCACGTGGCTTCATATATCCTGTTAGTGGAAGGTCGGCTTGCCGCCTGGATTGTGTTGATGACCTTCAACGAGAGATTCTCCGCCTTTAAATGTTGCCGTTCAGCCTCCAAACGGCTAGTTGAAGCCACTGCGGGTCCGGGTGCAGGAACAGGCCTTGTGTGAGACAAACTTTGTGATCTGGGATCCTCCAAGGTTCTTCCGTGGATAGGCTGCGGAGATCCGCAAACCACGGCCTCCTGGGCCAGAAAGGAGCGACCAGGAACAAGGAGGCTTTCTCCGCTAAGAGCTTCTGAATTACCCTGGGTATCAGTGGAATGGGAGGGAATGCATACAACAGGCCGCGAGGCCATGGACAGTGAAGGGCGTTGACGTTCTCCACGCCCAGGGAAGGGTATCTGGACATGAACCTGGGAAGGTGAGTATTCAGGGGAGAGGCAAACAGATCCACGCTTGGGCAGCCAAATCTGTGCGTCAGCTCCTGAAACAAGTCTGGGTGGAGATGCCACTCAGATGGATCCACTGTTGCCTTGCTGAGCCAATCCGCTTGAGTGTTGGCCACGCCCGAGATATGTTCCGCTTTTATTTATTTATTTATTTTATTTTATTGGACTTATATGCCGCCCCATCTCCGAAGACTTGGGGCGGCTCACAGTTAAAACATACAAATACAATAAATAATTAAAAAGAAATTAAATCACTATATGGTCCAATAAAACCGAATTAAAAATTAAAACTGTCCCATGCCCCTGGTAAGGTAATCACAGCCCGACTTGGTCAAATAGCCAGGTCTTCAAATCGCGGCGGAAGGTGCGGAGGTCAGGGGGTCCAGAGGCAGTTGATTCCATAAGTCGGGGGCCGCCACAGAGTAGGCTCACCGTCGGGGGACCGCCAGCCGACATTGGCTTGCCGACGGGACCCCGAGGAGCCCCTGCCTGTGTGCCCGTACAGGGCGGTTGGTTTTATGGATGCTAAGTGACGTTCTGCCCAGAGACATAGCTTCTCTGCCTCCTTCATCAGGATAGCAGAGTGCGTACCCCCTTGTCTGTTTACGTGTGCTTTCGCTGTGATATTGTCGGTGAGGATGAGAACGTGTTTGCGATGGATGTGAGGGAGAAAACTGCGTAAGGCAAGATGGACCGCCCTGAGCTCTAGCCAGTTTATACTGTTTTTCTGTTCTTGCGCTGACCAGCAACCTTGAGATGACAGAGACTGAAGATGTGCGCCCCATCCGAACAGACTGGTGTCTGTAGTAACTGTAAGCCTTTTTGGTTCCTGTAGAGGAGATCCTTTGTTGATGGACGGGTTTGTCCACCAAAGAAGGGAGAGCCTCACCTTTGTAGGCACCCGGACCCTTGCTGCGGAGTTGCTGCGGCCCGATCTTTGATACGGCAGGAGAAACCACTGGAGCGCCCTAACGTGTAGACGAGCCCCGGGAACAATGGAAGAAATCAATTTACCTAACAATGTTGACAAGTTAGCTAAAGAAGCCTGTCTCGAGGACCTAATGCTTAGGGCCAAGTTCCTTATGCTCCCTAATCGATCTGGGGATAGAAAGACTTTTTCCTCAAGGGTATCAATTATTGCCCCCAGATGGTACAACCGGGTTGATGGCAAGAGATGGCTCTTCTTCCAATTGATGGAAAAACCATGTTGTTGTAAAACCTGCAACGTAATTTTGGTGTCCATGTGAGTCTGTCTAGATGAATGGGATAGGATTAGGATATCATCCAGATAGCACTGGAGTCTAACTGGAACCCCCCTAAGGTGAGCCGCCAGAATCTTCGTGAATGTCCTTGGGGCCGAGGAAAGCCCGAAGGGGAGGGCAACATACTCGTAATGGTGGTTGTTGTAACAAAATCTGAGAAATTTCGAGTGGGCGGGCCGAATTGGTATATGTAAATACACCTCTGTCAAATCGATCGAAGTTAAATAATCCCCTCGTCTGACACTAAGGAGGATAGACTGTAAGGTGCTCATCTTAAATTTACGATAGACCAATGAGTGATTGAGCTTTTTTAGATCCAAAATCGCTCTCCAGCCCCCCGAGGCTTTTGGCACAATAAAGAGCAAAGAGTAGAAACCCTGTCCCTGCTGGTCCCTGAGAACCGGTTGAATGGCCCTGATGTGCAGTAAGTGATTAATCGTGGACTCCATCAGAGCCCTCTTCGCGGGGACTCTAGAGATTGGGCATTGCATGAAAAAACTTGGGGGGGGCAGAATGGAACTTTAATGGTAGCCCAAAACGAATGGTGTCACGCACCCAAGCATCAGATGTAGACAACCCCCAGTGATCAGCGAAAAAACGAAGACGTCCATCTATAGGGGCTAGGTCTCTTTGGTCAACGGGATCTACGAGATCCTCGGCTCGATGGGCTCCTGAACGCTCGCTTGCCCCCCCTTTGACTCCTGTCTGCAAAATCCGACCTGTCTGGCTGATGGTTGCCCCTGTAACCCGACCCCTGGGAGCCCTGGAGGTAAAGGAGCTCTGGAAGTAGGAACGGGAGGAGCCTCTGCGAAAGAGCTGAGAGAACCTATTGTTGGAACGATGAAGAAGGGAAGGGAGGATTTTACGTTTGTCCCTTGTCTCTATTAATAGGGGGTCTAGGGCAGGTCCAAATAACTTATTATCGAGATGGGAGAAGAAACGAGCTTCCTTTTGTTCTATCTGTCGGCCTGCCAATGTTTCAGCCACAGTAGTCTACGGGCAGTAACCTGTGAGGCAATGGCTCTGGCTGAAAATTTAACGGAATGGAAGGTAGTGTCAGTGGAAAATTCAGTAGCTGCAATTAGTTTTGCTACGTCCTGGTGGGCTCTAATGTTGGAACTTGGAATGGTATCCCTCAGGTGGCAGAGCCACCTGAGAGATGCCCTCGTGATAAAGGATGCTGCCGTGGCCGCCTTGATGGCCTAAGCATCTGCTTGGTGGGCTTTACGGAGGGCTATCTCGGCCTTCTTGTCATCTGTCTTTAGGGCATCTTCTGCCTCTGTAGGGATAGTGGAAGAGGAGGCCAGGGCTATCACGGGTTCATCAACCTCGGGGGTACCCAAATTGTTAGAAAATTCCGGATCCAGATTGAAAAACCTTTTAGCAAAATTTGAAGGGGCCGGGAAGGATGTTGCTGACAACCACTGTTTGTGGAGGAGGTCTGAAAACATTTTGGGGACCGGAATGATGTCCTCCTCGTTAACGGGTTGAGAAAAAATCAGATCCTCCTCAACCTCAGAATCCGCAGGTTGTCGGATTGAGGAAGACTTTGGAATGCGGGCTGTGGTTTTTGCCTTGGAAAGAAGGGATTTGAACAACTGTGGTTGGAAGAGGCCTGTGAAAGTGGGTTGGTCCGGTCTGATGTCCTCATCATCGGACATCCCTCGTTCCGTGGATGCAATCCCAAGGGGGTCCTCACTCTCCTGGACAGAGACCGAGTCAATCTGTACCAGGGGGTCCACTTCTTCCCCCCCCTCCTGATCCTGATGGAGATGAGAATGAAATCCTCTGTATGGAGATACCTGGGAAACGACTGAATCTGCTCTGACCGAGGATCTCACGGAGCGCGAATCACCTTCTGATCTGAGTGCTTGTCTGGCGGCAAGAGATTGCTGAACCCCCGCTGCGATGCCCCTAGAAATCGCCATTTCCATCCACGCCTTCATGGTCTCAGGAACCTCCTCTGGGAGGAATTCTTCCTGACGCAATCCAGCCGCCGTAGGGGTGAAGGTTGCTTCCGGCACCCTTCTGGAAGGACGGGTGCTAGATATGACTGAGGGGCTAGGTCTTGGAGATGTGGAGGGGTCTAAAGGTCTAGGGGATGGAAGGGGTTGGGGAGGCTGGGTAGGGTCCGGGATCTGGGTTGCTCCCATAGAACCCTTGGTATTCTTTTGAATTTGTTTTTCCAGCACCTTCTGGCATCTGGATGCCTCCTTTTGGTCGGCCTTAGAAGGGCCTTTAGACCTATCAGATTTGGCTAGGCCACGTGTCTTGTCGCCACCCCTACTTGCCATTTCCTGGGAAAAAGTATCTCAGAAACACACAGACGAAAAAGTATGTATATAGATATGCAATAAGATTGGTAGCTGCGTGGATGGTTGGCACGTCCGGGGTCCTGCTCCAGCACCTGGGCAAGGCACCTCAAAAAAAGACGCTCCCCTTTTTGAATTGTATAGAGGCTCTTGAATGTAAGCAATATGTATTACAATTATTGCTATTATTCTATACAGTGAGATACCAACACTATAGATAGGTGAGGATTAATGTAGAACAAAGGGAGAGCCTCATAAAAGCAATCAATGTATGCCGAATTGAGAACTTAAGTTACAGGGCAGAAATACAGGTTAGGCCCTTATCAACAGCTCCCTCAGGCCCAGTCCTGGGAATAAGTTGATAATATTGATTGCTGTGCTGGTAGGAAAAAAAGTAATGGGTTGTACCACAATCGAAGACAGAAAAATGCACCTGTGAGGGAGCCAACAGAGACAGAGGTCACCCAGACAAAACAAGGGTTTTGCAGAGAGGGCAGAACTGTCCCCTGGGCCCTTTTACATAGAGCGCCTGGGGAGGAAATAAATAATCCTCTCACAAGGAACTGGGATAAACCCAGTCAGGGCCCCCACGAAGCCTCGTGGGCACGCCCTGGAATGTTGGGAAGTGCGCATCTGCAAGCCGCAACTTCCCACAGGGAAGAAAATGGCGCCAACCGTTCCTCAGCGCCAGCACAGCTCTGCCGCCCCCGCACTCGCAATGGCATCGTTAGAAATAGAGCGGCAGAAATGGGGGAATCGGGACTCCTGCGCCCCTATCCCCAGCGTTCTCAGTGGGGAGGATTCAATGAATCAATAGGCTAACCCCCGAAAAAGGGCGTATTGGCAGCCCCATTGAAGGAACGGCAAGTAGGGGAAACGAAAAAAACCTAAGGCAGGAGAAGAGAGGAAAGCAAAACTAAAGGCTCTCCCCCGAAACCGCCGAAAGCGGCTGGCGCTGCTAGCACGCCTTGCCGACTGCTGACACAATTGCAGTCGGCTCCTTAGAGACTACAGTCAGTAATTTAGAAGCCGAATTTGAACTGTAAGGGAAATTTTGTGAGAGAAGCCAATTAAGATGAGAGAATACCTTCAGATTATTCCTGCTCCGACCACAGAAAAAACTGCCTACTCAAACCGAAGGCTGAGCTAAACTGGGGGATGTATGGGAGGAGAGGAGGAGGAGTAAGAACGTCCTTCAGTTAGACCAGCCTATCAGAAAGGAGAGACTAAGCACCTCCCACTCTCTGGATGCTCAGAGCAGCTCAGTGGAGAAACAGTAATCAGTTCAATTAAATAGCAGGAGACATCAGCTAACTAATTTTGAGTGATCTTGTACAAACTAAGAGTTAGCCCTAGGCAGCACTTGGAAGAAAGACCATTAGGAAATTCCAAGGCTATAAGCAAAACCTGCATATTTTTTAAAAAATCCCTAAAGGCAGCAGTAGCGAATCAATTCTATTCTATTACCAAAAAAATAAATACTTGAAACATACATGAGTACAGCAGGAGTCAAATGTGAGTCTAAGTAGTTTCTGTGAGGTCCTTGGTGCTCTCTGAGCTTGGTAGTTTTCTTGCAATCATTTCATTACCACAATGAACTAATTAACACAATGAATGCTGATGATGTTACCTAATTTGGTAATAAAAGATCTGCAAGAAAATTGCCAAGCTCAGAGCACCAAGGGCCCCCAGTTCAACTCTGATCTACAAATATTTTCTTCTATTGATAAGAAGTCTGTATCTTCTGTTTTAACTTCAAGTAACATTTGGAAGAAATGTTATCTATCACCTTATAAAAACCTTTAAAACTCAAGATTGTTAACTGTTATTGTACCTACAGTTAATTAAAATATTTGCTTTTGGAGCTTTGGAAAAGGTAATCTTGTGTAATATAAAAGTAAGCATATTCTATTTTTATTATGGTTATTTTCATACCTTCAATAAACCCAGTGATACTATTTTTTAAGAAAACACATGGCCTCCTAAATAGATTTCAGAGATGGATTTTTAAACTCTTTTAGAGGACTAATACTTGGCCTTGGATTGAGACCTGGCTCCAATAAAAATTGCCTGAGTTACATCCAGTCAGAATTGCTCAACTTGATGCTATCTTTGGAGTCTTCAAAAACTATGCAGCGGTAAGCATACTGCTGAGTACTCTCTTGCTGGACTATAATTCACTAATACATTACAGCTAATGGTACTGCACCAGTTACTAGTTTGCTTCTAAGTCCAATCCATAATGCTGTGTATGACCTTTAATGACTAGATCACCGACATTTTAGAAACCCCTCTTTCCAAATCTGTTTATGGGCTCCTTGAAATCTGATAAAGTGTCAATCTCTTTTTGTCAGGAGACAAAAAATGGCTTTCTTAGTGGCTGGACCAATAAGACAGTTGTAGCTCAGGAAGATGAACTGGCCCTCCCTCTAGTGGCTTTTCATTTTTAAGTAGGCATTTATATTCACAGGCAATGTAAATTTTAGAAAATCTGCATCTGCCTATTTTGTAAGTTTTATTAGATTTATTTAAAATCTCCTCTGACTTATATAATTGTCTCAAGTATTTACTGTATGTCATATAATTATCATAGTAGAAAAAAATCACCATGGGTTTGCTTTAAGGAAAACCTTTTTTAATGTTTGATAATATAACTTTATATTCACAGAGAAAAAAAGAACATCCTACCTTTTGGGGTTCTTGCTATGAGAACGAGATCTAAGAATAAAGAAAAATAAAGATGAATTTATATAAATTACAAATTGAATTATCACCCGCACTATTAAGATGTCTCACAGAACATAACTGTAGACATTTGTAACAAATTGGAGCTTTACTTTTCAAATGTCTTTAACTATTCAAAATAATTATTCCAGGGAATCTTGTAAATGTAATAATATATCAAATAGTTTATCTCACATTAATATGGTTATGATTAATGATATAAATCTTAATGAACATATTGTAAAAGATAAAAATATCAACATTATTTCATAATTGACATATGTATTTAACAGTTATATTTTTATCAAATTTAAAAATTGTCCATCTCCCTCACAAAGCAATTAATAGCAACAAACAGGTAGTCCTTGACATACAAGCCTCTTAGTGACCGTTCAAAGTTACAACAGACACCCAAACAGGTACTGTCCCAGCCCCAAAGTTATGCCTGTGGCAGCACCCCTACAATCATTTGCCCTTATGACTGACTGCAGAGATGCTACAGCACCCAAACCCACTGGGCCTGCTTTGCCACCCCACTGGGTTCCACACACTCCTCCCCACCCCTGGGTCATGTTTTCTCACTTACTTTTCAAAGATATACAGAGCTCAGGAAGTCGGGGTAGAAAAAGAGGTCAGGCTTCTCTATTGCTGGGCCATGTTGCATAATCAAAGAGAAGTCCTGCCATCACTTTTCTTTTCATCACTAGTCTTGGCTCCCCCAGGATTAGCTAGGCTAATGTTGCTAATACTGGGAGAGCTAAGGCTAGTGCTAGCAAGGAGAAAACCTGCTGGTTTTTCTCTCATCACTTGTCTTAGTTTCCCCAGCATTAGCATAAAATTAATGTAGCTAACGCTTGGGAGCTAAAACTGCAAGATTTCTTCTCTTTGATTATGCAACATGACCCAGCAATAAAGTGGCCTATCCTCTTTCCCTATGCTGTCTTCCTGAGCTCTGAGGATCTTTGAAACATAAATGTGCAATTATAATGGAGTGGGGTAGGGAGGAAGTCCAGAGGGTTATGGTGACCCTTGGGAGGTGTGATGTAGGTGGGCTTGTGCCTGCACTAGGATTCTCAGGGTCCTGAGACATCCCCTGCTCTACTTCACAACCTGCATGTTCCTTTAACAAATGAATTGGGCAGAGCAGGGATGGAGGGGAATCATTAATGAAGCCTTCCTGACTTTCAACCATAATAGGCAGGCTCCATTACAGTTGTAACTTGAACAGTATCTTTATTTTAATGTTCATATTTTAAAGGTAACTCAGACAAATAAGAAATTTTCCATGGGAAAATACACCCCTAGATTTTTTATCTAATTACAACTATCATAACAATCTGATTTTCAAATTTATTGATTGATATTTAGCGTTTTTTAAATGGAATTTTAGTGACCAAGTTGAAAAGCTGTTATGTGGACATGTTATTATTTGTTCCTTAGATATGGCAAAGGCATGATTCCATGTTTACCTGTAATTCTATTGTATTTCTTGTAAGCAACATTTGGAAATTGATAGGGGCCTATGTTCATACTTATTCACATGATAAATATATGCACAGGGATAATTCTAGTTTGAAAACTACAAGCATTTTTTTGAAGGAGCAGATCATTAACTAATAGGTATTAACATTAATAATTATTTACTTCATTTAGGTTAATGCAAGAAAAATTAATTGTTCATAACTTCAAAATACAAATATTCAATCAAATCATTTCCTTTCACAATTTGGTGTAGACACATTAGTATGATCTGAAATTCTACTATCAGCATTTACATGTATTTTGGATGATTCTAAATTATTGACTAATCTAGAATGGACTGTTTTAAATCTATTACAAAGAACATCACTAGTGTGGAGGTTAACAGTTTTCAAAAAATCTGTAGTCAGAATATCATATATTAACAAATTAATGCTTAATGGCCTTAAAGAATATTAGTATGTCTCATGATTTTAAAAGGAGATTAATTCAAGAAACCCTTTTTCATTTTATTGGCTACTCCAGAGCAGTGGTTGCCAACTGGTGATCTGCGGCCCACTGGTGGTCCGCGAGAAAATTTTGGTGGTCCGCAGAGAAATGTCACCCCCAGAGCACCCCCCAAAGCAATTAATCCAGGCTGCATGGGAACACAATGTGCCGCCCACATGGCCTGCAGGAACCCTCCCAGCCTACTCACTCCTTACCTGGCAAACTTGCCTGCTAAGTTGCTATTTTTCCTCCCCCCCACCTGACCATCAGCTGTGCCAGGAGATTTAGATTAGGTAAACAGCAGGAGATCACTGGATTTCTTGCTTTCTAGCTAATCTTTAGATCTTTGTCTCTGCTTTTAAGCAGAGCCAAACCTTCCTTAGGACTGAAGGTTCTATTATTCAGTGCAGACTCAGATAGCCGATGGCAGAAAGATAGCTCTCTGAATCTGTGATTCTGAGCAATTCAATCTGCCTTCCTGCTTTGCCTGATTTTGGGTAAAAGTTATTATTATTATTATTATTATTATTTATTCGACTTGTATGCCGCCCTATTCCCTAAGGACTCAGGGCGGCTAACATTAAAACAGAGAAAATTTACAGTAAAACAAGATTAAACAGTAAACAAGCCAAATAAATTAAAATAAACCCAACCCCCCCCCCGGGTCATTCAAGGCCGGCCCGTTGAAACAACCAAGTCTTCAGGTCCCGGCGGAAGGAGCGGAGGTCAGGGGCCAAACGGAGATCGACGGGGAGCTGATTCCAGAGGGCAGGTGCTCCCACAGAGAAGGCCCTAGCCCTGGGGACCGCCAGCCTACAATATCTGACTGACGGCACCCCAGGAGGCCCCTCCTATGAGAGCGAACAGGGCGATCGGAGATTGATGCTGGCAGGAGGCGTTCCCGCAAGTACCCTGGACCCAAGCCATTAAGGGCTTTATAAGTTGTAACTAATACCTTGAAGGCGACCCGGGAGGCAACCGGCAACCAATGCAAGCCGCGCAGGAGGGTGTAACATGGGAGTATCGGGATACCCCCATCACAACCCGCGCGGCCGCATTCTGCACCAGCTGGAGCCTCCGGATCGTCCGCAAGGGAAGCCCCATGTAGAGAGCATTGCAGTAGTCAATCCTAGAGGTGACAAGCGCATGAGTGACCGTTCGAAGGGCATCTCGGTCCAAATAAGGGCGAAGCTGGCGAACCAGCCGAACCTGGGCAAAAGCCCCCTGGCCACAGCTCCCACATGCTCCTCCAAACCGAGCTGTGAGTCCAGGAGGACACCCAGGTTTCTCGCCCTATCCACGGGGGGCAACACCTCTCCCCATGACCAAAGATGGTACATCTAATGAAGACCGAGATGCCGGTAAGAACAGCCACTCCGTCTTGGTGGGGTTGAGCTGAAGCCTGTTACTACCCATCCAGACCTGCATCCAGGCACCGGGACATCACGGAGAGAGCATCACTGATCTGGCCTGGGGTGGAGATATAAAGCTGGGTATCATCAGCATACTGATGATACCTCACCCCAAAACCTCGGATGATCTCACCCAGCGTTTCATGTAGATATTAAACAGGAGGGCGAGAAGGACAAGGACCCCCTGCGGCACCCCACAAGTGAGGGGTCTCGGGGTCGACCTCTGCCCCCTGCCAACACCGACTGCGAGCGGCCCGAAAGGAAGGAGGAGAACCAACGCAAAACGGTTCCCCACCCCCAAACCTCTAAGCCGCCGCAGAAGGATACCATGGTCGATGGTATCGAAAGCCGCTGAGAGATCTAAAAGGACTAGGACAGAGGAAAACCCCTGTCCCGAGCCCTCCAGAGATCATCCACCAGTGCGACCAATGCTGTCTCCGTGCTGTGCCCGGCCCTGAAGCCCGACTGATACGGATCTAAATACTCAGTTTCCTCCAGGAACAAGGGAAGCTGCTGAACCACCACGCTCTCAACAACCTTCGCTAAAAACGGAGGTTGGAGACAGGACGATAGTTGTTCAAAACGGCGGGTCCAAAGCAGGCTTCTTGAGGAGGGGCCTCACCACCGCCTCTTTCAAAGCGGCAGGAAAGACTCCCTCGCTCAAAGAAGCGTTAACAACTGCCTGGAGCCAGCCGCACGTAACCTCCCTGGAGGCATATACCAACCAGGAAGGGCACGGGTCCAATAAACACGTGGTGGGAAGACAGCCTCCGCATGATCCTGTCCACCTCATCAAGGGAGACCAGGTCAAACTCAACCCAGGTAGAATCCACCAGACTCATCGCCACCCCATCGTCAGACCACTGCCAATCAGAGTCCAAGCCAGCACGAATTGAGCGACTTTATCCGCCAGATGTATACTAAATTCCTCTGCCCTGCCCTGCAACGGGTCATCCCCCCCCTCAATTGAAGGAGGGAGCGGGTCACCCGAAACAGGGCAGCAGGGCGATCATCGGCAGACGCAATCAGAGCGGAGAAGTGGGCACGCCTCGCCGTCCTGATTGCTTCCAGATAGGTCCTGATATAGGATCGCAACTGGACACGGTCGGATTCGGAGTGGCTGGCCCTCCATCTGCTCTCCAGGCATCTTCTCCGCCGCTTCATCCCCGGAGCTCCTCGGAAACCAGGGAGCCCATCGGGGTCTACGGCGGGAAGAGGCCGCAAGGGGACAACCTGGTCGAGCGCCTCCGACGCCGCCCTTTGCCAGGCGGCCGTCAGCGTCTCGGCCGAGCTGTGGTCGAGGGAGGCGGGCAAGAACCCCAGCGCCGTCTGAAACCTATCCGGGTCCATTAGGCGCCTGGGGCGGAACCATCGTATAGGCTCCTCATCCCAGCAGCGAGGGATAGCCAATTGAAAAACCAGCCGCAGGAGATAGTGATCAGTCCACGATAAAGGGAGGGTCGAGATCCCCAGATCCTACACCACTGCCCGAGATAAAACCAGGTCAAGTGTGTTCCCCCTGTGGATCCATGGATCAATGGATCCCCATGAGCCCCCGCTAGCGAGCGGCAGATTAAAGTCCCCAGAACTATAAGCCTAGGGAACTCCACCGCCACCTCCGAGAGGGCGTCGAGCAGCCCAGGCAGGGCCGCCGCCACGCAGCTGGGGATAGGTACGTTAGCAGCAAACCCAACCGACCACCCGGGCCCAATCTCACGAGGAGGGTCTCACACCCGTCCATCTGCGGGACAGTGACCTCCCTTGGAAACAAGGTCTCTCTAACAATTATGGCTACCCCTCCGCCCCGTCCCTGGGCCCGAGACCGGTACAGCACCCGGAAGCCTGGGGGGCACAAATCACATAGAGGGACACCACCCTCCGGGCCCACCCAGGTCTCAGTAATGCACGCCAGGTCCGCAGCCTCCTCCTCTATGAGTTCACGGAGGAGGGATGACTTATTGACTACGGACCTGGCATTCAAATAAACCAGTCTGAGCCCAGAGACCACGTCTCCCAAGACCCCAGGGAGCGGGAAGCGACCTGGGGGTCGGAGCGCGCCACCGCGTAAACATCGGGGCGCCCACACATGATTTGACCCCCTGTCCCTCCCCCTGCCATAGCGATCACCCTGTCGATGGACAACCCCGCCCTCTCCCGCCAGACCCCGAGGCCCCCATCCCACCCCACCCCCCGAGACCAGAAGTCGGCCTGGCAGAGCTGTATAGACCCAGATCGAACACCCACCCCTTCCCTAACCCCTTAAAACAACGAATTAAAAATTTTAAAAGCTTCCCCTTAATTCCAAATTTAAAATTTAGCCCTCTGGTTGCGCCATGCCACCTCTCCGGATCCCAAGATCCGTCATTGAGGTAGGCTCTCGATAACCCAAAGGGCCACTCCAAAGACAGGGGAACAGTCTGGAGGGCCGTAGCTCCAACGATGAGTAAGCTAGCATCTATCATCCAAAAGGGGAAAGAAGGGCAAAACAGTCGGAATATAGCATAGATGGATCACACAAAAAGGACCGGGCATCCAAGGCAAACCCAAACAATCGACCAACCCTCCAACAAGCAGCTCTCTCACCGGTGCTAGGGCCAAGATTGAAATGGCCAAGCCACTGCTCTCTCACCGTAGTGACTTATGGTGGGATGGTGATGCAAACAAAAAACCCCTGTCCCCTCACAACAGGGGGAGGATATGCCCTCCATTGCCCTCCCACTGCAATGGGAAAGAGCCAGGTCCAAAGGGGGGAGAGAGTCCAAGCGTGAAAAGCCGAAACGGGAATAGTCATTGATGGTAAAATGAATAGTCATTGATGGTAAAATGACTCCAAGGCAGTCAGAAGGAAAATTCCAGATGTCACAAAAGGGCAGAAGCAGCAGCGCATAGAGGCAGGTAATCTGCAGTCTAGGAGTAGAGTGAAATAGGTGCGGCCAAGTCCAAACAGCAAATTCGGAGCCAGAGAAGCAAATCCAGCGTGGCAAAAGATCGAAAACCACAGCCCCAGGTCCAGAGTCCGACGTCAAACCTTCCGCAGGGGTCTCTCCTCCGGTGTAAAGTCCACAACTGACCCCCGCCCGGCCGGCGTCTGTCTGTCCAGCCCAGGCCAAACCAACAATGCCCACAATCCGGTCTCCTCGAGCTCCAGGCCTGCACCTCCCCAGCGTCTTCATAGTGGGACTTCCTCCTCCAGGAATTACACCCCCAGAGGGAAAGAGGGAGAACAGCGGCGCCAGGGGCATAATAAAACAAGCCCCCAGCACACCGCTGCCCCAACCCAGCAAGATGACAAATAACGGGCCAATAACCCCCAGAGGCACCAAGCCCAAAAGAGCAATTACTATGGGCTGGGAAGCCTCGGGCAGCCAAACAGCTGGGGGCCTCAACGATGTTGCAGCCGCCTCCAAGACTGCAATGTAGCAGACCGCTGCCCGAGACCAACGCCGGCGCCTCCAGGCAGCGGCAAAACTTCGCCTCGGCATTCGCAGCGGCCCAGCTTCCAACCGCCCCTGCTGCCGCCAAGCCTCTGCCATCGCCGCCACTTCCGCCGGGTCGGTCAACCTCCGCCGCCGCCGAGGACGCCAGCAACTCGGCAGACCGACACCCAGCTGGAAAGCCACCGACCCAGCTGAAGAGCATCCAGCGCCGCTGAGGACCACGCCGCAGACACGCCAGACCGCCAGACAGCTGACAAGCCGACAGCTGACGAAGCGAACCGCCGACAAGCCGACAAGGAGTCCCCAGCGCCCAACGCTGCAAAGGCTGAGGGAGCAAGAACTTCAAGAGCCCTTCCGCCAGCCAAATTTGGCTGCAAAAGGCTCAAACAGCTCCCGCAGCCCTCAGGAAGACCCCTGGACCACGTGCAGCGAGGGGGGACCTCTCTCAACCCCCCAAAGCCTCGACAGCCCACGATCCCCGAACAGAGCTTACTCAAGGTGCGTCCGCCATCTTGGGCATGCGCAAACCCTCTTTTTTAATAAAAATTCAATATTTACATAAATATTTATAATATTTACATACAAGCCATGCCCAACCAGTCACATGATCACCAAGCCACACCCACAAATTAGGCCACAGCAAGCCACCGTTAAAATTGTGAGTTTGGTGGTCCCTGAGATCCAAAAGGTTGGCGACCCCTGCTCCAGAGGACATTAAAAAAACCGCTTGTTAACCTCAGAATTAAAAAAAATGTAAAATGATGGAGGGGTCCTATTACTGTCCTGTTTTGGTTTAATGTCCATAGATTTGTTATCATAGTTTTAAGAGGAGTAAAACAGCCAATGTAGAGTACTAATTAAGATGCAGAATTTGCATCAATTGTAGTAGGTTCAAACCTATGCTCATTGTCACTCTTTTTTAACCTAACTTGTTCCACAGGAATGTTTGGGGAAAACAGTTTATGGATATTGTCTTAACCCTCAAAAGCCAAGATATAAATCTAAACAATATGAATGTGATTCTGTATTGTATATCAATCAAGCATGGAATACAGAAAAAAATATTTTATTTTGGAAAAATATCAGTACCCCAGATGCATAATCTTTGGACTACTTGTAATTTGTTCATTCTCCACTTATGAATTGGGTGGGTAATGATGTAATGAAAAACTGAACAATGGTATTCCATGGGGTCACATTTTAATGTTGTTTATAATAGCTGAGTTGCTTCCCATATATATTATAATATGTTCTTGCTCTTTTTTCTTTCCCTTTTTGTTTTCTATCTTTCATTCTGAATACTCAAGCAATAAAAATCAATCTAGAAATCACACACTAATGAAAACATTCAAAAGTCTATGTGCATATTTTGCTTCATCAAAGCAAAACATTTTGCATGCTAAAGGTGAAGTACATGGGTAATATCAATCTAATATTTAATTTCAGTTTTATTTTTAGCAGCAACTTGAAGCTGTGGCATCATTATATAGGACTGTTAAATATAAAAGCGAAGTCAAAGAACAGACTGTATGACAATAAGAATAGAGTTCCACCTTCTTAACTTCTCTCTTTCTTCTTTCTCCCTTTCTTCTCTCCGCTTTAAACGTTCCTGATTTCGTTTCTCCTGTTTGTCAGCCACAATTCTCTGAAATCATTTTTAAAATAAAGACAAAGAGTTTCAAATATTGAATTATTATATAAACTGGGCCTTGGGCCCTTTGGAACTGAGCAGCAGAAGTGGCACGTGCACTTCTCCACTTGTGCAAATGGCAGGCAAGCGCATATGTGTGCTTGCTTGCTGCTTGTGCAAATAGAACTGCATGCACTTGCCTGCCACTCACACAGAACCATTCCCCCCTCCAGTCTCTACCCCCAGCTGGTCCACAAAGTCGGAAAGGTTGGAGAACTCTGATAAAAATCATTAAGAATATATTTATAAGACAAAGTTTCTTTTTCTCACCAATTGGCAACATTATTCTAATCTGATAGCACTGCAGGTTACATATATCTTACAGGAAAATGTAGGGAACATGTATACTGTCCCAATATTATTGCCAATTACTTTACCATCTCTTTTATAAAGTTTAACTGCCCTTATACTCACATAATGAAAAGAGCAAATTAATTTTCTCCCCAGTTACCAAAAATTAAAATCTAATCAGAGAATAGCCAAAAGCAGCAGGAAAATAAATAACTATAAATAAAATTGCTAGTAATGTCAAAGTCAGGCTATAAAACAATATAATTCTTTCATAAACATATACTGTATTTTTTGCTCCATAAGACACTCTGGACCATAAGATGCACATTAGCTTTGCAGGAGGAAAACAAGAAAAAAAAATTCTGCCTCTGCATCCCAGCATCCATCGGTATTCATCTGGCTAGTGTCCTTGCAGCAAACAGCCTGGTTAGCTTCAGCAGATTCTTGCAGCCTGATTTAGCACTAGTAGCTGATTGGCGGTTGGAATGGCCTCCCGGAATACTGCCAATCAGCTGTTCCAGGTGGCAGGGATTGCTGCCGCCCATTGCCGCCTCTGCGTGTCTTGTTTTCAGCTTCTGCACGCCCCATTTTTGGCTTCTGTACATCCCATTTTTGGCCTTTTCGAGGCGGCGGAGATCCCCACCACAACCTATTACCACCTGGAGCGGGCCTAAAACAGGACTCGTGGAGGCCAAAAACAGCCAAAGGGTGGGGGCTGCCAGGTGGGTGGGACTTCAGCAATATTCGCTCTATAAGACGCACAGACATTTCCACCCACTTTTTTGGGGGAATAAAGTGTGTCTTATAGCAAGAAAAATACTGTGGTAATAGTTTTGCTAGTTCAAGCTAGGCTCATCTTAATCCAGAATTGTGTTTCACATTATAAACTCTGGGGTGCTCAGAGACAATAGATGGACTAGATATTCACCCTCTGGGTGAAAAGTGTGCAGCAGTTCAAGCGATCAAATGTCTGTGTGTGTGTGTGTGTGTGTGTGAGAGAGAGAGAGAGAGAGAGAGACAGAGAGAGAGAAAAAGAGAAACGATGGTGGGGAACTGGGTAAGGGGACTAAGCCTCCCTGCCCAGAGGCAACATGCAGCCTCTCAGTTACTGTGAGAGGCTGCACGTTGCAAAGAATGAAGTAAGGCAGTGGGGGTGGGGAGGTGTAGAAGACAAAGCAAGGTGGCCGGCGGGGAGCAGAGCTACCCCAAAGGCCCCACACTAGCTTACCTGAAGGCCCTTCAGCCAGGCCACCCATGCCAAACTCTCACCACCACCCAGCTCCGCTCTCCACTGTGCATTCAGAACAAGATAAGTAGTCTGTTGGACTATGGTAAAAAAAAAATACCGATAGTTCAGACCTTCCAACTTCTCATGAGAAAAAAAAAATCTCCCGAAGTTGGAAGGTTTTTTAACTGTAGTCCCACAGATTACTTTTCTCGCCCTGCATGTGACAGTGGAGAACAGAGCTGGAAAGCAGGTTAGTGAAGGGATATGGCTGCCTTGGGGGGATGGGGGGGCCTGTGTGTGTGTGTGTGTGTGCATGCACGCATGCATGTGCTTTTTCAGAAGGCAACTGGACTCAAAGAAAAAAGAAAGTCCAGTTGCCTCCTGAAAAAGCACCTTTGTGACTCAGAACGTGTAGCTATCTCAAGTGATTCGACCAGCTGTCTGCAAGGAGTATAAATCCTTCCATTCCCCTCCATCCAGAGAGCTGAAGAAGCTTCTTGGATGAGAAGTGAAAGGTCTTCCAAAAAAAAAAAAAACCCACCAGAAAGTCCAGCTGCCTCTTAAAAAAGCACCTTTGGACAACCATGACCAGGATAACTGAGAATCTCCATAGATTTTGGAACTACACTTCTACACCTCTGGCTTAGTCACTTAAATATAAATTTAAGTTAATTTCTTGTTTGAAAGGCAGGAAAGGGCTATTTATACTATTTTTTTTTAGGATGCTCCTCTTTTTCAGTTGCATATTAATTTCAAGTGTGGTATCAACAGGACATTACTGAAGTAGTCTAATAATGTTCACAACAGTTGGAAAAGAGTAATATATACTTACCCTTAGTTCTTCAAGCTTTTCTCTTATTTCAATAAAACCCAAGTGCAGCTTTCCTCCAAAATGATCAGCAAGCCGCCTGTCATTGTCATGTAGGCCAAGATAGGCTGAGCATACTTCACAGACCCGTAGCTTTTGCTGCTGGAAACTGGAAGCAGGCATGGAATTCCGGTACACTTCCTAAAAGATGCATTATTATATGTCTCTTACGCTATGAACAACTTACATGCTTAATAAGCAGAGAATCAACAATAGCTGATTGATTTGGTTCTCTATATGTGTTTTAGTTTTCCCGATTAAAATGAAACAAAGTATTATAAGAGTAATAACTGCTATCTGTAAATAAGCAAAATTCTTTTGAAGTTCTTGTTCAGAAGAGTAACAGCCATGTTCCCTTAAATATACTGTAAATTGAAGGGATTACAGCAGGCTATTCATCTGCCCTATTTTTTTCACTCTCCCTTTTAAAAAATTATTACCCAACTGAACAATATTTTGTGGCAAATGAAACCAGAGTATGTTCCATCCTTTTATGAACTTTTTAATCCTTCTGGTACCAAGGAACTTTGCTCAGGAATATAACTAGTGATAGTTTACCAGAATCAGATTAAGGAAATATTCTGACATGTAGAGGGATTTCTTTCTCTCTGTGTCAAGCTTCATAAAGGGAAAGAAATAGCACAAGTTCATTGTGCCTAGTATAAAATTGAGATGAGCCACAAATAAAATAAAGTTAAACAATAGGTTGGAGGGTGCATGTGTATTTACTGAAATTTCGAGAAAATGAATATAGTTTAAATATTCTTTTAGTTATCAACTCCATGAATAAGAATTTGTCCTTCTACGGCTAACTGAAAGAATAAACTTTTGTACAAAATCAGATTACCTCTGCTTCTCTTTTCTTTGCCCTTGCTTTCTCTACTTCATCCATTACTTTCTGAGACTCTTCCACATTTCCATCAGCTCCAAGTTGTTCAACTTTAGCAAGCAGTTTTCCAATTTCCTCATTTAATTCATGGACTCGTTCAGCCTTTCAGAGAGAAAAGCAATATTTACACTTGCTAATATTATTAATGTTCACTATGTAGAAGCCATATCAATATAAAGCAATAAGACACTGCACAATGAAATGCTTCTGTTCAGCTAGCCATTTCCTTTTCCAGGGTACACTTATGCTATGAATGCTCTATGCAGATTTTGAACAATAATAAATAGAAATGTTTATATAGGTCGCTTATAGTACTTGAATGTGAAAAAGGAGTAACATTTCAAAATTTTCAACACTGAAAATGAATTAATGTTCAATAAATGACTGTAACATGGGAAGTGTTTAATTTCCGCTCAGATTATTTTTACAGATAAGCGTCTTCATACCACTAAGGCAGAGATGGATAATTAGTGTCCTTCAAAAGTTTAAACTTTAAAAGCCCCAGCCAACCATGCCAATAGTCAATAGAGAGAGATAGTTTCAAGGCACTACTGTGTTTATCCTTACAGACAGGCAAAAAGAAGCTACATTTAATTGCCTCTTCTCACAGCCAAGAAAAAAAAATTACTTAGCATTTTGCAATCACTGCTTCTCCCCAATATATCCCATTTTTAATTCAATTAAAGACCCTTATAATGCACAAATATGTACATGTAGGCAGGCATCTATACTTAGGTGTTGTACACATTCTTAAAACAAAACTAAAAATCAAAACCAAATCTTTGTTCAGCTAAAAAACTGCATAGTTTTGTGCATTTTGTCTTTTGTTACCCACTAATTTGATATAAAATGGGACTTTAAATAAAAAAATAAAAAAATATAAAATCAAGTTGGAAGTCCCTAGGGAAAGCCCTATAGTGAGTGAATATTAAGTACTTACTTTGGCTGCCACTTCAGCACTGATCTCTTCTTGAGTTTCAGCCAGTCTTTTCTTTGCCACTTCAGTTCTCCTATCACAGTCAGCAATGAATGACTGCAGGTGATCCATTGCCTAACATATAAATCAAAGAAGTATCATACTGATTAGAAATAAGCACCTTTTCAGAATGTGGAAGTTGACAGTAGAACTAAATATTAAATGTATAAATTGCTAGTTTAATTATACTTAATACTTTTCTGGAATAATGTAAAACAAATAAAATTGAAATAATCATTACAAGGAAATAATCACACCGACACTTGTATTCACAAATATTCAATCAAACAGATGAGAACAATCATTTTGAGGACTGAGTTGCATATATCACTGATTTAGAACTGGCAAGTTAACAGAAATAAAACTAAAATGGGAATGAAGGTTTCACATCTCCGATATTCAAGTTATTCAAATATCCCAAGAAATTAGCTATAATTTGATGATGGCTTCAAAGAATCTACTATAAAAATCTGAAAGCTCTGTATTCAACGTTTCAACTCCTTTTTGTGTGTGTGTGTGTGTGTGTGTATCTGTCTGTCAAATCTTTATTAAAATTATTTGATGCCCATCTCCCTGATAAAGGGATTCTGGGTGGCTTTTTATTGTAGAAAAGATTTGTAATTTTTATTATGCAATCTATTGGCCTTAGTGTGTGCTCCGCCTTTTTCCTTTGTTGGAAGATAAATGGGACAGTGTAATTACTGTGTGGCACTAGGAAAATGCATGCCTTCTTCAAGGTACTAAGATCATGTGCAAGTCTGAAGTTCTTTATATTTTAATTTAAAATGAAACACCTTTCTCACTTCAGGTTCAAATAATTGCACAATTTACTAATAACTGTCAGAAATTCTAAATTAATTCCATATTAAATATTTTACAATAATATACAATTTGACCAGATGTTATCACTACCAATTCTCTTTCCATTCTTTATAATATAAAGATAATTTGGTGATAGAACATACATCAAGTTCAAAGAAAAAGTCTTGCTCTTTTGATGCAATTTCATAATCTGCTCTTAACGCCAAATCATGCACCTTCAGACACTCTCCAAGATCCATCCTCTGAAACACAAGACAACACAAAAGAACAATTTTACAAGAAATACTAAATGGATACAAATTATATTATTTCAATATTCAAATAGTGTACCTATTGTTTAATATATATTAAATTACTACACAATTTTGTTTTAAAGCAATCAGTCACTTCATTAAAAGTCCCCAAGTCTCAGTGACACCATACTGGAACAGTAGATCAATACACTTAAATAAAAAAATACAGCAATCTTAGCAGAAATTCTTCTTCCTTGGAAGAAAGAGCTTTCCTTTCAGTTCTTGCATACTTTTCCTTACAAGCTAGTGTGCTTAACAAAGCAAGTTACAAACCAAGTTATTTAATTTTTTTATATAGTGTGGAAACATACATAATACATTGTATTACTTTTTTCAATTTCAGATGTGGATTGCCATTGTCTTCTTTCTAGGGCTGAAACAGAGTCACTGGGTCTGTGAACTAGTTGTTGGTTTTAACTAAACCAACAAACTGGTTCACTATTGTATTACTTTCAAGTCCTATTAAAAACAAGATTTAAATATATGTCCTTTCATAACAACAAATGATGCTTAATTCTTTATTTGCCCTCTTTGAAATATCATCTATATCTGCTCAAAGACTGGTAGAATCTCCTTGCTGGATGGGTGGAAAAGAGTGATAGACAATCCTATTCTTTGAGAGATGTCCTGAATTAGAATGGGGTACAGTACTTTGTTTTAAGTAGCTATGGGAATGGCTTATACATGTAGTCCTTGACTTACAACCATTTGTTTGGTTACCGCTCAGTTACAATGGCGCTGAAAAAAGTGACATATGACCAATTTTCATACTTAATTGCTATTTATAGAATCCCCATGATTATATGATCAAAATTTGGGCACTTGGCAACCAGCATATATTTTTGACAGTTGCACTGTCCCAAGGTCATGTAATAGTCATTTGTAACCTTCCCAACCGGTTTCCAACAAGCAAAGCCAGATTTGTTTATTGACCATGATTCATTTAACAACAGTGATTCACTTAACAACTGTAATAAAAAAGATAGTAAAGTGGGGTAAAACTCACTTAACAACAGCCTCACTTAGCAATGGAAATTTTGGGCTCAATGGTGGTTGTAAGTCGAGGACTATCTGTAAAATTATAAAGTAAATTATAAAACAAAAACATTAATACATAAAGAAATAAATCATTGGGCTAGGTTGGAGCTTGAGCCAGGAGGTTGTTTGGTCTGGACCCTGATGGAAAGAATTGTTCGTTTTTATCATCTGGGATCGATCCGGAGGTCTGTTATTGGCTGCAGATGCATTCTGGCAGGCATCTGAAGGCGAAACAGAGGCCAGGGTGATGCGTGCGAGTGGTCGCAGAAGGCGATGAGGCAGGTCTTGGGGTGTGCAAAGCCTGGTAAGTAGAGCATCTACACCCCATCCCCATCCTAACTTATTTTTCACCTGTGTGTCTCACCCCACCCCCTGCACCCCAGAGTGGGCGGGGTCTTAATTAGGGCTAATTTTGTGGGTGGTGCTTAATTTGATCACATACGCTCAAAAACGTGATAGGACTTCTTTTCAAGATGGGTGGTCTTTTTGGAGAAACACAGTAGTTATTCTGAATTGTTTACTGGGTTCCCCTTATTCCCCGTCAGTTTCTTTCCTTCCTTGGCTTACTAAATAAAACCACCAAAGTTTTGCCTACTTTTCTAGCTCTAATGTAAGTAGGAGAATATAGGAAGTACTACTAGGCAGGTAAAGTGTGGACAAGAAAAAAGATAAAGAAAGCAAAAGATCCAAGTCCAAACAGACAATTTAGAGATATAAACTCTATTTTACTTGTTATCATTTGCAAAAAAGTTCTTGCACAAGAAAACTGCTTAATAATTTTTAGCACTGTCCATAATAAAAACATTACAAATCATTAAATTCTCTACTTTCACTAGCCAATCTAATGTTAGTTATATGGATACAAAAAGTGAGTGATCACTCCCATTCAGACTTTTGATATGAATTGCATTAAAGAATATACACTTTAAAAACATCTTATGATAAAATGATTCTATGTGAAATACTACCTATACTATTATCAGTAATATTACAAAATACTCAAGTCCAATGAAAACTCTTTTATGAGAAATTAAGACTGGTAAAATGATAGAGAAAACTGTTTAGATTAACTGATAGTCAATTTAGTGGTTAAGGTGTTGGACTAGGAAGTAGAGACCCAGTTCCAATCAAACTTGGGTCATTCACTTTCTCTCAGCCCAATTTACTTTACCTGAGGTGGAGAGAAATATGATAGAGGAAACATCAGAAGCATCTTCAAATTATGGGCATATACCACTCAATACTGAGCAGCTAAAATAAGTGTAAATTAGGTCATAAAGATATAGCACATATGAAAAGTACTTAAAATAAATAGAATTAAAATGATGACATTCATCCAGTATTGGGCCACATCAACAGCATTTTCTCTCACCAGCATAAGTCTTCCTCTGTGTATGTTGAAGAACATTGTATGCACCATGGTATATGTGGGATGGATTGTTTGCACATTCCCAAAAAGTATGTTCTATAGCAGAGTTGTCAAACTCCTGGCCCATGGGCCGGATGCGTCACAGTGACCACACCCACACCCAGTTTAGGGAAGGGGGAAAAAGTCCCGATACGTCACATGATGATGTGAGTTTGATGCCCCTGTTCTATAAGGAAGCTCCATTTTCTTAGATTATCCTTTGATCTTCCTACCCTGGCAATCTCCACACAGGCCAAGGTTGTTCTTGACCAGGCAACAGACAGTCATGTGGTTATGCCCAGTTGCCTGATAGCTCCTTCTCTATTGGTGCACTACTGGTTGCCTGGTACACTCTTCTCTATTTTTTTAAGTGTCTGCTTAACTTGTAACATATTTTTTTTATCTCGCCTTTATTTTTGGTCAACTCAAGCAATGTACACATTAATATTCTAAACTTCCCCAACAGTGAAATGGTTTGGGCTCAGTATATGACTTATTGAAAGTCACCTAGACAGCTTTAAATGCCTAAGTGAGGACTAAAACTTATGATACCCTAGTTTCCATACCAAACTACCTCTCAAGTCACTTTCCCTCAACCCAATTTAGTCAAATGATGATACTTGTAGAGGAAAAATAAGAGAAGGGAGCACTATGTAAGACTGCAGAGATAAGAGCTATTTGAAAGTCCCCCCACCCCAATAATACACTTACGCTCTGAGGTGTTCTGATCTTCATTAAATATTAGTATTATGTCAGAGGTGGTCAGTGCCAAATAAATAAAAAATAAAACCTTACAGTTATTATTTGCAAATCTATCCACGTTTCCTCCTATGTCATTATTTGTTCTTTTTTTCCTATTGTGACACTACTTGCGGCTGCGCGGGTTGTGATGGGAGCTTCCCGATACTCCCATGTTACACCCCTCCTGCGCGAGCTGCATTGGTTGCCGGTTGCCCCCCGGGTGAGATTCAAGATGTTGGTTTTAACATTCAAAGTCCTTTATGATTTGGGTCCGGGGTACTTGCGGGAGCGTCTCCTGCCAACATTAAATACCGATCGCCCTGTGCGTGCGCGCAGACGGGGACTCCTCGGGGTACCGTCGGCTAGACAATGTCAGCTAGCGGTGCCTCGGGGGAGGGCCTACTCTGTTGCGCCCCCCCCTTGTGGAATCAACTTCCTTTGGAGCTCCGTTTGGCCCCTGATCTTTGCTCCTTCTGCCACAGTCTGAAGACTTGGCTATTTGAACAGGCTGGGCTGGACTGACCTCCTGGCGGGGGTTTTAACGTATTTTTAACTATTCTATTGATTGGGCTTGTCAAATTTAATTGTTTTTTATATATTTATTGTGTGGTGTTTTTATTGTGAGCCGCCTCGAGTCCTCGTGGAGAGGGGGCGGCATACAAGTCCAATAAAATAAATAAATAAATAATACTTATCTCTGTGTCTTGATAAGGGCAGATGTGAAACTGCAGCCAATTCTAGCATGTAGAATTGATCAGATCAGAATGGATCTAGATACCGGCTTATTCAGCAAATTACAGCTTAGGCAATCTGTGAAGGCAGTATCTAGATCTATTCTGGAGTTCATTACATGCTAGAACTGTTATCAACACCATGGAATAGTATGCTAAAAATCCCCTTGCCAGTAGCCACATTCTATATATATATGTAGAAATTTTTTAGGCTGCAGACAAGAAAATTTATATACAATTTTATAAATCAGATGCATGAGAGCACCAATAGGCTGGAAACTAGCAGACTGAGTTCAAGACCTCAGACTTCTCTCAGCCCTAGGAAGCAAGCTATGGCAAACCACTTCTGAAACCCTGCCAAGAAAACTTCAGGGAATTGTCCAGACAGTTGCCAGGTGTCAACATTGACTCAGAGGTATATCTCCCCACATTGCTTTATTAAATAAAACACACAATACATTTTCTTCACTTTGTTTTGTTTTCTCTTCTCCTTGCATGCCAGCATGACACAAAATGTTTCTGCATTTATAACTTCTATTTCTATAGCTATGTTTGATGTTTTTCGTTATAAGAAAATGCATGTCTTCCTAGACAAAAAACAACTAATCCCAAATCTTTCCTAAACATTAAAGTCTATACTAACATAAAATGCAATTTTGGTTCAGTACTTTAAATAGAAGTGGTAATGTAGTGTTTATTACCACCACAATAATATATACTAAACCAATTTATGAAATGCTATGCATTTGGTTTTAAATGAATATGATTCCAGCTATCATTCTCTGAAGATAGACGGAGACCCAGTGAATTTGCTCAAGGATAATATTCTTCAAGTATTAATGAACAAAAAAAAGATTTATAGAGAAATGATGGTGAAAGGCAACATCAAAATAGGCAGAGGGAACACAAAATGCCAAATGTACAGATATTTCCCTCGCATTATGAATAAAAAGTAAGGATAATAAAAGGCCTTCATTTCAACGCCCCCAGAATTATCTTTTGTTGTAACTAAGGTTTTTAACCATTTTAAATCAATGAGAACAAGTTAACAATAATTAGCATCTCATTGACTTCAGCAGAACTGTAGCATTACCAATTTAATCTAGATTCAGTGTTCACTTTGTTCATTTCCAGTGTTGTTGTGTTATTAAGATCTAGACTGAAAAGACACAGATCTAAGTCCATTTATACTCTTGGAAATTCACTGTGTGCAATCAAGTCACTAATTCTCACAGCAGAATCACCTTAGTGGGCTATTGCTATAGGCAAATTGCCACCCTAAAGCCTTCCTGAGTTTCGTAGGATACTAATCTAATCAATTAATCAATAAAAACTTGAGGCTGGTAAAAAGTGATAAAGCAATAGAACCTTAAAGATGCTAAATGCAGTTTTAATAAAAGTAGACATTAAAATTACAGCCACAAGCAATAAAAAAGGACAGATTCTGGACAGCCTTTGGAAAAAAAGTTATATATTGGCAAAGACTCTTAAATGATTACCAGCAATTCAGAACCCATATAAATCTGGAGGGCTGTTAAGTTATGGTTTAGTCATAAAAATAGATTTAAGTTGTAGTATGTTTTATGGTGACAAACCTATTCTAGCTTGCTGTAAATCTTTAAATATTCTGCATT
This sequence comes from Naja naja, assembly GCA_009733165.1. Taxonomy (NCBI): domain Eukaryota; kingdom Metazoa; phylum Chordata; class Lepidosauria; order Squamata; family Elapidae; genus Naja; species Naja naja. The sequence goes on along the minus strand of CM019154.1, from coordinate 20,648,453 downwards.
TAAAGGCAAATTTCATCTGTGTGCATGTATATTTGCTAACTGGTTAAATAATAGGAAAATAATACATTATAGCATTACTGATTCCTTAGCAGTTAATTAACAAGTTTCCAAATGCATGAAATAACCAATTTAATTTGTTATTTATTTTTCTACTTTTTGATGAGATGTACAATATTTATTCAGATATTTAGGATTTTTCTTAAAGAAAATTAAAACTAAATTTCTGTTTTTCAGTTCTGTATGTTATAACAGTAGACTTCTTCTAAGTCCAGCAAAATCATAGAATAATCATAGAAATTATTCTATGTGCCCCAAATCAGTTACATTGAAAATACTAAGGTAGACTTTTATAATAAAACTTAACAAGAATATTCCATGTATCACTTGCAAAAGTATAAAAATAAATAGCCCAAGAGGCAACCAAATAGCAATTTGAAGAACAATTCCTTGGAACATTCCTTGGAACAATTTTATCAGATGCCATTGAAGTCAAATTGTGTGCAATATTTCTTACAAGTGATACATGGGCAACTGTTTTCCAGTCTATCTTTTAATATAAAGTATTTAAATTATGAATGCAATTACCTATGACACACGCAAAGTATTCCATTACTATATAAACTCTACCACTAATAAGGTCTGGTCAATTTTAAATCATTGGCTTGCATTGTGGTAAACAATTTTATCTCAAATATGAATATTATTATTAAATATTATTAGGATTAATATTAACCCAGAGTATAAATGTACAAAAGGCTCAGTGTACAATTCTGGATGTCTTCAATTATGAAGTTCAGACTTTAAATCTGCTTTTTTATTTAAAGTTATGTTTTTTAGAAGAACGGAATGGAATGAACAGTACTTGATAAATTTAAAAAATATATTTTGCAAAGGAAGCTGATAATTGAAAAAGATGCACAAACAGAAAATAACAGTACATGAACAACAAAGAAAAATGGAAAGATAATAGCTGAGGTTTCTAATTTGGTGAAAAAGCAAATATATTGTATTTAACTGAATTCTGGATAATAGTTCACATAATTTTCTATAGTAATATTTGGAATTTATATTATTGGAGGAGTAAAAACTGTTCATGCATCCAGGTTTTATGTTTTTGTTAAATGCTTCATATTTATTTTTATTTCCAATTTCAGCATAAAAATAATGCAACATACTGAATTTTATTAAGCAATCTGAATTTTATTAAGCAATCTTAAAAGCAAAAAAGTTATGCAGGACCTATGTTGATTCTCATGTCACACTTGTCACTCTTAAAAAGCAGACTCCTTTTCTGGATTTGGGCAGCAGCTATTGCACTATTTCAGAAAAATCTATTTTTGATTTACTTTGCTGCTTATAAGTCTAATATGCATGCTCATATTTGTGCCATATCCCAGTTTCCTTTTTTAATGTAGATTGATAAAAATCCTTATATCTTAATTTTATAATGTAAATACACAATCAAAAATAAAATAAATTCGTTTGAGTGCTTCTGCAGAGGTAAATATATATCTTAATTTATAATTTAATATTTATGGCTATAATATTTATGAATATAGAATACGCACTGTTCCTGAAAGGACATCATGGGGACAACAGTTGAGAAGATGACTTTTGCACACTCTGTCATCACTGAATTTAATTCGCTGACGTGTAGTATCCCCTGCAACATAGAAATATACATTTCCGATTAGAGAATCATGTTATATTGTATAAAGTATTTATACTTTTTGTATACTTTCACTTTTGTTCAAAAGAATATTCTGCTTTTCACAAAAGAAAAATATTAGGACTATATCATTTCAGCTTCCACAATGGATCCAAGTTTCTAAAATAATGTAAAAAAAACCCCCTAAAAACTCTACACTGGGTAGAAATTAATTGCTTCTAAAACAAATTTATGAGAGGCATAGTAAAATTGATTATATTAGCATCAACAGCCTTCAAAACATATTACATTTTCTGATGTTTACTGAATTCCCGCTGTCAATTCTTCAAGATCTAATCTGTGGCACCGATCCATTTACTTCTGGCAAGGGCAACACATATTGAAGTTTGTTTTTGTTTTTTTTAAACTGTATTGTATCACTGGGAAAACAATGCCTGCAGACAGCATTTATTGAAACAGAGCTGAAATCCTCTAGTTTAACAGATAATCAGAGTTGGAAGGGACCTTGTAGGTCATCTAGTCCAACCCGCTGCCCAAGCGGGAGACCCTACACCATTTCTGACAGATGGCAGTCCAATCTCTTCTTGAAAGTCTCAAATGATGACGCTCCCACAACTTCCGAGGGCAAGCTGTTCCATTGGTTGTTCTCACTGTCAGAAAGTTTCTCCTTATTTCCAGGTTGAATCTCTCCTTGTTCAGTTTCCATCCATTATTCCTTGCCTGGCCTACAGGTGCTTTAGAAAATAGCTTGACCCCCTCCTCTCTGTGGCAGCCCCTCAAATATTGGAAGACTGCTATCATGTCTCCCCTGGTCCTTCTCTTCACTAGACTAGCCATGCCCAGTTCCTGTAACCGTTCTTCATATGTTTTAGTCTCCAGTTCCCTAATCATCCTGGTTGCTCTTCTCTGTACTTTTTCTAGAGTCTCAATATCTTTTTTATAGTGTGGTGACCAAAACTGGATGCAGTACTCTAGATGTGGTCTTACTAAGGTTTTATAGAGTGATATTAGTACCTCACTTGATCTTGATTGTATCCCTCTGTTAATGCAACTTAGGATTGCATTAGCTTTTTTGGCTGCTGCAGCATACTGCTGGCTCATATTTAGCTGGTTATCCAATACATCTCCAAGATCCCTCTCACAGTTACTGCCATTGAGCCTGGTTTCACCCAGTCTATATGTGTACTTTTTGTTTTTCTTACCTAAGTGTAAGACTTTACTTTTCTCTACATTGAATTTCATTTTGTTAGATATGGCCCAGTGTTCTAGTCCAGTGGTTCTTAACCTGGGCGATATTGCCCCCCAAGGGGCGATTTTGTTTTTCAGGGGGGCGATGGAACGAAAAGGGGCGACATGGGGGTGAAGGAATGGAAGGGGGGTGATATGGGGGCGATGGAGAGAGATATATTGGGAGAGAGAGAGAGATCTATATTGGTAGATAGGTAGGTAGGTAGGTAGACAAAAAGACAGACAGGTAGGTAGATAGGCAGGAAGGCAGACAGACAGACCTTTTGGATGGATGGATGGACGGACAGACAGATGGACAGACAGAAAGAATGCGAGAGCGGCAGCATTTTGGGAAAGCGGTGACGGCGGCTTTTCCCAACATGCTGCTGCATTCAAGGCACCAGTTCAGCTGCGGTACAACAGTCAATGGGGTGAGCCTGCAGGGCCGGCGCCTCGAATGCCCCCCTGCCACCTCTTAGCGTCCCCAAGGGGGTCAGCAGAGGGGTGCTAAGAGGCGACAGGGGGGCGTTCGAGGTGCCGGCTGGCCCTGTAGGTTCACCCATTGACTAGCACTGCTCCAGAGCCGGCGCCTCCAATGCGGAAGCAGTGGCACGTTACGTGCTGCCATGGCTGCATTCGACGCGCTGCCCCCCTGCTGCCTCTTAGTGCCTTTCTGCTGGCCCCCTTGGAGACGCTAAGAGGTGGCAGGGGGGTGGTTATGTTGGGGAGGGGGGCAATGACAACTTCCTCAATGGCTCAAGGGGGCGATTCTTTCAAAAAGGTTAAGAACCACTGTTCTAGTCTGTCAAGATCCATCTGGATCTTGAGCCTATCTTCTTGGGTGTTAGCTATTCCTACCAGCTTAGTATCATCTGCAAATTTGGTAAGTTCCCCTTCTATTCCCTCATCTAACTTGTTAATGAAGATATTGAAGAGTACTGGGCCTAAGACAGAACCTTGTGGCATCCACTGCTTACTTCTCTCCATGTAGACATAGACCCATTAAGGACTATTCGTTGAGTACAGTTTGCCAGCCAGTTGCAAATCCATCTGGTGTTGGTGCTATCTATCCCACTTTTTTTCTAGCTTACCAAGAAGTAGGTTGTGGTCTACTTTGTTGAATGTCTTGCTGAAATCTAAGTATATTATGTCCACAGTATTTCGCTGGTCTACTAATTTAGTCACTACATTGAAGAATGAAATAAGATTGGTTTGGCATGATCTGTTTTCAACAAACTCGTGCTGACTGCTAGCTATTACTTTACTTGTTTCTAGATGTTGGCAGATCTGGCTTTTTAATTATCTTTTCCAGTATCTTCCCGGGTATTGATGTTAGGCTAATTGATCTATAGTTTCCTGGTTCTGTTTTTCCCCCTTTTTTGAAGATGGGAACCATATCAGCTCTTTTCTAGTCCTCTGGTAGTTCCCCAGTGCTCCAGGATTTTTGAACGATATGGTGCAGTGGTTTGAGATGACCTCTACCAACTCCTTTAAAACTCTGGGATGTAGTCCGTCAGGCCCCGGTGATTTGTGTTCATCAAGATCAGACAGGTGTCCTCTTACTATTTTTTTTTTTTGTTTATTTTAACTTTTATTTCTGGTCTTTTAGTTATGTTTTTGGTGGCTTGAGCTATAGTTTCTTTTTGCGTGAAGACCAATGCAAAGAATGAGTTACGCAGCTCTGCTTTCTCTCTGTTGCCTGTTACTTCCTTGTTGTTTTCTCTCTTTAGTGGATTGACTGTTTCCTTGGTTTTTTTCTTGTTATTTATAAATTGGAAGAAACTTTTTATTATCTTTGACTTTTGTTGTAAGTCTTTGTTCGTTCTGAAACTTTGCTTTCCTAACTTTGCAGATTCTGGCTATCTGCTGATATTCTGCCTTAGTTATACGTCCATCTTTCCATTTTTTGTACATGTCCTTTTTTCTTTCTTTCAATTTACCAGAGAAATCTTCGTGCAGCCATGCTGGTTTCTTCTTTGACTTCTTGTTTTTCTTTCTCAGTGGTATTGTGCTGGCCTGGGCTTCTATGATCGTACTTTTCAGAGTTTCCCAAGATTCTTGAGTTGTTTTCCCCTTTAAGGATTTTCATCCATGGAATCTTTCCCAAGTTCTCTCTGAGTTTATTAGAATCAGCTCTTTTAAAATCAAAGACTCTGGTGTTATTATGTTCTATTACTTGTGTTTGTGTTATGTTGAATTCTAGTATGATACGGTCATTCTCACCCAAGGTTCCTGCAGTTTCAACTCCCTCTATCACTTCTTCTCTGTTTGTAAGAAATAAGTCCAGTATGGCTGTCCCTCTAGTTCCATCCTCTAACTTTTGGACAACAAAGTTGTCAGCTAGATTGGTGAGGAACCTATTTGATTATATAACATCTTAAAGATAAATTGAAATTTTAACAAACTTTTAAAAACCCCAAAGCATCAATCTATTTGATTATATTTGGTTAGGAACTCTATTTGACTATATAATATCTTAAAGATAAATTGAAATTTTTTACAAACTTTTATAAACCCCAAAGCACCAACCTGCTTACCACATACTGAAATTCAATTACAAATTTAATGTCACATCTGTGAACAAGGTTGGAAAAGTTTTAGCCAAATGATATGCAAAACACTGGCTACTGATTTATTGCAGGTATTTCCCCCCCAATACAATGGGCAGAAGAATAACTGTCTCAGATTTGAAAAAGATAATTCCATAAAACGTATTTTCAGTCTAAAGATGTAGAACCGGATACAATCCTTGTATTTCCAGGGTTTTTTAAAATGTATTTTAAATTATGATTATATAAAATGAAAACCTACTGGTGAATTACTGAAGCAGAATATCACTGCTGGGAAAAAAACAGGAGTTTTGAAACTTTATCCCAACATTATTCATTTCAAAAAGGAAAAAGGTTTAAAATAAAAAAATATAGCCACTATCCTATTCTCATAAAATTGGAAGAATTTAAGCCTATGCAACAATCCTATACTTCAAATTTCTAATCAACCTATTATGCAATTCCAGAATAACTATTTGCTCTAAAAAAGAACTATGATGTAACATTTTCAGATGGGCTGTACTCTGCTCAAGTATTTGTTTCTGATATCAATGTTTATCAAGGTTAGTCAAATAAGCAATTCACAAAGCTTCAGAGTAGTTCAACAATAGGTTTTCAGAAGCTAGGTTTTAGATTTAGTAATTTTATACTAATGAAAATTTGGAATTGTCTTTAAAATCCACACCTACTACTGCAGAAAATGAGGAACTGGGATATTTTCCTACCAGTTTTCCTCTCTTTTTAAAGACACAAATTGTTGGTTCCACATTAACACATCTGAAAAGTTAGCAATAACTCACGGCTCGGCGAATGCGGGGCCTTTCTGACACTCCCTTGCAGAATGAAGTAGGCAGGCATAGATACATTGAACCTTTATAAATAAAACAAGGGGCTATATTGTTCAGTTTGTATATAATAAACTCTGCCAGCATTTTAATTACAGTGTCTAGAAATACATTGTGAAGGTAAAGAGTAATAGGAAACCTGAAGTATTTGTGCCTGAGAGCAATGAGTCAGCTTTGTATTCAAGGGAAATTTTGTTAGGAAAAGTTACCTAAATTATAGCTGGAAAAATATTTTGATTACTAAGCCCCTATGTTCTGTTTATCTTCCGCTTTAAGCAATCTAGGAATTTGCTTAAAAATGTTATCCCAGTACCTAGAATTTCAAATATATTTCCAGCCTTGTTAAAACGCTTTTCATTTTAAAACCCATTCGTTTCCAGATAAAACTTATCTCAAAATGCAAAATCAGTAGTAAAATATACTTGCAAGGATTAGCAATTTTTAAACATTTTAAAACACACATTTTGAAATAGATTGTTCATCAACATTCAGTAACAATGGTAACTGAAAGAGAAATGGAAACTAGCAGTACTAGCATTTTCTTTTTACTGTTGTATATTCTATGTGATCAGGGTATTCTTGCAATTGTTACAATGAACATATATGAACAACTTTAGCGTTCTTTAGAAACAGTAAGTTCCTTTAAAAAGTATGTCTGGCCCAAACCATATTTCACTACTTCAAAAATATGGAAGCAATTATATACTTGCATCTCTTTTTTTTAAAATCCCTATATTATCTTTTAATTTACAACATAATTTCATGATAACAGTTAGCTCCCTAAAACATGTGTTCTCCACCAAATAATAATTTAGAGGAATCTGGAAATACTAATCAAATTTCATGTTTATTACCAATACATATAAGAAAATATTAAATCTGCCTACTATACATAAATTAACTACATATTCTTCTAGAGAAATAGAATAAAAGTGTGCATATTTTTTCAGGTAACATTCTATCATAATCGTTCAATTATTTGAATACATAAAGATACATGTTTAACTATCTCATTATTATATATAAACTATGACTTTCTTCCCATCTCACCTACTATAATTACCCCAGTAACATTATTGATATTACTACTATTACTGAAATCTTTTTTAACCTATACAGGTCCTGATTTTATCTTATCATGAAAATAAGTTTGTTAGAATGAAGCAAAAATTATTTATTTATTTATTTATTTATTTATTTATTTATTTATTTATTTATTTATTGGACTTGTGTGCTGCCCCATCTCCGAAGACTTGAGGCAGCTCACAGCTAAAACATACATCAACAATAAATAGCTAAAAGAATTAAATGAACACAAGCCCAATATACCAAATTTAAAATGAATTAAAACCATCCCACCCCACCCCCGAGAGGGAGTCACAGCCCGGATTGGTCAAATAACCAGGTCTTCAAGTCGTGGCGGAAGGTGCGAAGGTCAGGGGCCAAACGGAGCTCCAGGGGTAGCTGGTTCCACAGGATGGGGACCGCCACAGAATAGGCTCGTCACCGGGGGACCGCCAGCCGACATTGGCTTGCCGACGGGACCCCGAGAAGCCCTTGCCTGTGTGCTCGCACAGGGCGGTTGGCACTCGATATCGGCAGGAGTCAAAATGCATCAACGTGAATTAATCTACATGTATATTACACTATAGTATTTTAATCTGGTACCCTGTTACCGATAGTGTCAGAAGCATGTCTACAGAGACCACACGCAGGTCAACACGTAACTCTTTCAATAATTATAGTTCAAGGTTTCTGTGTTAGTGGAGCAGCAATAAACTAAAGAATAACAATGAGAAAGGAAAACCTTATATTTTTCACTCCCTGGTAGCTGTCCAGATTACTGCTTCCCTACCACTGAAAAGCACACGTGACTATTTGTATGTGTGTGTATGCGTATGTGCATGCTTGCGTGTGTATCAATCAAATACCCTTTAATTCTTCTTGTAACTACACTTAAATGATTACTTCCATAACAAATTATACAAATCCCTCAAATTCCTGCTTCAGCAGAAGCCATGTTTCAAAAGATTAGGACATCAAATATTACAGAAAAAAGCATCAATTGTTTAAAAATAAATAACCAATTATACACATGATAACTTTTTATATCTGATGAACAAGAACATTTTTCTGTTAGCATAATTGTGCACACATCACTGCACACAGAATAACAAGTAGGTAGAATCAGTCTATTCATATAGCGGAAAGATTACACTTGGCACTTACTTATGCAGATATTAAAACTTGTTAAGCCACTTTGAATGTTTTTAATGGTAAAACTATGTTAAACTAAATATTATTAAATAAATAATCACTCAAAAGTGCTCTTGGTAATTGATTATACCAATACTGCATTTAAAAATCAGTTCTTTCAACACAAATCAATTTCTCTTTTCTTTATTTCACTGGATTACTACGGTATTGAAACTCAACATTAAGAAAACTAAGATCATGGCATCCGGCCCTCTCAATTCCTGGCAAATAGATGGGGGAGAAATGGAGGTAATGACAGATTTTATTTTCCTGGCCAAAATCACTGCAGATGGGGACTGCAGCCAAGAAATTAAAAGACACTTGCTCCTGGGGGGGAAAGCTATGGCAAATCTAGAAAGCATACTAAAAAGCAGAGACATCACCCTGCCAACGAAAGTGCATATAGTCAAGGCTATGGTTTTCCCAGTTGCAATGTAGGGCTGTGAAAGTTGGACCATAAGAAAGGCTGAGTGCCAAAGAATTGAAGCATTTGAACTATGGTGCTGGAGAAGACTCTTGTGAGTCCCTCGGACTGCAAGGCGATCAAACTTGTCAGTCCTAAAGATCAACCTTGACTGCTCTTTAGAAGGCCAGATCCTGAAGATGAAACTCAAATACTTTGGCCACCTAATGAGAAGGAAGGACTCACTGGAGAAGAGTCTAATACTGGGAAGGATTGAGGGCAAAAGGAGGGGATGACAGAGAATGAGGTGGCTGGATGAAGTCACTGAAGCAGTAGGCGTGAGTTTAAATGGACTCCGGAGGATGGTAGAAGGCCTGGAAGAACGTTGTCCATGTGTGGTCCCAATGGGTCAGACAAGACTTCGCAACTAACAACAACTACTACAATATTACTTTAAAGTCTAGGAAATTGCTATGCTAAAAAATAAATACAAATAAAAGCATGTTTTAAACATGCTCCACAACAAAGGAATATCTAATCTTCCTTTTCTAGTTTTTTTTTAAATAATGTGTATTCTACCAATTACTTTCATTTAAACAAATCTCATTATAGATAGGAGTATTGGTCATATTTGTATTAGTCTTTCGAATTGCATATGTGGAAATATACATTTACAGGTATGATTACTCCTTTTAAATCTTTTTCCTTGTGTTTGTTTGAAAGATTATTTTCTGTTCTGAAAATACGATTCTGCTAATGCTACTCATGTTTGTTCATAAACAGCAGCATTAGTCTGATAAACAAATCTAGAGTTTTCCCCTAGCTACAATTTGTAAATTATATTTTCTATAGCAAATCCTCACTATATGCAACATTTGGTTTTAGTAAACTTTTTAAAAAGAAAATCACTCCAATGGTTTCAACAATATATTATTCTGTCAACTTTGTTCTACAATATACTGTATAGAAATTATATCTGCATTTATTATATAACCATTCCTAAACACATTCTCCTTGCACTGTGACTTTTTTGTCAACTATAAATCAATCGCAATTTTTTTTGTTTTGGATTAACAAGTGGTGGAGATTCAACTACATACATTTTTGTAAAACACTTTTTTTACAGTAATTTTAGTATGGTTTTTGTCTGAACAGGAGGAATGTGATGCTGGAGCACAACGCACTGAAATAGATGATGCCTGATTTAGTGGGATTCTATTATTCCTGCATTTTTTAGCAAGATGGCAAGCCAGCTACATACTCTTTGTAGTCACTTGATACACTGTCATAAAGAGAAGCAGTTATGTATTTATGCCAGCTTGTCTGCATATGTCCAAATCTTGATTCACACATTATAACAAGCTGAGCAAACAAGATCACAAGAATGTTGATAGCTTGATGAGCTGCACCTCTATTAAAAAAAGGTGGGGAAAATCCATTGTTCTCCAGGAATAGTTGAACTACGATTGGCATTTGCTCTGGCCTCATCATCAATAATTCTATCTGTAGTTGTATGGTTGTATTTCTACTTCAACAATATATGGGTAGGTTCTGCTTTGTATCTCAATGTATCTCTGCCTATAGCTCTTTAAACATTCATCTAAGAGACAGTTATATACTGTCATATATAGATATGATAAAATGAGTAAGAGTACATGTAGGCTCTTAAACAGTATGCAAACATTTTAAGTCATTGTTAACTTGTGTACTTAGAACTGTACTGTATACTAAGAAAACATTTTGTAAAAACAAAAAAAGTTCATTTGACATGAACTTGAAATTACTCAAATGCTGACTCAATAATAAAGGATTCCCAGGACCTCCTCCTATTTAATTTTAAAGAATAACTTTGCAATTTAATTTCATTATGAACTATTGTTTGAGTTGGTCCTAAATCTGTACTGTAGTTTTCAATTTGTGGTCCGCGGACCAATGTGGGGTCGTGATGTCATCACAGGGGGTCTGTGAAGTCTTGAAGAAATGTTATGATTTAAAACTTGATTTAAGTCTTGGGGGTCCATGGCCATGAGTTGTGGCCATCAAAGGTATTTAAAGGGGGTCCATGTCGAAGAAAAGTTCGAGAAACACCAGTCTAAATGATAAAAAACTCTTGACACTTGAATTCTCACATGACTTCTTCCTCATTCTGTATATTCAAATATATTCAGCTAGGTTAGATAAGTAGAATTCTTGCACAGAATTAGAAAACCATATATAGAAGATATTTATCATCTACCTAGAAATCCTACTTTTAAAGTTAATTCCAAGGTTTGAATACTAGCTCACTTCCTCCTGCCTTTTGATTCAACAACCACATAGCTTACTCATTTCACTGCCCTGAAGATTCCTGATATTGATTTTTAAAACTGCTTTTTCTGATGCTGAAACCAGAGATTCCTGTCCTGTAATCTTCAATCCTTATACCATTTCCCTTCCTATTTTCCTTTTCCCCATGGATCTGGATAGCAGAAATGGTCTTACAGAGATGTGAAGCTGTTGCGTCCTCTTCGTTTCTATTTCAATAGCTGTAGCTACCAACATTTCCCTGCTTTAACACTTTCAATTCATCCTTCCTGCTGGCTGGAGATATTAAGAAGTAATGTATTTCCACTTCATTTTGAGTTAATTCCCTCTTTAAAATCTCTTAAGCCCTTTTTTCAGATGTTTTTCCAGGAGTGCTAGCAACTGTAATGTCACCCACCCCCCTTTTCAAGCAAGCCATTTCCATCTCAGAAACAGAACTGCTAATAGATGCCCCAGAGCCAGAATGTTTGGTCAGGAGGTTTGGTTTATGAAATACTGCAAATTGAATTATCAAAGGAGGAGAAAGAAAGGGGGAAAAAACCCTTTTCTTATATTGATATTTGTTCCAATAAATATTTCACAATACCCTTCTGTGAAGTGCAAAGTACTTTCTAACTGGAAGTCTTTCTTCTACTAGTGTTTTATATTTGGGCTTGTTGGTTTAATGTCTTTTTAAATATTTATTGTTCTGTGTTTTTAGTTGTGAGCCGCCCCGAGTCTTCGGAGATGGGGCGGCATACAAGTTCAAATATAAATAAATAAATAAATAAATAAATAAATAAATAAATAAGATGGACAGAAATGTATTCAGTGTATGTAAGCAGTAAACAAAGATATACTGAATGGAAAACTAAAAACACTAGAAATGTTTCAGTAAAATATAGTATCCAGCTTTAAATTGTCAGATGACTATCATATACAGGAAAAAAATTGATAGAAAGTCCAATTTGATTTCTAGATGATTTGTGAGACCTTTTTGGCAATGACAGTTAGGAGGACATTTGTAAAAGCCTTGGACAACCCAACTGATTCTTCAAGAGGCTCTGAACTGTTTATATTTCCTGGAGAAAAAGGAGGGCCTTTGGGAGGAGGAAGGGATGGGATACATTAGTAACAAGTGTAACAAATAACCACATATGGGTTTAAATTATGAACAAAATAATTAATAGTTAATTCAAGCATAGGTAAAATGCCAAATAATTGCTGGTAGTTCATATACCAATACAGATACTGTTCTGAAGTGGCATGTATCCTGTTTCTGCAACTGTGGATGATGGAAACAGGGCAAGCAAAGCTATATATTCAAAAATGAAATACAGCATTTCAAAAATAAAGAGTATCATGTGAATCAATTACTATTGAATAAGCAGACTGTATTGGGAGCAAAGGGGAGGCCGATACATGGAATGAAATGGCCTATTTTAAGGAAAAAAGTGCAAAAGGAGACACTTAATGATGATACATCACTGAGTTCCTCTGAGCCCTTGCAGATTGGAACAAAATTACCAAAAAATGTTTAGTCATACGTTCCCAAAACATACCCCCTTCACTTTAAATACAGGGTTGATACTTTGGAAGTTCCGGTCTTCCAGTGTTAGAAGGGCAGCAGTTACAAACCTTGAACCATCTGCTTGGGCAATTTCTATGACATGTTAGGCTGCATGGTTGGTTCATTATATGTATGGTATTGACACCCTGATCCAGTTAGTGGGAGTACAAGAAAATCTATAGCAGTTACTTAATATTAGTATTGGAATACAAGAGATGCTGCAAAGTAAGAGTAAAAGTAAAAAGAGTAAAGAGTAAGAGTAAAAAGGCAGAGATGGTTTCCTACCTGATAAATTAATTATTCCACATTCCCAAAGGATAAAAAATAGGAAGTAATGCATACTATGAGCCAAGGTGGCACAGTGGTTAGAGTGCAGTATTGCAGGCTACTTCTGCTGACTGCCAGCTGACTGCAGTTTGACAGTTCAAATCTCACTAGGCTCAAGGTTGACTCAGCCTTCCATCCTTTTGAGGTGGGTAAAATGAGGACATTATGTTGGGGGCAATATGCTGACTCTGTAAACCACTTAAGAGAGGGCTGTAAAGCACGGTAAAGTGGTATATAAATGCTATTGCTACTAGAAATTCTACATCTACCCCCACCTAGAAGTCCTATCTTTCTAAATATGTAAAGTCCCAAGGTCTGAATCCTAGATCTCATCTTCCCATTTCTTTCAGTCAATGGCATGATGGCTATTGATTTCACAGCTTTAAAGGTCTTTGTCATCTGTCTCTTGTTTACAATATAGCTTTCTTGGGAATGAATCAGATTCCTATCCTGCCAACTTCACCTTTCTATTAATGATTAAAAAATGCTCCTAAGCAAAATACAATGCTGGAGATCACTGTATTTTACTTACATCAAAAGTTATAATCATTTTATCATTTTATAAAATGATTATGTAATAGAAAATCAAAATAGAAAAACAATTTACCATGCATTCAAAAAGAATGGTTTATTACTGTATTTCCCAATGGAAATACACTCATTAAACTGTGTAAGCAGATTCATATGTTAGAGATTTCTTAAAATTAGTCTACAGTCAGAACAAATTTTAAGCTTATGTTGTATACCTACATGTTATGCAACATTTCCCCCTTTTCCACTATATTGCTTCAAAATGTGTTCATAAAGGGACTAAAATGTTTATCCCAGAAACTGCTTTAAATACTGCTCAGAAATAAATGGCTCATCACAACATATACCTATTTTGTCAAAGTAAACTTTTCAAAAAATAAATTCTTGTAAAAATGTTAATACATTTGCCAAGAAATATAAAAATAAAACCTGAAATACTGTATGCTCCCAATGAACTTAATTTTTTTAGAGCCACCAGAAATATTTTAATATCAGGGATAGGAATTAACTTGAAATGCTGATTTGGGTCAGATTTATACTTTGCAGTGCTAGCAACAAGCTGAGCGCCTCTTTCCTTTCTTCTAATCAGGTAACTCTACTGACGAACAATAGAAATGGCACCATTTCACATTTCGGTGCTAATGAGGACCAGATCATTTTGCAAGAACAGCTATGAGCTTACCCTTGTCTCAGCCCTAATGCCCTGGAAACAAAGATATTAATCCTTCCGTTACCGAATACACAACTCTTTCTCCCGTTTCCTGAAACGGACCATACACCCAAACCTTCCCGTTATTCTCAGTGCCGAAACCCGGCCTCTAGTCTCTCACCCTTGTCTGAGGCCCGCCCCTAATGGAGGAAAAGAAAATCGAGACACAAGCCCTGCCAATCATCACATGGGGCCTTTCTGTTTTTCCGTCAACATGCCTCTGGACTCCCCAGCTTGACTAGTAAGCAGCAGTTCTTACCGTCACGGGAAGTGCCCATGAGTTGGTCCAGCATCGCGCGCATCTGAGCCTGTGCCGACATCCTGAAAATGCGCGGGGCCCGAGTGGGCCGGCCAAATCCGTATAAACCCCGCCCACAGCGGCCTAGAAGATAATCGAACCTGACGCTGCGGTCGTTTCTCTCAGAGGCGACCTAAGGCGGAAGCAGGATTCTTCTTTTTTTTCTCTCTCTCTCTCGCTGAGCTCGGGGTAGTTACAATGGCGCTTGCACCTTCCGTTCTTGTCGAAAAGGAACAGATAACCGCCTCGCGCCCGTCGTTACCTCACAACCGCGATTACCCCGCGCGCCCGACCTCTCCACGCTTCCCTCCAGTGGCGTACGCGCGCCGCCTGGAAGTAACGGACATCCGTGCGCGTGCGCTTGTCTCCCGCCTACACTTACTATTAGTTTCCTTCTGATTGGCTAACCTGGAAACTGAATCGGGCAGGAACGTCGGGCTTTCTGCCGTGGCTGATTGGGTCGACGAGTTCGTTATTCCTTTAGATTCGCGTAGGAGCTCATTGGTGGCTCAGTGTGGTCTCTTTTTGTGACGTGGATCGTTTCATTTGGATCGCAACACAACATGAACCTTTCATTTGTTTATGTCGAAAGTAAAAAAAAATCTGGTAATACTTCCTAAATAACTTTATTTGTGGGTCTATTTACTAAATCTATCAAAAGAGAAAATACAAGCAGAAACTGGGAGGAACGTTATCATGGTATTTCAAAATTTTGTGTTTGCCATAGAAACCTATAGATTTATTGTATGATTATTGAATAAGCTTTCATAGGTCACAGTTCACTTCAGATGCATATACAGGTAGTTCTCGACACAACCGTTCATTTAATGACCGTTCAAAGTTACAACAGCACTTGAAAACGTTACTTATGACATATCTATGTGGTCACTTGATCAAAGTTCAGTGCATGGCAACTGAATATTTATGATGATCACAGTGTCCCAGAGTACTAATTTAATAACTGCAGTGATTCATTTAACAACTGTGGCAAGAAAGGTAAAATGGAGCAAAAGTCATTTAACAAATGTCTCACTTAGCAACAGAAATTTTGGGCTTAATTATAGTCGTAAGTCAAAGACTAACTGTAGTCCTGAGAAGAAAGGAAGGAAATACATGCATACATACATACATACATACACATACATACACATATATACATACACATACATACATACAATGGTACTGGGGAAAAAAGAATTATGAAAGGCAATGAGAAGCAGAACTGCCTATAATTAATATACTATAGATAGATCTCAATTAGCGAATGAATCCCACAAAATGGGATTATTCACATTATTCAAAGTTACATTTTTGTGGAAAATATGGTAACTGATTCCAGCTTGATGGAAAAGACAAATATTTAAACATTCATTAGTTAGATATTATAGTAAAGAATAAAAAGAATTGAATTTAAATATATGGATAGCAAAGTCACAGAACAATTATAGGAAGCAAAATAAAACTAAGAATTTTAAGTATCATTTCTAAAAGCTTACACTGAACCAAAACATCTTTACTGTCTCTCAAAATATATTAGTAGTATAAACTGTATTGTTTTTCTTTAAATTTTCATATGTATTCTGATAGATACAGAGTGCTTTATCCAAACCTAACTTGCATGTTTCAATTGAGGTTAGGGTCAACATTCATAATTTTTTGCTTTTTGAGCTTTGCAACTCAAAAGATATTTTCACTTTCTGTGACAGTGCATTTCACTTTCACAGTACTATTTTCCGAGGACTAAGTTATCCTTTTCTCTGTTTTGCATACACAAAAATTAGCAGTGTCTAAATGCAACTGCGCCTGTGCTAGCCTCAATTATTCATGTGCTAGTTTCACATTGACTTCAAAGTGAGAAAAATAAAGTAGCTATAAAACTGGGTAACAGAAGACATAAGAACAACAGTTATAGGACGGAGTTATGTTAAAATATGATTGATTTTAGCTAGCAATCAATACATGGTAGCTTTTGTATGGTGATACATAAAAATTACCAAGATTATATTATAGGGAGATTGGTGTCAGAGTCATAGATGCAAATTTGGTTTGCACAGGAAGCCTTAAAACATGAGAAAATAAAGGTATTGCAAATCCATCTGTATGTTACTAAAATTCTGATTCCTGTAACCTGTAGCAAAGTGAAAAAGTGCACCATAGGACAATTTTTTTTGAACCAAGGTACCTCAAGCTTCCAAAATCTAGGACCCATGATTCATATGGAACTAAGAGTTTTCAGATTTTATAAAACATTTTATGAAAAAATTATCATAAACGTTATGACATAATACAAAATGTCATAAAATATTTCCTGCGCTGATGTTTAAATGTGCTATATAGTTCAACATGTGTTTTTTTTCAAGCCAGATACATGTATAAATGTATACCAACTTTTCCAGTAAAGGCAACACATTAGAAGCTCTGTCATTGTTGAAGGCATTAAGGAATCTGGTAAAGAAATGTCAGTGATCCAGGGAGTCATGAGTTGTCCAGTCCGTATCCTACTAAAACAGTTCATTCATCACAGGGCAACAATTTTTGAACCAAAGTATAGTACCTCAACTGGACTAATTTACAGAATGCATCTAAAATCTAGAACCAATAACTCCTGTGGAATTGAAATTTGGCAGATGTGATAAAATGTTTTATGACATAATATAAATTGTCATAATACATTTCCTGTGGTCAGTCCTTTCACTATGCTATAGATTGTAGGGTCATTACTGGACAATCTCTTAAATATGAGCCAGCAATGTGATGCAGTGGGCAAAAAAACCCAACACAGACCTAGGCTTCATCAACAGAGAGATAGAATCAAGATCATGTGAAGTGTTAACACCACTTTACAAAACTTTGGTAAGGCCACACGTAGAATTCTGTATCCTGTTTAGGTTGCCACGATGTAGAAAAGATGTTGAGACACTAAAAAGAGTGCAGAGAAGAGCAACAAAGAGGATAAAACATAGGAAGAATGGTTGCTGGAATTGTGTATGGCTAGTCTAGTGAAGAGAAGGACCAGGGGACACATGATAGCAGTGTTCCAATATGAGGTGCTGCCACAAAGAAGAGAAAGTCAATCTATTCTTCAAAGCATCTGAAGGCAGGACAAGAAGTAAAGAATAGAGCAGAACAGAATAAAATAGAATAGAACTGGCAGGAACCTTGGCAGTCTTCTAGTCTATCCCCCTGGTCAAGCAGGAGAACCTATACCATTCAGATAAGGGATTGTCTAGTCCAACGGTGTCAAACTCAATTTCATTGAGGGCCACATCAGAGCTGTGGTTGACCTCGGAGTGCTGGGTGGGTGTGACTGACTGGGTGGGTGTGGTCAACTGGGTGGGCGTAGTCAACTTGACGCCACTCCCCAAACTGCTGGCATGTTTCCTGTTCGCATTGGGTACACCAGGATGCCCCATGGGCCAGATCCAATCACATTGCAAGCCGCATTCGGCCCATGGGCCTTGATACCTCTGGATGGATAGATAGATAGATAGATAGATAGATAGATAGATAGATAGATAGATCATATCTACCTATTGATATAGATGAGAGAGAGAGAGATAGGATAAAAAGAGGGATAGGAAGACAGACAGACAGATAGATGGATGGATGGGAGCACCAAGGCCTCCTCATTTCTCAGTTAGGTCTATTCTAAGCACCACAAATTCTGGTCGTAAGTTGAGGACTACCTATACAGGCAGTCCTTAAGTTACTGCCATTCATTTAGTGACTGTTTGAAGTTAACAACTGCGCTAAATGGCTTTTCAGAAGGTCGCAAAAGGTGAACCCATGACCCTGGATACTGCAACTGTCATAAAGACAAGTCATTTGCCAAGAGTTTAAATTTTGATCATGTGACCATGGAGATGCTGCAACAGTCGTAAGTGTGAAGAACAATCATAAGTCCCTTTTTCAGTGCCATCGTAACTTTGAACAGTCACTAAATATCAATAGCACTTAGACTTATATACCAATTCATAGTGCTTTGCAGCCCGCTCTAAATGCCCCCAACAATCTGGGTCCTCATTTTACTGACCTCAGAAGGATGGAAGGCTGAGTCAACCTTAAGCTGGTCAGGATCGAACTACTGAACTGCTGGCAGTCGGCAGAATTAGCCTGCAATACTGCATTCTAACTATTGCGCCACCAGGGATCTAAATGAACTGTTATACAACTAGCTGTATTCCAGAAATCTTCAATTACTAGTCTGGTTTTGAGTCTAGAATAGACCTAACTGAGAAATGTCTCAATTTTGTTTAGTTCCTGAGATTTTCTCCCCAGTCCTGGCAAATTCTGTGGATCTTCAAACTGTGAATCACAAATTCCTCCTTTTCCTTTTTTTCCTGGCAGCACATGAATACCTGGATTGAATATTTCAAGAGTCACAAGAGAGGGCCATTAAGAGCACCAGGCACCTCCTGAAGTTCGTTTCGGAACACTGAAATTTCAACAAGTTACAGTTTGGGATGAGAAGTGAAATGTTTTAAAAGAAAAATTACAAAGTCTAGTTGCCTTTTGGAAAAAGCACCTTTGGGATGTGACCAGGATGATATAAGGAATCTTGCTTGAGCTGGGGGTTGGAGGAGAAGACCTCTACAGTCTCTTCCAGCACTGTGGTTCCATGATTCTAGGGTTCTATGATGCTATGATTCTAGGATTCTATAATTCTAAGATTCTATGATTCTATGGTTCGAAGACGCCATAATTCAAAGATTCAATGATTATAACATTCTAGGATTCTAAAATGTATGATTCTAAGATTCTATGATTCTAAAATGCATGATTCTAAGATTCTATGATTCTATGTTTTTAAGATTCTGTTTCTAAAATGTATGATTTTAATATTTTATGATTCTAAGATTCAGTGATTCTCTGACTCGTAAGATTCTATGATCCTATGATTCTATGATTCTAAAATGTATGATTCTAAGGTTCTATAATTCTAAGATTCTGTGGTTCAAATTCTCTGATTACAGCTGGCTGAAAGCTTCATGAGCCCCGCTTCTCATCTTTCTCCTCTTTTTTTCCTCCTTTCATTAGACCACAGCTGACTTTTTTTTTTTTTGCTGGGAAAGCTGATAGTCTTGTTGGGCCTGCATATTGGTGACACCAGAAAGAAGTTGGCCAGATGTCCGCAGAAGCCACCTACCACCTCTACTACCTCAACATTAATAAAATGGGTGAGAAGTTTAGACTCCTAGAATTGACATGCTGCAAGGAGCCCAGGGATGCACAGTGCCCAGGAGAGCACTTGGTGGCATAGCCTGTGGCGTGACCAAGACCCTGGTCATTGGGCTTGGCACAGTTGCCTGCAATTTGCAGTTAATATTGGCACTTTTCAGGGCTACAGATCATTTTAAGACTGAATTTCTCAAGGTAAGTTAGGCTAAGCATCTGCAATCACCCAGCTTGGGCTTGTTAGTCTTGGCCACATTGATTGTGTCTTAGCATGTTTTGCAAAGCCAATTTTAGTCACTGGATGGCTGGATGTATTGTGGGAAGTGATAAAACGGATTAACAAAGTTACTGGTTGTGTGGGCACATCAGGCAAATGTAATAAGGTTAAATTCAGTTAGATTTGTTCATTCATTTATATAATTTGTCTCTTATGTAACCCTACTTTTTTCTTCTATTTCAGGTCTGACCTATTGTGTTAACCTAGAAAAGGGATTACTGGTAGTCCTTGACCGACAACAGTTCGTTTAGTGACTGTTCAAAGTTACAACAGCACTGAAAAAAGGAACTTATGACTGTTTTTCACACTTACAACCGTTGCAGCATCCCCATGGTCATGTGATCAAAATTCAGATGCTTGGCAACTAAGTCATATTTATGACGGTTGCAATGTCCTGGGGTCACATGATTACCTTTTGTGACCTTCTGATAAGGAAAGTCAAGGGAGAAGCCAGATTCACTGAAGAATCATGTTGCTAACTTAACAGCTGCAGCGAATTCACTTAACAAATGTGGCAAGAAAAAAAATTGTAACATGGGGCTAAACTCACTTAACAAACGTCTTGCTTAGCAACAGAAATTTTGGGCTTAATTGTGATCGTAAGTCGAGGACTACCTGTAATTGGGCAACTAAAGTAGTAATTGTTACTGTTTTATTCCTGACCAGTTAGGTAAGAGAAAGGAATAGTAGTGTATGATTAAGAGAATTATGTTATGTTATGGTTTTAACATTTTTTTTTTAAAAGCATACTTTGTGGGCATCCCTAAATGAAAATGCCCTGATGCCTTGTGAAGTGTGTTTGTGTGTGCATGTGTGTGTGTCAGTGGTGGGATTCAAATTTCTTTACTACCAGTTCTGTGGGTGTGGCTTGGTGGGTGTGGCATGACTTGGTGGGTGTGGCAGGGAAGGATACTGCAAAACCTCCCTTCCTTCCCCACTCCAGGGGAGGTTTTGCACCCACCAAGCCACCACCGGTTCTCTGAACTACTCAAAATTTCTGCTACCGGTTCTCCCGAACTGCTGCCACCTCTGGTGTGTGTGTATGTTTGTGGAGTTTCTCTGCTGAGGTTCCTTTTCCTTTCTAGTAAGAATTTTTGCCACTTTACATAGCACAGCTGAGTTTGGCCTTCCATTTTTTTTCCTTTGCAAACGTTTCTTTAGCAAAGCCATCAGAACAACACGGTATGCATCACATACCACAAACTCACACCCCAAGCTAAAGAGTTGGAGAAAATGTCAAAGAACAAGAAGGGGAATACTGTTAAATGGCGCAGAGAAGATTCTTAATTTTGGGCCAGGCCATCTTTTATAAAAACATATCCAAATTGGCTAAGGTATGTTTTAGTTCAGCATTTTGCCTTGCTTCTTGTTGACCTTCCTTTCGGTCCTCCACATGACTTGGAAATGGTCAAAAAAGTCAATATAACAGTGGGGACGGCAAGATCCAAAGGCTGGAGTTTGGACCTTGTCCCGCACAATGTCTAGGAGCAAGCAATTACAGCTGCCATGTTGGCTTCTTTGACCAACATCTGTATATCACATGATGGATGACATGGAACAGGGGTGTCAAACTCAATTTCATTCAGGGCTGCATTAGGGCTGTGGTTGACCTCAGGGAGGCTGGGGTGTGTGGCTGACTGGGTGGGTGTGGCTGACTGGGTGGACTTGGAGGACTTGGTCATCTTGACACTACTCACTGGTCGTGGCCAACTGGATGGATGTGGGTGACTGGGTGGGCATGGCCAGCTTGACACCACTCCCCAAACTGCTGGTGTGTTTCCACTTTGCATTGGATAGACTGGGCTGAAGTCAGCCTGGCCCAGTGTTTCCTCTTCACATTGGGTAGACCGGGCTAAAGCAACGCAGGCTGGCCCCTTACATTTTCCAGAATGGCACTGTGGGCCAGACCTGACCACACTGCGGGCCAGATGAGGCCCACAGGCCTTGTGTTTGACACCCCTGACATGGAGTAAGTCTTGCCTCTCTACATGGTGTGCTTTCTGCAAAGCTGGGTCAAAATCTCTTAAGGGCCCCCTTGGAGGGAGAAGGGAGTCAAAACCCTGATGCACTTCTGCATGGTCTCCTTTTCTTCTTTCCGACAGGCCTTTAGTGAGCATCTCACCACCCAGCAGATCACACACCTGATGCTGAAAGCCCTCGAGGCTCTCACGAATGAGAATAACAACATTTCTCAGGCTGCAGGACTGCTGCTGAACTCTTTTCTAGAGGAATGCAGGATGGAAATGGAAGAAGTAAGAAAATGCAGGGTTCGGAGCAAAAGAAATATAGGAAGTTTTGTAGAAAACAAAGATGAGAATGGGTGAGACCTTGTCTTGGTGACACGACTTTGGCTGGTTTTAAGAGAGCTAGGGCTGAATGGAAGACCACTGGGTGATCTTAGGGCTGTCAATATAGTTGGGTAAATCTTCCAGAAGAAGGTAAAGGGCAAAACAAAATAACCATATTGTTTTTATGAAAACTACATTTGGAGAGCCAGTATGACATGATTAAAGCACCAGGAGAAGTTCAAGTCCTATCTTAAGTCATGAAAGCCTCATGGATGACTTTGGGCCAGTCACTCTCTCTCTCTCTCAGCCCAACTCACCTTACAGGATTGATTGTTGTGAGGAAAAGAGGAGGGGGAAGGTACGTGTTAGATATATTCTCTGCTTTGAATTATTTGTAAAAAGAATAAATAAATAAATAAATATGTTGCCTTCAGGCATCACATCTGGATTTGACTAGGGATAATGGAGGTGGTAGTCCAAGATACCAGGAGGCAGCAGCTCAGAACAAGCACAGAAGCAGGAAATTAGCAGCTATCCAAAATTTGAAATATGAACCTCAGGATTTTTTGCCAGTGACTGGGATAGTCATGTGTTCCAGATCAGTCTTTTTGGATGTTCCTCATCTTTTCCTGGATCCATTCCAGCTGACAATAAAAAACAAAATCCAAGCAGTGTTAGAGATTTGGAAGACCTCTTGAGGCTATCCAGATTCACCCTCTGCTCAGGGAAGACCCAGTTCAACCATTTCAAACAGAAATCATCATCATCATCTTTTTAACGACTCCATAATCCCGTGGAATCTGGGCAACTGAATGGAGCTAGCAGAGTGTTTACTGGCCAGGTGACCTCCCTGTTGCCAATGTGGAATTTTGTTCAGCAGATAAATTCTCATTGTACCTAGAGCAGTGATGGCTAACCTTTTTGGCACTGAGGGCCCAAAGCGCACGCGCACATAGCCACAATGCAATGCGCGTGCATCCCCGCACATGTGCATGTATCCCCTCGCATGCACGTGCATCCCTGCACATGTGCCCCATGTATGCACCCTGCCCCTCACATGCACTCTCCCCCACATGCGCCCCATCTCCCCACATGCATCCCACCCTCTGCGCATTCGCGTCAGAGACCCAAAGACCAGCTGGAGCAAAGCTCACTGAACATCTGTCTCACT
Source organism: Naja naja (assembly GCA_009733165.1). NCBI lineage: Eukaryota > Metazoa > Chordata > Lepidosauria > Squamata > Elapidae > Naja > Naja naja. Next base: position 20,624,875 of record CM019154.1, on the reverse strand, counting down.
TAGCAACATAAATTTTGGGTTCAATTGTTGTAAGTCGAGGACTACTTGTATATGTCGGATAGATTGTTTTTGGGGCCTGCAGTCACAATTCGATGATGATATTTTGCCCCATTTATAGAGGGCATCTGCACATCTATCGCGGCCAATGCAAATTCGGTTCAGTGTTGTCCAGACCAGTGATTGCCAATCAGTGGGCTGGAGACCACTGATGGTCCGCGAGAAAATTTTGGTGGTCCGCAAAGAAATGTCACCCCCAAAGCACCCCCCAAAGCAATTAATCCAGGCTACGTGGGAACACAAGGCTGTGCTGCCCACATGGCCCGTGGGAATACAATGCATTACCTTGCGAACAACACGAGGTAGTGAGGAGAGGGGAGAAAGGGGGAGAGAGGAACTTGCCCCACGTGCCTGGCCTGGCCACCGGGCTGCTGCTGCTTCTGCTTTTGGCTGCATGCAAGGAAAGCAGCAAAAGTCTTTCTTTCTCTCCCACAAACTCCGCCAGAAATGAGTCTTTGGGGCCCTGTAAGGCATCCTGCTCCAAGAGGCTGCGCTGGGGTGACAAGTCTCACAAAGATTCATTTCTGGCAGAATTTGGGGGAGAGAAAGAAAGACTTCTGCTGCTTCTGCTGCTTTCCTTGCATGAAGCCAAAAGTCTTTCTCTCTCCCCCTGAGAACAGAGCTGCCCCTGAGAACAGAGCTGGAGATGGTACCCTGCAATCCCAAATAAAGAATGATCAATCGGTAGGAAAACAGGGTGGGGAATTTTCCTGCAGACTTTTTTTTGGATTTTCCCAGGGTCTCTGATCCGCGGGATTTAAAATTATCAGTTTGGTGGTCCCTGAGATCCAAAAGGTTGGTGACCCCGGTCCAGACTGTGTGGCTCTGGGTTTGGGTTTTTGGCCCAGGGAGAATTGCCACCTTTGATCTTGGATGGGGTGGGACTACCCTAAACAGACCCTGTGCATAATGTGGGCGTTCTCCTGGACTCGCAACTCCTGCCTGAAGAGCAAGTGGTGGTTGTGACCAGGAGGGCCTTAGTGCAACTGTGGGTTGTGTGCCAGTTAAGCCCTTTTCTGAACCAACAATCTCTACTCACAATCACTCATATTCTAGTCACTTCCCACCTTGAAGAGCAGCTGGAAGCTCCAGTTGGTGCAAAATGCAGCTGCCCGCATTGTTTTGTGCAGACTTTGATGTGCACATGTATCACACCTCTCCTGCAGGAGCTGCGTTGATTGCCGATTTGCTTCTGGGTCCAATTCAAGGTGCTAGTTGTCACCTTTAAAGCCCTTCATGGCTTAGGACCAGGTTATCTGAGGGACCGTCTCTTGCCAGTCATATCTACCTGACCCATCAGAGCGGGGAGGCAGGGAATTCTGCAGGTCCCATCCCCTAGGGCAGTGTTGGTGAACCTTTTCGGCACCAAGTGCCAAAACAAGAGTGCGCATGTGCATGTGGGAGAGCACCAGAAACTGGAAAAGCAACTCCCTGGTGCGCGGGAGCACCGGAAACCACTTGGTCTTCCGGTTTCTGGTGCACATGTGCATGTGAAGCTCAGCTTCCCAGTGCATGCATGCTGTTCTGGTTTCCAGCACTCCCGCATGTGTGAAGATCCTGGAAGAGCAACAGGCAATGCCTGGTGTGTCTGGAGAGATGGCTCTGCATGCCACTTCTGGCACATGTGCCATAGGTTTGCCATCATGGCCCTGAGGAGATACACCTGGTGGGACCCAGAAGAAGGGCCTTCTCCGTGGTGGCTCCCTCTCTCTGGAACATCATTCCCTCAGAGATTAGAATGGCTCCCACTCTAGCACTCTTCTGGAAGGCGCTGAAGACCTGGTTCTGCCAGCGGGCATGGAGAATACAAAGTGGGATGGAGCCCATTAAATGGCTTGTGTGAGGTGGGCATTATTTTATTTTATTATATATTATTATTTTATTAGTTTTATGTGATGTTTTTATATGTTTGTAAGCCACCTTGAGTCGCCATGTATGAATAGGTGGCAATATAAATCTCCAAAAATAAATAAATAAATAAAATATCACACAGGGCTGGACAAATCAGGTGGATTTTTTTGAAAATGTAAGGCAAACTTTGACATTGTGGGGGCCAATTCTTTCCCCAATAGGAGGGAGTCATCAACTCCACAGCATCTCCAGTGGAGACCAACGCTGAATCTCAACCCTCTTACCTCTGTTTTGCCGTAGCTGCCCATGATTCTCAGGGAAATTTACCTGCGTCTTCTGAACATTTGTGAACTGACCACCAAAGAAGAGACACTGAAATCGGTGTGTTACCTGGCCACAAAACGCGTGACCAGTGTGTTGGACATTCTGCTGAGGTGCCCAGTGGACTGTGATGGGTAAGAACCTGAAGGAGATGTGCCTCCTTTTTTCTTTTAGTCTATGGAAATTCTCAATCATTTGTGATAGTGGTGAATATCTGTAGCTTGGGTGGAGGACGAGGGTGGAGGTTGGTTCTCTGAGCTTGTGGATTGGTTTCCGAACATTTCATTACCAGGCTAGATAACATCTTTGGCGGAATTTAGAAAATGCCAGTGTTGGCTTTCTTCTGCTTGCAAGGGTTTTGTGTGGTCACTAGGTCTTGTGATGGGAAAGTCATATCAGGTGAGCATCTTGTGATGGATCTTGTGATGGGTCAGGTGCAGGTCACATCAGGTGAGGGTCGTGTGTCAGGTGCGGATCTTATGATGGGTCTTGTGATGGGGAGGTCATGTCAGATGAAGGTCGTGTCAGGTGAGGGTCTTGTGATGGAACAGGTGTGGGTTATATCAGTTGAGGATCTTGTGCTGGATCAGGTGTGGGTTATATCAGAAGAGAATCTTGTGAAGGATCAGGTGATGGGTCTTGTGATGGAGAGGACATGTCAGGTGAGGGTCACATCAGGCGAGAGTCTAATGACAGCTCTTGTGATGGGTTAGGTATGGCTCACATCAGATGAGCTTGGGATGGGTCTTGTGGTGGGGAGGTCACGTCAGGTGAGGGTTGTGTGAGGTGGCGATCTTGTGGTGGGTCTTATGATGGGTCAGGTGTGGGTCACAGGTGAAGGTCTTGTGATGGGGATGTCATGTGATGGTTGGGGGGCTGCGGTGGGTTGGTTGAGGATCGGTGCCATCATTGGTTGGCTGTGCAGTTGATTTTAATTCTGAGGGCTTCGTAGATTAGTTGTCTCAACCATCCAGGTCATGGTTGTCCCTAAGGTGCTTTTCCAAAAGACAACTGTACTTTTTTGGATTTTTAACTTTCTTGGTTATAAATTGAGAACTACTTGTATATTTCTTTTCTTGGATTACAGCAGTTAATTTGGCCATCACTGCAAGTTCCATCAGTTTTCTAAGCCTTTCTTCTCTTGGGGAGGGAGGTTAATATATCTGGACTGGCAGTCTCTTCTGAAATTGGGAAAGAATCTGATTTTTTTCCAAATCTATTTTTCCACTTCTGCAGAAGCGCAAGGGAGATATGGAGGTTGCTAGTTGCAGACCCCTAAGCCAGCATGAAAATTATGAGACCCTTCCTGAAAAGGCTGCAGGTTGAAGATACTGTTACTGACACCACTGGGAGGCGAAAGAGCACATCAATCACACTAATTGCGGTAAACTGTCAACCAGCCTCTCTCTTTTTGTTTTATCTAGAGGTAGGCACGCAAGGCTGATGGAAGTGGGAAGGGATGAACAGAAGAGTCACCCCTCGGAGGTTTCTCCATCAAGAGCAGGCTTGCCCTGGTTGAAGGGAAGCAGTGGGCAAACTGATGGGGGCTGAAATTGGAACAAAATTTCGCATAAGCCCCCCACATCCCACTGAAAGTATAAATGTCTGTGGGCTTCCTCGTCAGAGCAGCTTTTTTTAAAAACAGTTTGTTTATATATTTTCACATTACATACATAAGTGCTTAGTGAACAGCGTATTGTTTGGATCAATTCATTTTTATACAATAATATTTTTCTCACTCCTAATTTCTACCTCTACTGTCCAACCATTTATAAAACAAGTCCCATGTTCAAAAATATGCTGTATCTTCTTTTTCTTTTACTTTTAATGTCAGTCTATCCATTTCTGTGCAATCTAATTTTTTTTTTAATTACATCAACCTCTGTAGGTGTTTCCTCATTTTTCCAGTACTGTGCAAATACAATTCTTGCTGCTGTCAAGACATGTAATATTAAGTATAAGTTCCCTTTATCACACTTTTCAGGTATTATGCCTAGCAAGAATATTTCTGGCTTGTTATATATATGTTGTTTTAACATTTTATCCAGCCACGTATGTATTTTTGCCCAATATTTCTTTGCTTTTACACCACATATGATAATATGTCCCTGGTGTCTGGTTACATTTCCAACATTTGGTGGACATATTTTTGCTAATCTTGCTGATGGTAAATGCCACCTATAAAACATTTTATATAAATTTTCCTTATATGCAGTTGCCATTGTCAATGTACAATTTCTTTCGCAAAGCTTTTGCCATTTGTCTAAATATATAGTATATCCAAAAAAAATTGCCCATACTAGCAGCAACTTTGATATTCATTCATCCATCCATCGGTTCATTTATTCATTAATCCATTCATTCGTATATTCATTCATTTATTCATCCATCCATTCATGTATTTATTTATTCATTCATTTATTAAGAAAACTCATATGATTGGCCAAATCAGACATGGTGACTCTGGATAGCTTACAGAAATAAATAAAAAGAGTTTGATTTAGGAAATACATGATAGAAACCAACAAAGGCAAACACCCAGCTGAGTACTGAGTGTCACATCTTGTTTTAAATATGTTTAATCTGTGTTTTTATTCATGTGCTATATTGTTTTATTACATTGTTGTAAACTGGCCAGTGTCAGTTAGCTCAGATAACCGCTGGAGAAATTTAATTAATTAAGACCAATAGAAGAGAATATTTGTAGCTCAGGGTTGAACTGTGGGGTCCTTGGTGGTTTCTGAGCTGGGTGGTTTTCTTACAAACATTTCATGGCCCAGCTAGGTGACATCATCAGTGCTAGAAGGGAAAGGAGGAGGAGGAGGGTGGGAGGAGAAGGAGGAAGACTGTGGGGTCTCTGTGTGGTGCTCTCTGAGGTTGCTGCTCTTTTTACAGATGTTTCATGACCAAACTAGGTAACATCATCAAGGCTAGAAGGGAGTAGGGTTTGTGGAATGAAGGAGAAGAAGAAGAGGGAGGAGGAGGAGGACTATGAGGTCCTTGGTGTTCTTTGAACTTGTTTGGTTTCTTGCAGACATTTCATTATCCAACCAAGTAATATCTGGAGGGAGGGGGCTGTGGGGTTCTTGGTGTTTACGGAGCTTGGTGGTTTTCTTGCAGATGTTTCATGACCCAACCAGTTAACATCATCAGTGATAGAAGGGGGAGGTATCTAACCCTAACTCTAAGCCTAACTCTTCTAACACTGATGATGTTACCTAGTTGGGTCATAAATCATCTGCAAGAAAAAAAACCCATGCTCAGACAGCACAGCACCAAGGACCCCATAAATAAATAATATATTGGTGGGGAGTCAGGACCCCACTTAGGGATGAAGACAAAAAGAGATATTTTAGATTAGCGATCTCTTTGTCCCCAGTTCTGGCCTGTGCTACTCATTGTCTCCCTTTTGTTCTTTATCTATATCCCACTGTTTTGTTTTGTTTTTTAATTACATTTATATGCCGCCCTTCTCCGAAGACTCAGGGCGGCGTACAATTTTTTGGGATACAACCCAATGAGCTCAGCAATAGCCTTCATTCCATTGTATATGCCTGCTTATTACTAAGCGGCATTTTTACAAAGTCAGCTTATTGCCCCCAACAATCTTGGGTCCTCAATTTACCTACCCCGAGAGGATGGAAGGCTGAGTCAACCTTGAGCCTGGTGGGATTCGAGCCTGCACTAATTGCAGGCAGCTGGAACTTAAGTGCTAGGCATTTAACAGCCTGCACCACCAAGGCTCTAAAAGTTTGGATGGGGTATAGAATCAATGTTTCCGAAGTCCCCCTTCTAGCAAAATTTTGCACCGTGTCTCAGACATGGGCATTCCTGGCTCAGTTTTCATGGACATGAGGATTGGTTGGCCCACATTAAAGGAGTTCCACTTTTGAATTTTGTAATCCAAGTAATCTGGTTCGCCTCGCAATCAGGAGGCTGAGTACGATCCGAGATAGAAGCAGATATTTCTTTCTCTGGGGACAATGAGAATGTATCTACTGAAGAAAACTAATTGGCAACAGGAAGGGCATCTGGCCAGTAAACACTCAGTTCCGTTCAGTTACCCAGATCCCACCCAACAAGGAATTATGGGGTCATTAAAAGAAGATGCAGATGATGAATCTAAGTAATCAGATAACAGATTACAGATAATCAGAATTGGAAGGGACCTTGTAGGTCATCTAGTCCAACCCCCCGCCTAAGCAGGAGACCCTACACCATTTCTGACAAATGGCAGTCCAATCTCTTCTTGAAGGTCTCAAGTGATGGCGCTCTCACAAGTTCCATTGGTTGATTGTTCTCACTGTCAGAAAGTTTCTCCTTATTTCCAGGTTGAATCTCTCCTTGTTCAGTTTCCATCCATTATTCCTTGTCTGGCCTACAGGTGCTTTAGAAAATAGCTTGACCCTTTCCTCTCTGTGGCAGCCCTTCAAATATTGGAACACTGCTATCATGTCTCCCTGGTCCTTCTCTTCACTAGACTAGCCATGCCCAGTTCCTGTAACCGTTCTTCATATGTTTTAGTCTCCAGTCCCCTAATCATCCTGGTTGCTCTTCTCTGTACTTTTTCTAGAGTCTCAACATCTTTTTATAGTGTGGTGACCAAAACTGGATGCAGTACTCTAGATGTGGTCTTACTAAGGCTTTATAGAGTGGTATTAGTACCTCACTTGTTCTTGATTGTATCCCTCTGTTAATGCAATTTAGGATTGCATTAACTTTTTTGGTTGCTGCTGCACACTGCTGGCTCATATTTAGCTGGTTATCCACTAAGACTCCAAGATCTCTCTCACAGTTACTGCTATTGAGCCTGGTTTCACCCAGTCTGTATGTGTACTTTTGGTTTTTCTTGCCTAAGTGTAGGACTTTACTTTTCTCTACATTGAATTTCATTTTGTTAGATAGGGTCCAGTGTTAGATAGGGTCAAGTCTGTTGAGATCCATCTGGATCCTGAGCCTATCTTCTTGGGTGTTAGCTATTCCTGCCAGCTTAGTATCATCTGCAAATTTGGTAAATTCCCCTTCTATTCCCTCATCTAAGTCGTTAATGAAGATATTGAAGAGTACTGGGCCTAAAACAGAACCTTGTGGCACCCCACTGCTTACTTCCGTCCATGTAGGCTTAGACCCATTAAGGACTACTCATTGAGTACGGTTTGTCAGCCAGTTGCGAATCCATCTAGTGGTAGTGCTATCTATTCCACTTTTTTCTAGCTTACCAAGAAGTAGGTTGTGGTCTACTCTGTGAAATGCCCTGCTGAAATCTAAATATATTATGTCCACAGTATTTTGCTGGTCTACTAATTTAATCTGGTGAGCCCAAGGTGACTCTCCTTTCATCTTGTTTCTAGGCCACCAATGCTCTGTGCTATATCCTCTCCTTACCTGATACGGCTGATGCTCTCCAGAACAAATTCCCTAAGCTGCTCATCGCACTGGTCACACAAATCTATTTATTCCTTGGAGCAAGCAAGAATGGGTCCAGCAATGCCTTTCAGAATTCACAGCAAATTAACCTCTTGGGGTAAGGAATCTCCTGGGCCCAGTCTGGATCCTTTTTCCATTTCTGCAAAGCTCAGCAGATGCCTACAGGTTTTCCTCAAGTCGACTTAAATGACCACAACGGAGCCCAACATTTCTGTTGCTACGTGAAACAGTCATTAAGTGAACTTTGTCCCATTTTGCAACCTTTCTTGTCACAGTTGTTAAGTGAATCATTGCATTGGTTAAGCTAATCCCATGGTTGTTAAATGAATCTGGCTTCCCCATTGACTTTGCTTGTCAGAAGGTTGCAAAAGGGACCGCATGACTGAAGACACTGTGACCATCCTAAACATGAGTCAGTTGCTGAGCGTCTGAATTCTGATCATATGATCATAGTGATGTTATAACAGTCATGGTTTTAATAGAACGCTTTTTGATCAGAGTAGATACAAGCTCACATCACCATCATACCATATGCTGCAATCTTGGCTAACTGTAAGACTCAGTGCTGTTCAGTTGGGTAATATTGGAGTCAGTGTGCACCAAGCACAGTCAAAGGCCACTTTTGCTGCAAGTTCATGTTAGCCTGTGCAAACCACGTTATCTAATTTACAGGCTGCTTTGTAAATTGATTCATTATTGCCTGCATCTCACCAGCCAGGAAATCCCTGTTGTGTAGTCACACACTGTTGAGAATGTGCAACATTTTTCTCTCAACATCTTTATTTTATGGCTGCTATTACCACTTCCTGGGCCAGGTGTTTGTGGCTTCTATTGTTTATTTCTCCTGGAGTTAAGAAGAAAAAAAATGTGGGAACAAAAATCTGGTCTGGTCCCAAGGAGAAAGATGCTGGAAATAAAACAGAGGCAGGCTGCTTGGAAAGAAGGTCTCTGTTTATTTGGTTTCCAGAAATTTCAGTGACAGCAGCAAATGTTTCTGGGGTGGCTGACAAAATGGCTGGTTGAATGGGTGGATTTTTATAGGGTTCTGGGGTTTGGTGATTGAGATGCTCCAGAGGGGTTGTGCAGTGTAGTGAGCCTTGTGTCTTTTGCTATACTAATGGTGATGGCTAAATCCTCTTTGGTCCTAAAGGTCATGTCCAGTCCTCAGAGTTTGGGTGGGGGGATGTAATTCTTAATTCCATCAGCTCCCATCCTGGGGGAGCTGTGGCTGAAGGCGTTTTTTTTGTGAATAGGCTGGCCTAGATTTCTGTAAATGGATACTGAATGGAATGCTCCAGTTTTCTCAATAGATGCAAAAGTATCTCATTCATAAAATTTAACTATTGGAGGGACATGCCTGGAGTGTTTTCCTGGTAGTGAAGAGAAGTGAATGATTAGATCCTAGGAAAGTCTCCTTTCTCCCTCCTTCCCTCTCTCCCTGCCCCCTCTTCTCTGTGCTGACTTCCTACAAATTCTAAATTATGTTTCTTGGTGATGCAGACCAAGGAAACTTGGAATTAACCAAATCACCTTGAGCCCTAATAATCAACTTGATTACTTGAGGGGGAAGAAAAAAAATGGGGGGCTGATTTTTTTTTTGTCGTTTGTTTTGTATTGTGTTTTGTGGTTGCTGCACAAGCCGCAAAGTGAAACCTGAAGCTATCTTGAACACCAGCAGGAGGCAGACGGGGGTCAGTGCAAGACTGGGCTTTGCAGGGGGGGGAGATCAACTGAATAGTTGGCACTCACTGTTGTTCCTTTGTTTGATTTAGCACTGCCATGCAAGCTTTCAAAAGCTTGATCAGGTGTGCCAGCTATCAGGAGAAATACAATGCTTTGGGGATGTTAGGCTGCTGGGAAATGGTATTGACCGCTGGCAGTTTATTTGAAGCCATTTTCCACCTGGTCTGGTAAGAAATGAAAAGTCAAAAGAACTTGGTGACAAGTGACAGTGGGTGAGAGAGAGGGGGGAAGGAAGAGCGAGAGGAGAGAGAGAGAAAGAGAGGAGAGAGGGAGAGAGAAATGGGGAGGAGAGAGAGAGAAAGAGGGAGAGATAGGGAGAGGAAAAGAGGAGAGGGAAAGGGAGGAAGGGAAGAGAGAGGAGAGAGAGGAGAGGAAGAAAAGAAAAAGAGAGGAGAAGAAGAGGGAAAGAGGAAGAGAAGAGGGAGAGAAGAAGAAAGAGGGAGAGGAGAGGAGGGAAAGAGGAGAGGAGGAGGGAAAGGAAGAGAGAGAGAAGGGGATCAATAGGGGGTCAGATAGCCACTAACCTTTGCTGTGATTTCCATTAATTTGTCTAAACTTTTCAAGATCCAGAGTTCTGTAGCCCATTCAATATCCACAAGGATATTTAATAACTGCATGGTTATTTTTATCCATATTCAATATCCACCTGGTTATTTTTGTGTTTTGGATTTGCGTTTGGAGGCTTGCTTTATTTATGAACGGTTGTTAAACGCTTGGGTTTAAATGGAGGGTGGGCAGCCATAGAAATTCTCCAAGTGGAGTAATTCATTCAATCTCTCTATCGATCATTTAAATAATGATTTCCCTAGCTTGGTGATTTTTTTTTTCTCACTAGCCAGCAGATCTGGTCTGATCTCTCCATATTTGACCTTTCAGGAGCTTGTTCACGTTCTCTAAACTAGAGCTCGATATGATGGTTAAACAGGCCCACGCATACCTGCGCCGGACTGATATAAGGGAGAAGACCATGGGGGTGGCTTTCTTCTCGGAGGTGAGGAGACATTGTGGAGGACAAGGAAAGTTGTCCAGGGCTCACAAGAACTTGATGGTTAGAAACTAAAAGTTGTAGGTGCTCCATCACTGGAGGTCTTGAAGAAGAGACTGAACAGCCATTTGTCTGAAATGGTAGAGGGCCTCTTGCTGAAGGAGGGGGTTGTTCTGTTAATCAGTGGAATGGCTTGCCACCAGAAGTTGTGGGAGGGAGGAAGCTAGTAGTGTGCGGCGGCAGCCAAAAAATGCTAATGCAATCCTAAGTTGCATTAACAGAGGGATACAGTCAAGATCAAGTGAGGTACTAATACCACTCTATAAAGCTTTAGTAAGGCCACACCTAGAGTACTGCATCCAGTTTTGGTCACCACACTATAAAAAGGACTAATGGGTAAAAACTGATCAAGGAGAGATTCAATGTGGAAATAAGGATAAATTTTCTGATAGTGAGCACAATCAACCAATGGAACAGAAGTTGCCTTCAGAAGTTGTGGGAGCTTCATCACTGGGAGCTTTCAAGAAGAGCTTGGACTGCCATCTGTCAGAAATGGTTTAGGGTCGGCTGGGGGGTGGGGCTAGATGACCTACAAGGTCCCTTCCAACTCTGTTATTCTGTTAATCTGCTTCTCCAAAATTGCTATCAGGTTCTTGATGCTGATCTGAACAACTGACACTGCCAGCCCTCCTGATTTTCAGAACCCTTCTTCCTTGCTGATTTCCACTTCCTATCTCCTTCCCACCCACCCTCATTGGCCCAATTTATTTAAATAATAATAATATCCCCCTTATACAGGTGGTCCTTGACTTAACCACAACTGAACCCAACAATTTCTGTGGCTAAGCGAGACAGTTAAGTGAGTTCTGTCCCGTTTTACATTTCCTGCCACATTTCTTAAGGGTATCAGTTCTTAAGTTAGTCAAGTGGTTATTAAGTGAATCTTGCTTCCCTTTGGATTTTGCTCATGTGAAGGTTGCAAAAAGTGATCACATGACCCCAAGACACTGCAACTGTCATAAATATAAGTCAGTTTGCCAAGCGTTCGAATTTTGATTATGGGGTTGCGGCAGTGGCTGTAAGTATCAAAACAGTCATGTCACCTTTTTCAGTGCCGTGGTAACTGTGAATGATCACTACATGAACTATTATAAGTCGAGGACTACCTGACCTGTATGTGGTCATCCCTCTCTGTTGTATAAGCAACTACACAGCAGTGGTTTTCAGTCTGGAAATGTTTTCAAGGCCCATGTGGCCTCCCATTGAATTATTAACTGGATTCAACACTGCTTAGGTATTTTCAAGATTATGGCTGATTATAGTGTCATAGAACATAAAACAATAGAGTTGGAAGGGACGGTAGAGGTTTCTAGTCCAGCCCCTTGCTCAAGCAAGAGTCCCTATACCATTTCAGACAAATGGTTGTCCGGTCTCTTCTTGAAAGCTCCAGTGATGGAGCACCCACAACTTCTGAAGAAAAGCCATTCCACTGATTAATTCTTCTAACTGTCAGGATATTTCTCCTCAGTTCCAGGTTGCTTCTCTCCTGGGAATAGTTTCCACCCATTGCTTCTTGTCCTGCCCTCAGGTGCTTTGGAGAATAGATTGACCCTCTCTTCTTTGTGGTAGCTCCTCAAATACAAATTAAAAAACTAATGCAATCCTTGGTTGCATAAACAGAGGCATAGAATCAAAATCATGTAACATATTACTACGGCTTCATAAAGCCTTAGTAAGGCCACACCTGGAATGCTGAATCAGGTTTGGTCCCCACATTACAAAAAAGATGTTGAGACTTTGGAAAAAGTGCAAAGAAGGACAACTAGGATGATTAAAGGCCTGGATACAAAAACGTACAAAGAACAGTTGCAGGATTTGGATATGGCCAGTGTAGAGAAAAGAAGGGCTGTGGCGGGACGGGACAGGATAGCAGTGTTCCAGTATCTGAGGGTCTGCCAGAAAGAAGAGGGAGTCAACTTATTTTCCAAAGCACCAAAAAGCAAGACAAGAAACAATGGATGGAAACTAATCAAGGAGAGAAATAACTTGGAGTTAAGAACAACTAACCAGTGGAACAGTGTGCCTTCAGAAGTTATGGGTGCTCCATCACTGGAAGCTTTTAAGAAAAGACTTCTTGTCTGAAATGCTATATGCTTGACCATATAGTTGGATTAGAAGACCTCCATGGTCCCTTCCAGCTCTGATTGGTTGGTTGGTTGGTTGGTGGTTTGATTGATTGATTGATTGATTGATTGAAATATTGGAAGACTGCTATCATATCACCTCTTGTCTTCCTTTCGCTAGACTAAAAATACTCAACTCCTGTAACCATCCTGTAAAGTCCCAAAGTGACTGTTCCAAGTAGAAACAAATTGTGGTGTTTTTTTTTCTTTAATCAAAGCAGTCGATTTAGCCGTCTCTACTAACTCTCATCAACTTTTTCATTTTATGTGTCCAGCCAGCTGCACTCATAAAACCAGATGTGGTCACTTCAAAAGAAACTGAAGAAGTTTACCTTGGTGAGTTTAAGTTTGTTGCAGCTGATTGTATGAAAGACGTCTTTTGGCAGTGCGGCCATTGCATCAAGCCGGATTTTATCACCAATCAGTTGCTCTCCTGTCATCAAGAGAATATTAAGACAGTCCTCTGAGACCAAGCAATGACACCTCCCACTGTCCCTAACTCTCCCTCTCTCCCTTCCTTCCCTCATTCCAATATCCATCCTTCCTAACTTCCTTCCTAATTTCCTTACTTCTCTCATTCCCATATCGGTTCTTCCTTCCTAACTCTTCCTTCTCTCATTCCCATATCCTTCCTTTCTAACTCCCTCCCTCCTCTTTTTCTTCTCCTTTCCTACTTTTCTTCAGCTCAAGGCGATGTCCACAGCACTTCTTCCACCTGTTTTTTCTCAGAACAGCCCTGAAGATTAGGCTAAAAAGTGGCCGAGGGGGCTTGAACTCAGGTCTGTTCACTCCAACAGCGAAGAGTTGGTACATATCTGCTACTTGAACCAGAGACTCTTAATCCCAGTGTTCTTGTCATCAACTTACCAACCTAAAGGGGCCTGATGGGAAGCGGGTCCTGCCTAAAAACAGGAGGTCCAACCCAAAGTCCCACAAATACTGTACCAATCCCTGGCTGAGGGTGGACTTAAGTCCAGATTTCTTTGCTTCTAAGCAGCATCTTTGGACCTCATAAACGTTCAATACCTGAAATAAAATCTCACACATGAATATAAATATTATTGTATAATGCAGGATTAAATGAGTTAACAGGCAGATTGAAGGGTGGAACCATTGCGCTCTTTGAAAGTGACATAGAATGATAGCATCTGTTTGTGCGAAGTATTAAAACAGATTCCAAGATGTATCAGGCAGTGAAGCGAAGACTTCTTTTTTATAATTTTTCCTTTAATATTAAACATACAAATTCAATGTTTGTATGAACAGTGTGTTGTCTGATTAGTAGTTTTTGAGAAAGTATAATATTCATAGCTTTGATAAACATTAATAACATTAATGACAATCACATATTTACTTATCCATTTTAATAAACCTTCCATCATTTCAATCATTTCCTTATGCTTTTAAGTTTCTAATTTCTGTTTCTGCTAGTTAACCATTGATAAAACAAATCCCATGTTAAAAAGTGTTCAGTTTCTTCTTAATTTTGAGTGTTAATCTATCCATTTCAGCACATTCTAATATTTTTATAATATTTTCATCTGTAGGGATTTCTTCATTTTTCCATTGTTATGCAAACAATTCTAGCTGCAGTTAACTCATGTAAAATTAAATATGTATTCCCTTTATTATATTTTTCTGGTAGAATACTGAAAATATTTCTGGCTTTAGATCTATGTGTTGCTTTATTATTTTTTCTAACCATGTGTAGTCAAATATTTTGCCTTTGGGCATGTCCACCACATGTGATAGTATGAACCCGGTGTGCCTGATTACATTTTCAACACTTAGCAGACATATCCTTAAACATCTTTGTCAATCTTGCTGGTGGAAAATGCCATCTATAAAACATTTTATATGAATTTTCTTTGTATGCAATTGACATTGTTAATTTATAATTCCTATCCCATAATTTCTGCCGTTTATCTAACTCTAATAGTATTATGAATTTTTTGGCCCGTACTATTATTGTTTCCTTTACTTGCTCTTCTTCCATTTTAATTCTCAATAGTTATATTTTTTTAAATTAGTTTTTCATCTGTCCCTGTTAATATCTGATCCAATTCTGTTAGTTCTTTATATATTTTAGCATCTTTCTCATATCTTGATTGTATTTGCACATGTGGTCACCATGCCAAATCAATCCCTTGACTATTCAGTTCTCGCTTAGTTTTAAGTTCCCCTTTTTCATTCAAAATGTTGTTATAGTTTAACACGAGCTATTTTCAAGACATTGCAGAGTCTAGTAAGGAAATGATGATCCAACTAGAGACAATTTGTTTAATGGAGAAGTTCTCCCAGGAGAACGAAGCTGAAGACACCAGCCTGAAGATGACGGATGAGATTTCGTCGAAACGTTGCCAAGGTATTCTCAATCTTACACGGGACAAGACCCGAATACACCAAGACCTACATATATATATATAGATATAGATATAGATATAGATATAGATATAAATTACATTTATATTCCGCCCTTCTCCGAAGACTCAGGGCGGCTTACAATTTTTGGGATACAACCTAATGCACTCAGCAATAGCCTTCATTCCATTGTATATGCCTCCTTATTACTAAGCAGCATTTTTACAAAGTCAGCTTATTGCCCCCAACAATCTTGGGTTCTCAATTTACCTACCCCGAGAGGATGGAAGGCTGAGTCAACCTTGAGCCTGGTGGGATTCGAGCCTGCACTAATTGCAGGCAGCTGGAACTTAAGTGCTAGGCATTTAACAGCCTGCACCACCAAGGTTGAATTTTTTTTATAAAAAGCAACTTTTACCCAAAATCAGGCAAAACAGGCAGGCAGATTGAGTTGCTCACAGAATCACAGATTCATTCAGAGATCTTTCTGCCATCGGCTACCTGTACTGAATAATAGAAGCTTCAGTCCTAAGGAAGTTTCGGCTCTGCTTAAAAGCAAAGCCGAAGATCTAAAGATTAGAAAGCAGGAAATCCAATGGTTTCCTGCTTTTTAGCTAATCTAAATCTCCCGGCACAGCAGAACAGCTGATGATTGGAAAAAGGAAAAATAGCAACTTAGCAGGCAAGTTTGCTGGGTAAGGAGTGAGTGGGTGGGGAGGGTTCCCACGGGTCATGTGGGCGGTGCATCCTTGTGTTCCTGCGCAGCCTGGATCAATTGCTTTGGGGGGTGTTCTTGCAGACCACCGGTGGGCCATGGCCCACCAGTTGGTGACCGCTGGTTTAGTGTGTCACAATCCTGGAAAATTATCTTATTAATGGAATCTAAGAATTCAAAGCAAGTGCTAAGTAATATATTGTAGTGTAAGTGAAACTTAAAGACAATATATATCAAGCTAGAAATTCTGTATGTCATACAAGCATTTTTATTTAAACAGACCATTTGGGGGGGGAGAGAAACAGCTCAAAATTTTTATGAAATAGTTAAACCACATTTATGGTTCCCATCCCTTTCCTCCAGGCTGTTGTGGCAGTTTAAATCCTACAAGTCCTGCCACTATGTCTGGTGATCGTTCTCCTTTGCCATGATATTCCTTATGTAGTACTAAGTGTTCCCGAATACTATGCAGAAGACAGAGATAAGTAGCAGCCTGAAAATGTAAGTCATGCTGGGCTTTGCAGAGTTTTTCACTGGTTACCTGGAGTCAGAGAAAAGACATGCATAAGTAACGGTATTTATTTATTTATTTTATTAGACTTGTATGCTGCCCTCTCTCCCTAAGGACTCAGGGCGGCTAACAATAAAACCCAGTACAAAATTTACAATAAAAAACAATTACAGTTACAAGCCTAATGAGAGTAAAATAATAAATTAAAATTAATTAAAATAACTCTAAAACAAGCCCTCTCACCCACCCGGTCAGTCCAGACCGGCCTGTTGAAAGAGCCAGGTCTTCAGGTCACGGCGGAAGGAGCGGAGATCAGGGGCCAAACGAAGGCCCAAGGGGAGCTGATTCCACAGGGTGGGTGCTCCCACAGAGAAGGCCCTACCCCAGGCACTGCCAATCGACAATGTCTAACCGACGGTACCCCAAGGAGGCCCTGCCTGTGGGAACATACCGGGCGATCGGAGTGTGATTTGTTTGAGTCTACTGTAGTTTTCAATTCAGATAAATACATTTTTAGCTTACACTTGAACCAATATGTGTGTGTCCAATAAAGCTGCTAGAATTTATTACAGTGGCAGCACAATGATAGCATATACAAGCAAATCACTGTTCCACATAGAAAATTAAAACCTAAGGAAGAAAATGTTCGCTTACATTTTTATTCATTTTTTAAAATAAAATCCTATCCTAAGGAATAACACAATCCTACTTTGTAAGTAGACTTTCCCCATGTGCTCTGAATTATAATTTGCATGTCTATGGAGATTCCCAGTCATCCAGCTCATGGTTATCCCAAAGGTGCTTTTTCAAGAGGCAACTGGACATGTTATTTTTTAAAGACATTTCACTTCAAAACGTCTTCAAAGAAAAACCAGAAAGTCCAGTTGCCTCTTGAAAAAGCACCTTTGGGACATAATAATTTTATGTGACCAAGATGGAAGGTAAGGTGTTTGTTTTTTTTTAAAACCCTTCCAACTTGCCTTTCTCAGCAGCTTTTCCACTCCTCTGCAGTGCAATGTTCCCACATGTCAGAACACACAAGTGCAACCAACTCCTCTGCCTACAGCCCAATCATCATTCCATTTGCTATGGTCCTCAGCTGCCATTCTGTAATGCAGGGGTCTCCAAATCTAGCAGCTTCAGGCTGGGTGGGAAATCCTGGGAGCTGAAGTGCGCAAGTCTTAAAAGTTTCCAATTTGGGAGACCCCACTGTACTGCATTACGTTAAAACGATGTAATGCGTTTAGTATCTTGAAATTCACATGGAACACAATGGAATGGGGGAGCAGAAGAGAATGTGTAGCAAGTGCTTTCATGAAATGGCTTGCAACTTCTTCACAGAAAATTGCTATTGTATGCTTTAATCATTTAGCTTTAACAGTATCATGAATCAGTACAATATTAGCTTTTTAGTTGTCTGCATAAAAACCCAGGTTGCCTACTATTAGGGCTACTACCATATCTTCGCCAGTGCCCAAAACAGAACTTCTAAAGCCCAGAGAAAAACGCCACATTTGAAGGCAAAAGAAGCAAGCCGTTATTAACGCAAAGGTCGGACAGATTTCGAGTACCAACACCGGAATATACATACCAGATGGCAGCGGAAAGCTTCCTTCAAGTAACGATATGCTGCCTTGTTTCGGTAAGAGACATCGCTCCCTCCTAGAGCATAACGGAGCTCCCTCAATAAACCACGGAAAGTGCGAAGCGGCGACCCGAGAGACGCCATTTTGCTTCCGCTATTGGAATGTAATATCCAGCCAATCAGAGGGCCTCTCTTTCACCAAACGCCCAATCAAAAAGAAAAGGTCTGGCAGTTTACAAGACCAACCGGGTCTTTCCTGGTCGTGTTTCAGAGCAGCCTTATAGAAGCGCAATATTTGAGCGGGACGCCCGCACCTCAAGCTTGATAGGTTCTGATAGCTTCTGTTCCTGGCATATTTGTAACGTAGTTGCTATCAGTCCAGGTGCCGGCGCTTCATCTCATCCATTAGTCAGGAATAATGATATAAAGGAAAGCATTAAATAATTAGAATATATCGACGAATTTCAGATCCATTTGAGAGGAGCAAAAAGGCAACCAAAGCTTTGAGCCTTTTCTTTCAAAGCAATTCCCAGTTTTATTTGGCCCTCGAAAGGGTTCGTGTCGACCCGTTAGAGGAGCTTTCCGCGACCCACTATTCTGGAAGTCGTATTTTCGATACATCTGCGGGGGCCGCTGTGTAAGTCGTTCCCAACATGCCTACATGCGAGATTTTAGTAAAAGATCAATATATACTATTATGTTGATAGACATCTTGTAATAAGGAAAATATTCCCTTAAAACGACCAACCAAATACATTTTACACTGAGCTAATTATATTCAGTGCTCCAATTAGCGATGTGATTGTTTTAAAATACATTTTTTCCCGCTCTATAGGGTATCATATAGAGAAGGAATTGTTTTTAGTGAGCCCGAGCATTACTTACTATCTGGGCGCCGCTATGATTTTCACCGTACTTTCGCATTCTGAAGCAAGATTTTGGTATGGATCAGCAACTTCTTAGGAAAAAAAAACGGACATAAGATCAAAACACAGAAACCACCCCAGATGGGACTCGAACCCACAATCCCTGGCTTAGGAGGCCAATGCCTTATCCATTAGGCCACTGGGGCTAACACAAGCCAACTTCTTCCAATCATCTAGTTAACATCACAATCCTTCGAATATTAGTCCCACCCCTTCCGATCATGTTATATATTCATGGCTAGTAGCGCTGTATGGTTTAAACCTCCGAAATCAAGCCATAAATATTTATGCAATGCACAATACATTAGAAGACCCATATGCAACTGGATTCATAACTTCCTAACAAACCACCTGTATCTTCCACTTTCATAGTGGATGTTAGGGCAGAATATTAACTTTCAATTTTTTTTCAGGTACCGATTTGCATATAAGTTCGAGGAGGAATTGTAATAGAATAATGCTTATTCTTTTGTTTCATTTATAAATGCCGTTCAGAAATGTCCTCATATTTGCTGCATTTGAATATTTACCTGTTAACACCGACACTTTCCTAGGCATGGTATACAGTCTATCTTCTGTCCGAGGTTTCAGCATCTGGTGTGTGCACTCTGCATGTATTATTAGTTAATCCCACCTTTTTATATGTAATTGAAGCGACGAACATACCTAATATTCCAGCTATTTTCTCCATAATAACCCTATGAAGTGGGCTACTTTGAGAAAAACTGACTATAATCATTTTTTCCTCTTCCTGGTAGAGGTTCCATTCCCTCCACCCTTTATGTATTGGTCTGTAATTCATATTAAAAGAGCCAGTTTAAATTCATTCTAGTTAAGACTGCAAAAAGGTAGTGATACACGTTATGCTGTTTTCTACAGCCATGTCTTAATGTGCTTCAGTCACAATACCCATGAGTGGGAGTTCTTTATAGATTTAATATAGGATTAGTGCCTTCTTTAGCTTTTTCTCCTCTAATGCATCATTTCCAGATGGGAAAACACCAATTGTTTTCCATAATGTATGGCAGAGCAGAATTGGGGAATCCAGAGTATACGTGTGCAAGATTGAAACCAAAAGTTTAATTCTCACTGAAATGTGTAAATCAACATTGAATAGAGGTTTTCACATAGGAATGCTAGGCCTTCAAAGGACTGAAATGCCCTTGTTCAAAAATCGTCTGCCTCACAGTGGTGGGGCAGTGAATGGCATAAAATGACATGAAAGCAAGCTGACAACATTCCTCTTTCTCATCCCGACATCTGTCACCTGAGATATGATGGTTTTTGTTTTTTTTCAGGGGAATGCTGGTCTTGAAGATGCCATCTGAGAAATTGGTGAAGTGGAACAGAATTGTGCTTGCAGGCAAATCTCCTACATCTTATTGACCTGTGGATTGTCAACTATTTGGCAACCAACATAAACAGAAAGCAGGATGCTCCCAGAGTGCAATGTATTGAAAAATATCTGGAAAAAGTAATAGAAGCCTTAACAATTGGATTATTATCACTTTAAATTATTTTGTAGGTTGTTAAGGCAAGAACATTTTCAGTGTCTCACAACTTCTGCATGAGTTAGTTAAAAGGTTAACTGACAAGTGAAGTCAGCATGCAAATCTCTTAACAAGGAATGTTTTTAACTTTTGCCAAAGAAATGCCAAGTCATGCTAAAGGCTGACATACTTGTATCCTGAACTATCTTGACTGGGTGTCTCTCTGTTTGTGAGATATTTTAAAGCAACTGAAAATCTGTAACACACTTTTTGCTATACAAGCAGCAATATAATGCTCTGGAATGTTACTATGAGGCTAAATTGACCAAAGTGCCAGTAACTTCCTCAGTAACTTTTTTTTTCTTTTATGGGACTGTTAAAACTCATTTAAAGAATAGGTATTTTCTTCTTCCAGAAGATTGGTACCCGATGAAAACATGGAGCCCATGCATTGCTTAACTGGTGCTTTCTAGTGAAGCAACAGGCAAGCAGATGTGTCTGTAAAGCCAAACATATGGAGTTGCTTGCACAAAGCCGAAATGGCCAGAGTGCAGTCCTTGCAATTGGAGGAAAGGGAATTATCACAGAAGCCCCAAGTGGTCAACAGGGAGTTGGAAGATGAGAAACACTTTAAAAAAAATCATATTTATATGCCGCCCTTCTCCGGAGACTCAGGGTGGCTTACAATTTTTGGAGCGCAACCCAATGCACTCAGCAATAGCCTTCATTCCATTGTATATGCCTGCTTATTACTAGGGCTTTTTTTGGCCTCCCCAAGTAGCA
Source organism: Naja naja (assembly GCA_009733165.1). Lineage (NCBI taxonomy): Eukaryota > Metazoa > Chordata > Lepidosauria > Squamata > Elapidae > Naja > Naja naja. The sequence continues at coordinate 20,603,937 of CM019154.1, read as the reverse complement.
TTTTTACAAAGTCAGCTTATTGCCCCCAACAATCTTGGGTCCTCATTTACCTACCCCAAGAGGATGGAAGGCTGAGTCAACCTTGAGCCTGGTGGGATTCGAGCCTGACTAAATGCAGGCAGCTGTAGCTAAGTGCTAGGCATTTAACAGCCTGCACCACCAAGGCTCCACTTTAGCAGTGGAGCAGCTAAAGAGAAGTTTGGGTTGCCTGTAGAGTGGATTAGAGATGAAATAGAAATGGCATTAGGAAGTCATGCCTGTTAAAAATTAGTTACCTATTTGGTTAACAGCTATGAGTTACTAGAGAGTCACTAGAGCAGGGGTCCCCAAACTTGGCAACTTTAAGACTTGTGGGCTTCAACTCCCAGAATTCCTCAGCCAGCTATTCTTGAGGGCTGCTGTGAGAAACTTTTCCGGCTATTGTTAAAAGCTGCAAGACATAATTTGTTTGTTCCCACTTACCTATTTTCTATCATATCTATGGTCAATTCATTAGTCATCATATAGGCTGTGGCTCTTTTTTTTTAACTTTGTGGATTTATTTTGGTTATTTTGGAAACAAATTACATTATTTTTTTGCTGTAAATTGTTTAATTACATTTTTGAAAAATAAGCGTGTTTGTTTTCTAGCTATCTTGCACATTACCAAATTAAGATATGCAAAAAAGTTTATAATAATATATACCAACCACACAATGTGTATGTACATTCCTCTTTATTTAATACAGCACAGACACATGACACGTACAAAAGAAAAACACTCCTGAAACTCCTGCCACATTTAAAGACAGGCACATCTACTTTCAGTTTGAACATTCAAACTGATCACTTCTGATCAAATATCTGCTAATTAACTATAGATGGATTCTCAGTCTCCAGCCAAAAGAATAATCCACACCCTGTTTGAAAAAGTGAAATTGAGACAGTAATTCCTGGATTATAGAAGCAGGAAAACCACTGAAGAAAAATCACTCTTCTATAAAACTCAACCCATGCGTTTTTGGAGCAATATGGTATTCACCATTTTAGTTTCCAGGCCCATGATATGATAAAATGTACTAAGAGGAAAGCATTTGTTTCCCAGTTAATTTAACTGTATTTTGAAACTGGAAAGGACCTGAATATACATTCAGAACTGGCATAGGCTTTTTGTGGGGGCAGCTTCCCCTTTTCTGTACTCCAGTTTTACATGGAAAGTAAGCAGGCACCAGGTCTTCTGATAAAGAGCCTAACATACTTTAAAACAGATATTTATAAAAAGGAGAATGAAAGGGTTATTTACAAAATTCATGGCTGGTGCAGTACATCTTTTAAGACACACTATGTTACAATCTTTCAGGTCCTGAGATTATTATGGAAAAAATAATTCAAATATTGTGTTTGGAATAATTGAAATAAGAGAAAAAGATCAATTCATTCTTTTAAATCTTTCAGATTGGTAGAATACATTTCTGTAAAAAGTAAGCCAAAAAGCAGTTGGCACAAGTAACTAAATAATGTGTATAATTATACAAGCCCTCTTATTAAGAGCAGCTACATATTTGTTGCATGGAAAACATGTCACAAGGAAGACAAATATTCTTCCCACATGGCTCAAACCTTCCACTCATTTTAGAAATACTCAGGTTCAAAGATAGAGCCAAGCTGTACACGGAACAGAATAACTGCTTCAGATATGTTTCCTACACATGGATAATTATAGCACCACTAACTTGATAAAAATAGGTACCTTAAATAAGTCCATAGAAAATCTATAACCATGTTCCACAAGTATCAGTGGATCAATTTTGTCAATAAGGACGTCTCCTTGTTTTGTATGGCTAACCAGGTTATCTTTTTAAGCTTTTTTTGCTGAATATTGAGAAAGTATTCAGAAATATTGTTTCCATCAGGAGAAAAATATTAAAATAGAATTTCTAGATTTTTTTAAACTTGAAACCTGCACTATTGTTAGAATCAATTTATGAAAAGCATGTTCTTTTCTAGAATGACAACTTCAGCTCAATGTTTCATATTTATAATCACATCAATGTCCAACTGCAGAATTTATCTTACAGTATAGAAAATCCGAACGTTATGTTTTTATTTTTTAATTGTGATACTTAGGTACGGAATATGATTAAAACATATTTGAGAGAGGGATGCAATATGTAACACTGCTCACCAATTTAAATTAAATTTATTTTAAGCAAATGTTCTTGACTGAAAATACATGCAAAAAAGTGCACCAGCTTTCACAACATGATATTTAATCCTCTGGATTCTTCAATCCACTGCTGAAAGGCGCCAAAGAAGATATATATTCAGACCACTTCTCTAAAGAAGAATCTATGTGAATGATCTAATTAACTAATTGTCCTCTCTTTGTACAGGTGAAATATTTATCTACTTACAGATTTACTAATTTCAAATAGGAGATTGTTCTTTATTCCACATCTGCATCTTTGATTATAGTTAGTAAAAGGATATCACCATCAGATTTTGAAAACCTCCTAGTCTCTCAGAACCCTATCACTGTACTGGTGAAAATGTTCCTGCTATTTAAAATTTAATTTCACTTTTACAAAAATATTTTCATACTACACACATTCAAAAAGCTTTGTCATGTTTCTTTGGGTAGATAATAACAATAGCCAGGGGGAAATATCTGTAATACTAAACATGAATTTTTGTAATAGGCAATTTTACTGACTACTAAAATCAAAATAAAGGATTACAGAGAAAGGCAGTGCTGAACATAAAATGCTACTGTACTAAAGACCAACCACCTCTAAGATCTGAGAGCTCTGCCTACAATCTTTACTTTTAAATTAGCTGATTTTTCTCAACTATTCCAATGTGTGGTGAGATAAAATTAATTGTACAAAAGGCAAAATCACAAAGTGTACATTACTTATATTGAGGAGCACTTTAAAGTATTAGTTTTCACATGGCAAACATTGAACCAATGGCATCCTTCTAGGTTGGGCTCAGAAGATCCTTCTAGGTTGTACGAATCCGCAGCTGGCCCTCGAGTTCACACCCTGTTCTAGGTCATCCGATATTCTTTCTCAGCTCTTCATATTACAGTTTATCCTGATCTATATTATTTGTGGTATCTGAAATGATTGTTATAGAGGCATTCACTTCTGCCAATCATTTTCCAGATACTTAAGCCTAGATCAAATTCATATCTAAATGGATTAGTCTAAGTAATTTCTTCAAGTGTCAACACAAGTTTCTCCAACTTCTACAGATTGTTAAAACGTGTATATATACATAAAAAACTAAGCAATAGTGTCCTGAGAAATAAATTCAGAAAATAATTCTTAAAAATTAGGAACAAATGGTTCAAAGTTGTAAAAACTCAATTTTGAAAACCAAATATATAGTTTACATTAGACTTCAGCATGACATCTGATCCCTTTCTTCCTAGTAAGAATTTCCTTACTACAAGGAAGTTTTTTTAGACTCTTTCAGGAAATTCAACCTCCTCTTATCTGTTACTGCAATTAGAAACGTTAACTAATTACATAAAATACTTTATATTCCTCAATCATACCAAATTGCTTTATCTGAACAAAAGATAGTTCTTTAATTACTAGCAGTATTCAGTATTATTTTGAGTATTCAACCATCCATTCAGAATTGATTTGAAATAGAATGCAACTTTGTTTTAAATATCAGTAGAACCTTATTAATAATATATGGTAGTTTTAAAAAGTTAAATGTTTTATAAATACAATAAAAAATTTAAAATATATGAATACTTATTTTGATTGGTGGGTTGCATTCTTACATTTGTCACAGATCTTGGTAACAAATTTGGAAAAAAACTAGGGAAATCTTGCTGTGATTTTTTTGTTTAAAAGTATACTGATATTCTTTGATTTAGCCAATTTGTTACTTAAAGCAAAATTTTGTTTTACAATGTATCTAAATATATGTATCTGAGCAATGCAAAGATGCTCTCAGCATGGAAAACTAAAATTTTAATTTAGAAGATTAAATCACTGTCACCATCAACAGGCAGCTTCCTAGGATGAAGCGTCTTAGGCATCCAGAGGCCATATGAAAATATTTTTATTGCAGAAATATAAAATATTTTATTGTCTACTAGTCTGTAACCATTCAAATATAAATTTATAACATTTTTAATGTGAAGAAATATTCTGCTCTTTCTCTGTCACAGGGGAAAATGCCAAATTTTAGAATGGCTGGTTTAACATTAGACTGATATTTTAAATTACAATCTGAAACTCCAGTGGAAATGGCTTAGTGTACTACCAACCACTTCATTACAGTTGCTCAAATACACTGCTTATAAATTGTGCCAAAGTTCATTTTCAGAAGTAAACATTAATACTACAAAAACAGATTTAACATAAGGAAAATATTGCTGTGTGCAAAGAACAAGCACATAAGAATGAGAGTTATGCAACAGCAGTCGTAACATTACATATAGTGAACACTAATTACAGAAGAGTAAAGTTATTTTAACAACATAAAGTCATTTGGGCAGGATCAAGGACTTTCCAAATATCTCCAAACACTTTAGGACCTCTGAATATACTTTGTGGGGATAAGAGGGAACAAAAAGAAAAGGCACTTAACCAAAAGCCTGTATCAAGTAAGTTGATATATATAACCTAAATGGCATACAATTATAATTGCATAAACATTTTATGATATTTATTTATTATTCTAATCTTGGTGTAAAGTGTTTGGAAAATAAAAAGTGTTCTGTGAACTCCAACATAACAAATTATGCAAATAGGTAAAAAAACTTTCCAAAATTTAACATGATTTTTTTCCTGTACTACTATTCTGAAAAGTTCAAAAATAAGAGTAATAATTATATCACTTGTCAACATTCCAAAAAACTAACATCCTAATTTTTTTCTTGGCAAACAGTTCTAAAAATCACTGTGTAAACTAGATTTAAATGTATTTATAAATATAATCAAAAATATTTTAATGAATGTAGCAGCAAACATAGTAAATAACTGTGAGTCCTAAGAAACTATCATCTGATTATGATTAAATGTAACTGATGGTAGCTTGGGATTTGCGAATTATTTTTATATCAACTGCTTTGGATCAAATGGAGAAGCTAAATGGAGGTTGGATTAGTCAGCTAAGAGCTTGAAGAAGCAAACCATGATTATCTGCCCCATTCATAGCCTACTGAATAAATTAAACTGTTATTTCATGGAAACAGATGTCAAACCCACAGCACCCACACCTGAGATTTTGACTCAACATTCCCATCTGTCTTGCTGAAGACAAGACAATATAAAAGGCTGAAAAAGAAATGATTTTAAGCCATCATATATTTATTACCTTGGGGATGAAAGTATGCATTGTTAAGACATTTCTTTGTTCATTGTTTATATCCTTTCTCCATACTTCATAAAGATCCAAGATAACCTAAGGAATTGCTAACTGTCCCCAATGGGACAAGAAACACATAATTTAAATGATTCTAAAATTCAAAACCTGTATGTCAAAATTATTGCTTATATTTGAGGCTCAGTGTATGATCACTATTTTAGCCCTAAGTCTCAAAACAATTTAAATTCAGAAATGAAAGCTTTACCTTTTATTGCTTGTGAATACTGAACAGATTTAACATAAGAGCTATTTAACTCTCCAAATACATTTTAAGACAAACTAGGCTGATAAAAATACCTAAATTAAAAATTGCTGTGCAGGAAGTATATCTCACTTGCATTGTAATGGCACTAATATTCTATCTACTCTTTTCAGTTCTGATTATCTTCTTTATGTCCTTATGTCCATTGTAGAGAAGCTCATGGAGGTATCGTTTAGATGTATTCTAATCATAAAATTCTTGTTTCATTGAGAACATCAGGAGCAATTGTCTTCTATCACTTCTTTCATAGCATTATGTCTCCAGATACTCCAGTCTGCTATTAAGCTGAAAAGAGCTGAACTCTCTTCATATATTTAGCAAAACAGAGAGGCCCAATTGCATGCCATGTAATAAGAATAATAAATTCAAATCAATTAATGTGCTTTCATTAAATTCTACATGAGAAATATTGACGAGCAACAAGAAAACCACTTGTGTTATTTGGATTTATGAGAAAATTTTCAAACTCTTTTAACATAAACCGTTTTCTGCCACGTTTTGCTTTAAATTTATGGGATAACATAATCGGAAACATATAACTCCTACTAATTCTATCGTTTCTAAAAGAAAAGAATAGTTTTACCTTTCACACTTTCTATCACTTTGTATATCAGGGAAAACTAAATCTAAAAGTTATTAACTATTTAATATTTAGTTTTCATAATGCAATATGGAATGTCAACGTCCTAGTATGCCTCTTTCTTTTAAGAGAATTTCATTTTTATGATATTTTAAAAACATTGTTTCAAATATATTTTTTTATTTTAAGTCTTTTCTTCCAAAGGTTTTATTTATATGTGCGTGTGTGTGTACGTGCTTAAATACAGAGATTTGAATTTGCCAAAAGGAAACAACTTATGTAACAGTAAATCTTCAGTAAGAACTGTATATTTGGCTATCTGTAGGATATGCTCATGGAGAACATTTTGCTTACCTTTGAAATGAAGGTAAATCAATCAAGAGGATAAAATTAACCAATTAATATTGAAGGGAGAAGAAAGGAAGGCTTTGTGAATGCAAAAAACATTCTGAACTTTGTAGTTTCTTCTATGAAACTATCAAACAGTTATGTTTTTGAAAAACCCTTTGTTTACCTTCTATTCCAGATTGATTTGACTCTTATTTTTAATCCATATTTTGTGCAAGTTTTTTTTAAAAAAATTAATAGGGTCAACCCAACATTCAGTTACTATGTTTATATTATATATTATTTAAATATACACATTTTACAAATATGATAAGTAATCTGAATCAGTAAGATTAGCTACCTGTCTTTGATGAAATAGCATATCTCTGTAAACCTAATAACTAAATACATGTCTGTCACAAAACAGCAGAATTATTATCTTGGCCACCATACAGTAAAACTATATGCACATAAGAAGTAGAATTTTATAGGAAGCCATAGATATTACTGAGTTTCATACTGTAGCAATTAATGCTGATCAATAGACACAGCTAGTTGTCTTTTTAAAATGTGGTTTCCTTTTAGAGCAGCACTAGAGATTGCAGTTGGAATTAAAGAAGCCTCCAGCAAAACATGCTGGCATATGTACATATTTCTGCTGGATGATGACCATATCACCAGGAATGTTTAAAAAAACCCAACTCTTACCAAAAAATAAAGTATCAGATTTAAATTAAAGAAAAGACTTTGGTTTGGGGATTAAACTATGATTTCTAGATTTGACCTCCACTGAAATGTTTACAACATTATGTGACATTGTTTTGCCTTTTTCTCCAGAATTACATCCTGAAATACATTTCTTCTGCATTAATTAATGAGTGCAATATAAAGCAGTTCCTAAATTTCTTTCCTAGACTTTAACATAATGGTTTCAAAATCAAAGCCAGCCTACAAATTGTATGTTCAAGCAACAACAAATCAAGTATCTCCCAGCTTAGCAAATTTAAAGAATACTGGGAATAAGAATGTTAAAGCCTAAACAGAAGGCACCTCAACTATACTCTTTGGAGAGAGCTTTGAACAGTTCTGATAAAAGATCTTACTTAAAAGCTGTAAAGAATCAATACAACACATATCTTTTCAAAGCTAATAGAAGAGGAAGAATCGGAAACTATCTTCCCAAAGGAGAGAAACGGAATATTTCTACATTCTATCAATATATGAAAAATAAGGCAACTCTGAAATGGTTCAGCAAATCTAAAAGTGATAAAATAAACCTTCCACCAAAGATACTGAAAACAAAGGTATGCTCTGATAAAGCCAATTCATGCTAATCTTGTATCTGAATTTTTGATACTAAAAGGAAGATTTTAAGTTCCACTGAAATGTGTGATTACAAAACACTCTCCATTTTTTAAATCTTTATCTGAAATAGAAAATTCTCTGTCCTGATCAGTTACAGTATCTAGGGAAAATATTACCCAAAGCAAATTAAGTATAATTTTCAGGCTCTTCAAAGAGCAAACAAGCAGCCTTGATTTTGGGTAGAGAAAATGCGTACTTCCTTTTAGGCTGATATAAAACACTTTTTCTCCTCTATACTTCACCTTATTCAAACTTGCAGATAATGTTTCTAACTGCTATAGCTTGTAGACTTCCCTGAAGCCTCCACATGGGTGAACAGGATGGATGGCCTTACTTGCATGGTGGATACAGATGTTTACTTTAGTTTCCTCTCATAGTTCCTTTATCAGACATCAGCCTGCAAAAAGGTTTGGGGTTGCTGTAGGTTTGACAACTGAACCTGTTTGGCCAACCCTTTCTGAGACAATTGGGATAAAAGGCTTTGAGAACTGTCCTGAAAACAAAATCAAACTATGAGTTTTTTTTAATAAGAACACTTTCCTCCTTTTTCTTCTCTCTTTGATCAAGTATTTTTTTTTGTCCTCACCACAGTGCTTAGGATCAGAATATGTAAACATTGACAGAAACAGCAGCTCTGTGTCCATGTAAGCACTTTCCCAACTGGTCATTCTCCATCAGCAAAGTAGAACCACATTTACTCCCTTACTTAGCAGACCATCACTGGGGTTTCCTCTGTAACTTAGCATCCACTTTGCTTTGGCCATCTAGAATTGAAGATGAAAAAGAGAAAGCAATTCATGAAAGAGAAATGATGATTTATTAAATTTCTCTATCACTGCAATCATACAACTTTTGATGGTACACAAAATACACAAAATAAATATCCTTGGTTAAAAAAAAGCCTGAAGTATAAACAAGCAAACACATAGATAGCCACAATCAATCAACAGCCCAGCTAAATTGAAGAAACATTTAAAAGATCCCATGATAGTATGATTTAAATACTTAAGTTAATTTACTTTTGAACACCAAACTGAATCTAGCTTTCATGGGAAGTCTATTTCATAATGTGGAGGTCATGAAAGAGAAACAACTTCTCCTAGTTGCAGTCCCCCCAACTTTATAAAACTAAAGAATTGCAGAATGTAGATATTATGAAGGGCAACTCTATCTGGAGAAAGTTTTCTTAAGGTAACTTGGTGTTAAGCCAAGTTAAGCTTTATAGATTAAAAAAGCTTAATTTTTAATTAATTAAATTGTACGTAGAAACTTACAGGAAATTAAACCAGGGACCACAGCACAGATACCATGTGTTTCTGACTTCTACTGCCAGTTAACAGGCAGATTGCTGCCTTTTTCAAAGTGATTTTTAGAAGCAATCTCATGTCCTGTCTCTCCTCTCAAGCTCCACTGCCTCTCTCTCCTCTTTCCCTTTAGCTCTGTGAGAACTAGAGGGATTTTCTCACATTATCGCCCCCTCTCCCAAAGGACTCGGTGCTCACAACTAAAATACAGTACAACAATAAATTACTTAAAAATTATATTAAACGAGTTATAAGCCGAATAAGCAATTGAAACCCCCAAGTTAAAAACAAAACCCCAAGAGTCAACATAGCCCAGATTGTAAAAACAGCCAGGTTTTTAACTCGTGGCGGAAGGTGCGGAGATCGGAGCCAACCGGAGCTCCAGCGGAAGAAGATTCCATAGAGCAGGGGCCGCCACAGAATAGGCCCTCCCCCGGGTTCCCGCCAAGCGACATTGAGTCGCAGACCGCACCCTGAAGAGACCCCGTCTGTGCGCCCGTACAGGGCGGTTGGTACTTGATGCTGGGAGGAGTCGTTCTTGTAAGTATCCTGGACCCATGCCATGCAGGACTTTGAATGTTAAAACCAGCACCTTGAACCTTACCCGGAGGGCAACCGGAAGCCAATGCAGGTCATGCAGGAGGGGTGTGACATGGGAGTATTGGGAGGCTCCCATCACTACCACAGCTGCCGCATTCTGCACCAGCTGAAGCCTCCGAGTGGTATGCAAGGGCAGCCCTAAATAGAGAGCGTTACAGTAGTCCAGTCGGGAGACCATGCCTGAGTGATCGTGCAGGGCATCCCGGTCCAGATATGGGCGCAACTGGCGAACCAGCCGGACCTGGGCAAAGGCCCCCCTGGCCACGGCTCCCATCTGCTCCTCCAACTTGAGCCGTGAGTCCAGGAGAACCCCCAGGTTTCGTGTCCTGTCCACGGGGTAACACCTCCTCCCCATGACCAAAGATGGAACCTCAAAACTGGACCGGGATGCCGGTATGCACAACCACTCTGTCTTGGCTGGATTGAGTCGAAGCATGTTCCTGTCCATCCAGATCCACACCGCTCCAAACAACGGACCTCACGGAGAGAGCGCACTGATGTGGTTTGGGGTGGAAATGTATAGCTGCGTATCATCAGCATACTGATGGTAACTCACCCCGAAACCATGGATGATCTCACCCAGCGGCTTCACATAAATGTTGAACAAGAGAGGTGAGAGGACAGACCCCTGCGGCACCCCACAAGTGAGAGACCTCGGAGTCGACCTCTGCCCCCCCACCAACACTGTTTGCGAACGTCCCGAGAGGTAGGAGGAAAACCACTGTAAAACAGTGCCCCCCACTCCCAACCCCCCGAGACGTCGCAACAAGATACCATGGTCGATGGTATCAAAAGCCGCTGAGAGGTCTAACAGGACCAGGACCGAGGAAAAACCCCTGTCCCGAGCCCTAGAGAGATCATCAATCAGCGCGACCAATGCTGTCTCCGTGCTGTGTCCGGGTCGGAAGCCCGATTGGGCTTACCTGAGCTCAAGACCCTTTTATCTGATAATTATCTTCCTAGCATCTCTTCTTCCTGGCCTTCAAGGCGTTTCCCTCTTCCCACTACTGTGTTTTCCCCAAAATAAGACCTGGTCTTATATTTTTGGAGGCTCCGAAATAAGCACCAGGGCTTATTTTTGTGGAAACACCATTTCAGGGTAATCCCGCACAAGAGGAGGCAAGAGCGTGGGGACCAATGGCATCCGACAGCAGCTGCAGCTCACCAGTTCTTTGGTCGGTGGACTCTGGGGTGCGCAACCTGTGCAGTGCAAGTGAGCTGATTCCCTGTCCAAGCAGCAGGCAGAGGCAGAGGCTCAGGGTGGAAGGCAGGCAATCCTGACACACTGCGCAGTCCGCAGGCAAGCTGAGAGATGCAAAGATGACTCTCCCGCAGCTGCCCATCTACTCCAGCCCACCAACTCTTGGCTTTTCCGTGGCCTGTGTGGCGCGTCCAGATCACTTGCCTTCCCCCTGCACCTCTGCCTTCATCTGTTGCTGGTGCTGTATGAAGACAAACCTCCCATGGCTGCCTGCTGCTCCGGCCCATTGACTCTTGGCTTTCCTGCAGCTCACAAGGCGCGTCCAGATCGCGTACCTGCCCTCCACCTCTGCTTGCTGCTTTGACAGGTAATCAATTAATCTTTGCTGTGCATGTAAGAGGCCATCAGATCAATCTTTTTTTCCACCACAATTGATTTGTTTAGGAAGGAATGGAACAACATAAAATAATAACTCCAATCCCCCCAAATTAGGATACTGCAGTCAATGGTATTGAAGCCCATCAATGTGTAACAGGATCAGAAGAAATACATATTTTCCATCTAGGGCCCAACGAAGGTAAATAAGCAGTACAACAAACACTGTTTTCATTCCAAGCCCAACTGGAACCATGACTAAAGGGATCCAAATAGTCTGCTTCCTTTAAAGCATTCTAAAATGGCAATTTCTTAACTGGGAGATTTTTTTTTTAAATTACATTTATATGCCGCCCTTCTCCGAAGACTCAGGGCGGCTTACAATTTTTGGGATACAACCCAATGCGCTCAGCAATTGCCTTCATCCTACTGTATATGCCTGCTTATTACTAAGCGGCATTTTTACAAAGTCAGCTTATTGCCCCCAACCATCTTGGGTCCTCAATTTACCTACCCCGAGAGGATGGAAGGCTGAGTCAACCTTGAGCCTGGTAGGATTTGAGCCTGCACTAATTGCAGGCAGCTGGAAGTTAAGTGCTAGGCATTTAGCAGCCTGCACCACCAAGGCAAAGATTGACAACTGCACCTGAGAATGCTCAAGTCAAATTAGACTTGTAAATTACAGCATCTCCAAGAGATTCACATTGAGTAAAGGGAATCCCACCATGCCATTGAGAAAGTTGTTGCATTGTCAAAACTGATCTTAAGAAATTTTTATCACTGTAGAAACTGTATTGTGAGACAGCTGGCTTCTCTTTAGAAAAGTGAGAAAACATATTTTCTTACCTGAATAAGCTTGCTGCAAATGAGCAGGCAGAGATGTATGAGACAGTGCTGCTGAATGCTGAGCTCCTGACTGTAAACCCTTCAATAAATCTGACATGGCACACAAAAGGAAAAAAAACCAGATATAATCTTAAAATTAACATGATCATAGTTTTTGGTGCCTCTCTGAGGACAGCAAGTTTAGTTGTTTAATGGTGTAGTACTGAAGTTTGGGATTTACAAATTCAAGTGGATGACTTTAAGCCAATCATTATCTTGCCAGTCCAAAACTACAAGATTGGTCACTGATGATGTCAATTGAATTGAACAGAAATACATGTTCTTCACAGTCAAAATATAGAATGTGAAAAGTACGAAAACCTTAAAATTGTCAAAGTGGAAGTGAAGTTCACAATACTGGATGCCTATGGAACAAATGAAATTAAGGGAAAGAGTTGAGGGGTCCTTGGTGCTCTGAGATTGGTTGTTTTCTTGCAGACATTTCATCACCTAAACTAGGTAACATCATTGGTGTTAGTAGGGTTTGCTCTTAAGTTTATATTTTACTGCCTTGCTCTGTCAGTGTTTGTGGGAGTGGTCTTGGTAGTTCTTTGCTTGGGCTGTTTACTGTTGGCTTGTTTGGCAGTTCCTTGACTGGGGTATTGCCTAAAAGTGGAGTAATGAACTATCTGCAAGAAAACAACCAGCTCAGAGAGCACCAAAAAAACCCCATTTCAACTCTGAGCTACAAACATTCTCCTTTATTGGTAAGTGGAACAGAAGGGCTCGCTCAGGGCATGACTCCATATACAGGTAATCCTCAACTTACAACCATTCTTTTAATGACCATTTGAAGTTACATCACTGAAAAAAGTGACTTAATGACTATTTTCACGTGACTGTTGCAACATTACTGTGACCTTGTGACCAAATTTTGGATGCTTGGCAATTGGCAGGTATTTATGATGTTGCAGTGTGCTGCAGTCATGTGGTACTTCTTTGACCTTCTGACAAGCAAAGTCAACAGGGAAACCAGGTTCACTTAACAATCATGTTACTAACTTAGTAAGTGCAGTGATTGACTGTGGCAAGAACCAACTGTGGCATGGAAAGTTGTAAATTGGACAAATTCACTTAGCAACTGTCTTGCTCAGTAGCAGAAATTTTGGACTCAATTGTGGTTGTAAATTGAGGGCTACCTATGAAGGAAAGGTTTGGCAACAATACTAAAAAAAAGGAAATGGTTAAGTATGTGCTTAAGGATTAGATCTATTAAAACTATAGATATCCAGTAAATATATCAACGATATGCATGAATTTACATTAACTAAAATGCTGTGAAAGAAAAAAATGAAGAAAATTTGAGACAAATTTAAAAGGAAAGACGTGAGGAGCGGGTCTGCCCACTCCTATGCTGAGTTCTCCCTGTTGGAGGGCTCCGAAAGGACTAAAACCACCCCGTAGTGATGGTGCCACCCTGTAGGGATGGTGAAGAAAAGAGGGGCGCCCTGCAGTTTGTAGAGAGCAGCAACTCTCCTGCTGGACTCAGGACTTCTGCCCTCTCCCTTGATGAGAAGAGCCAGCCATCATGGCTGCCACGAAGCTGGGACAGCTGAGGCAACAATGAAATGTGCAGGAGCCGTGCAGATGAACAGTGATTGGAGATGGATAAGAAGATTCCTTTTTATTTAGACTCTAACTTTAAAGAAAAAAGGAGGAGGAAAATCCAGGAAAAGACTCTTAGAACTATCTTTTAAAGCAATGAACTACCATAAGGAGAAAAATCCTAGACCCAAAAGAGGAATTAAGGAGAGAAAAGCTAAAGACCTTTGAAAACATAGAAAATTGGACTCTTAAATGGGGTAGGCATTGTTTTGGAAAGGGGTTATAAAATGCTTGACTCTCCACTTGAATCTATTTGAATAGCTGTCTTTGCTTCCATAAATTGAACTAAATTTGGATTAATTAAATCATTAAGATTTGAAACAACGCTGAAAGCTAAGCTGAGGGTGCCATCAACTGGTGAATGGAATATACCAGACCCTTACAAGTTTAGATTTTTTTTTAATGATAAAATTAACAAAATTCATCTGGAGGACTGTGGTAATATTGACTGTTCTATACCTAGTTATTTTATTATCACTGGAGATTCTATTATAGAAGACTTTTAAGTAAAGCAAAATGATTTTTGATTTGCGGAAGCTTCCTGGACTTTTGAAATGGATTTGATTAATAATCCTGAGATGTAAAGAACTATGATTATTGAACTTTCTGAGAACTAATATTTGACTGGAATATATTGTTTTTGGACTTAAGTAAGAGTGGGACTTATTAAATTAAGACAAGATGCTCCATCAGGGGGAAAGGAGTGAGATTTCAAGAGAAATGGTGTTGATGTTCCAAAGTATTAAGGGTACTATGGAGAAGAATCACAGAGAATGTGAGTTCTCCCCTCGAATGTTAAGGCATATATGGGAAAATGTCCAAAATATGGACTTTGTTGTCTTCAAAAGAGTGGCCTGTGTCTTTTAAATGCAAATGGACTGCTGAATCTAGTCCTGATGTGTTTGTTTTCTTATGCTGTGCTATGCAGAGGATAGCTGGTTTGAAAGAGGGGTTAAAGAGGCCATCTATGTCAAAACTGAACAGGCCTCTCTCAACAGAGGGGGAGGGATGCAGCAGCATCTATCTCCAATCTACAACACAGTTCTTTCAACAGTTCCAAGAAGGCTCCACACCAATTCAGGTGACCTTGATGATATAGATAAACCTCCAGGTGATCTTAACAACCTGCTAAAAGAATGCAAATGACCAGCTGTCTGTAAGGAGTATAAATCCTTCCATTGCCCACCATCCAGTCAGAGCTGAAGAAGCTTCCTGGATAAGAAGTGAAATGTCTTCAAAGAAAAATGAGAAAGTCCAGTTGCCTCTTGAAAAAAGCATGTTTGAGTGCTTTTGCACAGTCAACCCAATCATCTAGCCAAGACATCTAACACCTTCTAACAGCCACATCACAACTGAGACAATTAAGCCACCAAGAGAACAATGAGAAATAATTATAGGCATAAACAACAAACTAATTTCCCAACAAATGAAGACAATTCAAAGAATTTGCCATTGATAAAGATGTATTTACTGACAAATAGTAAAAAAAAAAGTTTTACTTACTCTGAGTTATACTATGGTGGAAAGCTGCTGAGGTAGATCCCGAGGTGGTTGTCACTCCAGCCGTGTCTGCTCCAAAGCTAAGAAGCTCCAATGGAAACTGAAAAGGCATAGTCACTGGAACAAGACTCCCCAGCATCCCAAAAGGAGTCAATGGAGTAGATGTCACATTCTGACTGGTTACAGACAATGGTGATGCCATGAGAGTCAAAGGTGAAGCATTTGCCAGTAATGATGCACCTGTTGTTGACTACATAGATAGATGTTATTTTTTAAATGTTTTAAAGTTTTTTGGAAGCAACTAAAACCATACCAAAGGTATTTAAGCATTATCTACTCTCACAATCTTAGAAACAATATTTTATAGCAAAGTTTATTCATTTCTTCCTTAATTCATGTTATAATTTAAGTGATAGCAAATGTTGGTTGGCTTTTTTCATGCAATAAATATAACTGAAAATGCAAATGTGAAAACTAAGACTGGTGAGGTGGCAACCGCTGTTTCCCCAGCTATACAGAAACGTTCTATAATTATAGTTCAGCTGGCACCTAACACCATCAAAACCACACCAAGCATTGCCTTGGAAAGTTGGGAGAAAAAGCTCTGGAACATAGGCTTATAAAACGTTGGCTTCTTTGCTCCACATAGCACAAATCTGAAAAAAAGTATTCTTCTCCATGAATTTTTGTGAGTTATATACCAGGTAAGGCTTATTGCTGAATAAGGGACTGTTTCTGGAAAGTTACAATTACCACCATTTCATGGAATAAAGTCTAACTCTCTCTTACTTCTATCACTGAAAGCCAGTCTGGTGTAGTGGTTAAGGGTCCAGGCTAGAAATTGGGAGTCCATAAATTCTAGTCATCAGAACATCACATACCATGTCTAATATGTTTAATACCATGTCATTCATACGTGTCATAGCATAAAGCAGCTGAAAGAAGGCCATTGTCACCATGGAGTCTATGAAATCCTGAATAGAACTGAAGCCAACTTCCAATGCATTGGAACTGAAATCATTTAGCAAAATAAGTCTGGAAAATTCTAGAACCAACTACCTTGTAGTCAATAGCTGCTGTGGTACCCAAACGTGGCTGAGCAATATCTGTACCCAACAAGGTTTCTGATCTACCAAAAATGAATGTGAACACATAGCAATTTGGCCTGGCATTTATTGGCAATAGTTGGTTAACAAGGTCATTAGCAGTCCTGTAATCGGAACCCAAGAAGGTGGCAGAGGTACTTGGAATGGGACCAAACTGCCCCTCCTTTAACAGTTAGTGCCCTGTCTTCTGTAAAGTAGTTGATTCCTGTGAAAATTATTTCCTTTGCCTATAAAACACCGTGATGTTTTATTGCCTCTACCAACGTTTTAAAGTATGTGAAAACTTACTTATGTAATAGACTGAGTGACAAAAACAGTTGTGAACAGTTGTTGACAATCATGGTTGGTAGTTAAGATGGTATGGTTATGGGTTTGTTTGTTTTTGACAATCCCACCAAGTAAGTAAGACAGTAGGGATGCCAGGTTTATAGATTTAGGGCTTTATTGTTGTGTACATATTTTATTTTCATAAGTAAATAAATAAAACATGTTATATGTAGCTTGTAATATGTTTGTGTAGTTTTGACTATTGATACTTTTTTAAAATTAATTTTTACTGTGGTTGGATTGGGCCCTGCTTAGAAGCATGTTATAAATCTTTTTCATTTTGTTGTTTGTTTAGATCCAAAGGTAGAAGCCCACCAACCACACATAAAAAAGGGTCAAATGGAATTAAAATCCCATTCTTGCTCATCCACTCCACATATACTCACCAACTATAATAAACCATGACCCTTAATCCATTAGCTTTCATCTGAACCTTTCTCCCACAATACACTGCTCCCACTCTGGTTATTAGCTATAGTCTTCTCCCCTTGGGCTCTTACCCTAGGAGAAGCTTTCCAAAGGAAGACTGTTGAAAGCTACGCTTATTTATTTTTCACAGTTACATAACCACCCACCTCATAATCAATTACTCTGGGCAGTGTACAACGAAGTCAGAAACATATATACAACTTATTGATAATATTATTAATGCTAAAAACTTTAAAATTATAGAAAGCACAAAATTAAAATAGAATTAAAAAACATGTAAATTACACAGGAGTCATCTCAGTTATTTCTCCAGTCTCCCTGAGGCCCCCAGGCCCGCTGACCCAATCTGATTTTGAGGGACCTCCAGAAAGTTTATAAGGTTGAGGTCACTTTGGTGTATCAGTTCTCCCACAACAGCAGCCAACATAGCACCTAGTACAGTGATGGTGAATCTTTTCAGCACCGAGTGCCCAAACCGGAATGTGCATGGTGCACACGCATATGTACAAGTGCGCATGCCAGAGCACCAGAAACTGAAGACCAGCTGGCTGGTGCTCATGCTTCTGGACTGTACTACCTAAAGCTGCAAATTTGCTTGCAGACTGTATTACCTAAAGACTCGCTGGTGTGCAGGCGCACCAGCCAGCTGGTCTTTGTGTTTCCAGCGCTCCGGAGCGTGCCAAGAGCAGCTGGCCAGCACACACCAGAAACCAGGAGAGCAGCCGGCGACAGCACTCATGCCCACAGAGAGGGCTCTGAGTGCCACCTCTGGCACGCGTGCCATAGGTTTGGAATCACAGACCTAGTAGCTTAAACTTTGCTTAGCTGATGAGTAAGCCTAACTTTTCCTATTAGGAAAAATAGCTCTCTACATGAGGTCAGGTTACTGATTCTTGAACCCAGCAACCATTTGGGGTTACTACCTTTTTACCTCATTTCCTAACCCTTGGTATGTTTGAAGAAAGCATATTTATCAAAATAAAATTGAGAGGGGTATACAATCTGATTTGTATGAAAAATGGTCATGCATATTAAACTGCCTTTCATTGTCAAAATAAATCTTCAGGATTCCTTCAAGTTCCTCAAGATGGTGCCACTGATGGCAGCCTTAATTAAATACTCTCTAGTGTTTTTGACATTCTTTTTTATTTTCTGTAACTCATTATGGATCACATACACCAAAAATGAACTTCTGAACATCAGACAACTTTCTAAGACTATTCTTCCTGTGTTTCCTCCAGTCTCTGTAAAAACAGAAAGAAGTTAGGTGGATATTATGATCAGAGAAACAGCAGTTCTCTTCAGTAGCTGGAGAATATAAAGGAAGCAAAAGAGAAGAAGCATGCCGGTGTGAGACTGAGGAGTGGGGTTGGGATTCCACTCCCATTGCTTCACCTAACAAATCTACATTCAATAATGAATGTAGGTTTGTCAATGGATGAACTTCTTCCTCTAAATAGGAACTCTAATTTTTCTAACTCAGCTCTTCTCTGCTTCACAAAAACTTGGCTCAGTGAGACTATCGAGAATAGAACAGAACGGAACAGTTTATTAGTACTGTATGATTAGACACACAAGGAATTTGTCTCCACTGCAAAAGGTCTCATTGTACGTGCAAAGCAACAGAATAATCATAATCATAAGTAGTAAAGAAAATGGGAAGGATAATATTAATAATACTACAGCCATACAATATGGCTGAGACATAAAACAGTGCTAATGCTGTGGGAATTAGGTGTTTAGCAGAGTGATGGCATGAGGAAAAAACTGTCCCTGTGTCTAATTGTTTTGGCATGCAATGTGTCCTGAAGGAAAGAGTTGAACCAGTTTATGTCCAGGATATGAGGGAAGCAATTGAAACGTAAGGTTTTAGATTCAAAGGGCAGATTGGGTTACAGAGATCCAGGAAAAAAGAGGAGGAGGAATCTTCATCTATGTTAATACCTGCTGCTGTAAGAATGTCACAGTACTAAATAAATTTTGTGGTGTGGACTTAGAGAAACCATTCATCAATTGTAAACCTTTTTATGCTCCACAAGAGTTTTCTTCATTCATCTTGATTGAGGCTTAAATGACTACAAGCCAGTTTCTCTGTAGCGCTAACCCACCTGAAAGTCATCACAGATCCACTGTTAGACTCTTTGCAGTTTGCCTACTGAGCAAATATAGTAGATCTGCAGATGATGGAATTGCACTACAATATGGAACTGCACTACATCTTGCTTTTTTTTGCTTTATACCAATGATTGCATGTCTAGGGGGATTCCTCTGTTAAAGTACTGAAGTGTGCAGATGATAAAGCAATCACTCACCTCATCTGAGACAGTGATGAGTCTGCATATAAATGGGAACTGGCCCTGTGGTGAAGCTAGAACTATCTGGAGCTGAACATGCTTAAAACTGTAGAGATGAGAGTGGATTTCCCTTCTATTCTACCATCTCTTATTACAGGGTCTCCAACCTTTTTGGTTCTGTAACCAGTTTTGGCAGTGGCTTTGATGGCAGGGTAGAATGGTTTCACGCACACAACCTAAATTCCATGCATGTTGTGATGACCCAGGGTGGGATACAAAATAAGCACAGTCACGAAAACAGGTGAAGCCCCTTTTATTCCTTCACTTTGCTTCAAAGCTCCAAATATCCTTCACTGGAGACAAAAAACTCCCCCACAAACAGTTACGAAAAGGAGGAAATGCCATTTAAACTAAAAATACCTATAAATTATAAAGAGTAAAAACAACACAAACCACACTGAAGCAATTAAGGGAACCAAGACGTCCATAGATATCAGAACACAAACTGGGAAGGACACCAAACTCAGAGAGGAAGGATAGACTAGATATTTCCACACTTTGTTTCCAGCACTGGCCCATACGCATGTCCGTCCTTTTAACCAGTTCTCAAAGCTGCAGCCCATGAAAAGGATCAAGGCCCTTTCCTCCCCCGTAGACCATGCCATTCATGTCTCTCCCTTATCCTCTCCTCCATGCGTGCCCTAGGATGAAGAGGGGATGGGCCTGGATCTTCCTCTGACTGCCCAGCCAACCTCTGCCCTTCCCCAGCCTCCTCCACAACCTCTGGAGCCACACTTCCACTCCCTCGGTGTTCCTCCTCTCCCTCAGAGTCAGTCTGCAACAGGGGCATGACACATGTGCAAATGAAACTTTGCGTGCTCGCCTGTCACTTCGGCAGCCCAATTCCCAACAAGCCTGGTAGCAGGCCACAGCCCAGGGGTTGGGGACCCGTCTTACTATATTCGACACCACAATATCAGCAGAGAAACTTTCAGGTTTTGGGGTTCTGTAATCTCCCAGGACGTGAAATGGACATTTAACACTAGAACCATCTTTAGAAAAGTACCACAAAGAATGTACTTCCTGGGTCAACCTAGGAAGTTCAGACTGCCCAGAAGCTGTTGATATACTTTTACAGAGGAATTATTGAATCTATCATATGTATTTCTATAACTGTTGGTTTGGTACAGCAACCAAACAGGACAGGTACAGACTCTAAATGATACTTAGGACTACAGAAAGAACAATTGCAACCAGCCTGCCTTCCACAGAAGATCTGTATAATCAGCAGGTCAGAATGAGTGCTGAGAAATATCTACAGACACCTCACATCTTGGACGTAAACTGTTTCAACTCCTCCCCTCGGGACACTGCAATAGGGCATTGCATGCATAGACAACTAGACACAAAGGCAGTTTTATCCCTTGTGCCATCATATCTCTTCTCTTCTGTTCTCTATTCTATTCTACTCCATTCTCACCACTGTGAGAATAGAATAAATAGAATAAAATGTGAATTTTACAGTGGCCTTTAGACTGGTTAATGAGCCACTGATCTTCATGAAAATTATGAGCCACATTTCTCATAGGTTTTCTTGGGTGAGGGGAGGGGAGCTTTAATTCTGCATCTAGAAAGGTGTTGATTTACTCAGAAGATCCTGCTCTCTACACTGATCAAGTCCATAGAGGTCTTCGGTGGTTTCAGAAATGTAGCCGCTTTGCTAAGCTAGACAAATGCACTTTTGAATTTCTAGTGTTGGACTATTTTATCATGTAAGCTAGAGTATTTCTTACCTTATGACCCTCCAATCTCCATTCTCCACCCAGAAAACGTCAGTGCCCCTTCCTTGATATCTAGCTAGTCTTAAGTCTCAGACTCCTAAGGGCAGAACAGAAAGTCTTTCCTTGACTGATCAAATTCAGCAAAAACAGGGTTCATAAGTGCAGGGTTAGATAGACAACCTTCAGGGAGCCCCTTGTCCTTTTCTTTTTTGGGAGATTGGAAGAACTGTGCCCAAAGTCACGTGACAAATTCCACAGCTAAGAGTAGATTAGAACTTAATTGCTCAGTAACTGCCAACACTTTAAACACAAATATCTTCTTTGGGTCAACATAGGCTTTCTATCCTCCCATGGGCTTGAAAAGAGTTATGAAATATCCCCTTTGACTGTGAGAAGAAGAGAAAACTTAGCAAATCTTGGATAAACAAAGAGAAGGTGTTTTGATTCCTATATAGATTCAATCTAGTCTGCCATGGAAAAGCTACTTTAGTCAAGCTATGAGTCTTTTTTCAAGAAACAAGACATGAATAATCAGTTACTATGTGATAAACTGAGTTGTTCAGCTGAATGAATGGGGGAGGGGAAATGCAAGCATTTAAAAGAGGGGATCTTGACAGCTGCAACCAAAGAAGAAATGGAAATTCTACTTCCCTTCTAGCTAAACTCATAGGATAGGAGGAGGGATTGGAAATCTCATATATTTCAAGTGTTGAAGAAACATAAGATGTTTCTTATCTGTCAGCCATTCATGACCAAGAAAGGGTTTAATTTCAGAGGGAATAGGAAGATGAAAATAGACAGGATGTGTCACATAAAGGCTGAAAGAGAGAGACAGAGCTACACATAAAAATATTTCACCTACGTCCAAATATTCATAAACTCAGAAGGCAGGAGGAAAAAGTCTAGAGTTTAAATTCTAGAGTACACACCCATATAAAAGCTTTGATTTCACACTGTAAAGGACAAATCATTGTTGCATACACTAACTACACTAATTTTTGTCTACAATATTCTACTTTAACTGTCATACCTGAGAGACTTCTGCCAAGTTTAGCCAATTGCTAAAGGGTTAATTATCTGGAGATCTGAGATTTACTGCTCTGTCCTGGTATAAAACTTGACAGTTACTATGCTAAATGTCATTATTCAACAAAGGTGCTTACTTTAGGAAATGTTGGTCAACTGAGTATAACATTTTTTGTGAAGGGAGTGGCAGATCATTTCCATAATATTGCCAAAAGGTTGCATGGATATGTTTGTATACTTATTTACTGAATCAAGTTTGACTCAAGAGTGTTTTTATTTTTACTCAAAACTCAAACACCCTATTTACACACCCAAAGAAGAACACATACATTCCTTTAAATGGCCCCCAGAAACTTAGAAAGGAAAAATATTAAAGAGAGTTTGGTTGAAGTGGAGGAATAGCTCCAAAAAAATGAACCAAAGTAAAACAAAGATAAGGAAACTAGATAGGAATGAGGCAAGAAGTGGTTAACTAGATAGGGAAGAAAAGAAAAGAAAAAAGAAAAAAGAAAAGCACAGTTTAAGCATCACAAAAAAGTGATAGATTTACCAACCAAACAACTTTTCTCAAGCAACCCTAATTTTCAAGGGGTTAGGATTATTCTGTAAATAAAGTAATTCATCCATCTAAATTATTGGATTTTTTTTGCTTTTCTAGTAATTTACTCTGCATAGTGTTTATAACAGTCACAGTAAAAAAGTCTTAAGATACATATGTACTAGCAATTTTTGTCTTTATGTATTAAATCCTAGGCAATTATCATAAAATATTATAAATAATGTTGGTTTATAATAAATTTCATCTTCTGGTAGTTATAGGAACTCCTATTGGTAAACATAACCCTACTATTTATGAGTAATCCTTAGTGGGTTTTTTTTTGCCTTAATGTTATATACAAACTCACTCATTATAGGCCACCATTATGTACGAACCTGACCACTGTAACTTGTTTAACAAACTATAGCTTAAATGTGTAACTGCATCAAAACAGAGAGTTTTTGACAGGGTTCAATATTTCCAATATTTTCCTTGAAGTAAATCCTATTACAGAGTGAACTTCTTTCTAAATCCACACACATTTGCATTCATTACTACAGTTCACAATTTAATAGTCCATATGTACAATATTTTATATCTTAAGTTCAGTTTCAGATTCAGTACATACCTGTACACTGGCTGGTGTAACTGTAGACCCTGAGGCAGAAGATGGTCTATGTGGAGTTGATAACTGTTTATTAGCACCCTGTGCTCCACTTCCTGCTGCTCCAGAGGGATTAGTCCTACTAGCCCCACTTGCATTTAAGATGCTTCCCCTATTGATAGGTACATTCAATCCAACTCCACTCATGTTATTTTTGCCAGCAGTTCCAGAGGTGGAGGAACTGGATAATTTAGAAGGGGCTTGAGGATTCTTTGCTGGTTGAAAGCCTGAGGTTCGGTTAGAGGAAAATAAATTAATTGTGGAAGATTGTCGGTTGACACTTACTCCACTGGACTGTTTATGAAGGGAATTGTTGGAGTGACTGTTCTGGGATATTAGTGTACTTGGACTGGAAGAACTAGATGATGATGTGGGCTTGGTTGTAGAGTTGGACTTAGATGAGGGTAGTTTAAGAGATGCAGTAGGTTTGGATGTTATAGAAGGCTTGGGTGCTGAGGGTTTGGGAGAGACAGCTGGTTTAGGAGAGGGAACCATGGAGAAAGGAGGCTTGAAACCCTGGGCAGAAACATGTGATACCATGGCCTTGGCCAAATAATTACTAGAGGTAGAGGTACAGGATGTTGTCCGAGACACAAGTGGGTGAACCATTTGAGAACTCCCAGAGGTGGCACTAGACAAAGGAAGGCGGTATACTACTGATTTGTCTGAAGTCTTGGTTACTGGGGAAGAACAGGAAAGTTTGGGATTGCTACTTAATTTTACCACAGGATTGGTTTGAGATTTACTAATAGTAACTTGCAGAGGAGACACATATTTTTGTTGAGCAGTGGGCTGCTGATGAACTTTTGCTACTTGCATTGTTGAGGAGCCACAGCTTTGGACCTCTGAAGAGGTTACAAGCATAACTGTATCCTTTGGCCTTTGTGAAGTAGGAGAAGCTGTAGCTTGCCCTTTACACGAGGAAGAAATATGGGACTGGGAAGAAGCAGCTTGTATTTGACTTGACCGCTGCAACCCTTGCTGCAGAAGCTTGGCTGGCAATGGTTCCAAGGAAACCTTGGGATTTTGAATTGTAGATCCAGCAATAAGGCCTGAAGAGATACCAGTCTGAAGCAAATCCTGGGATTTCTTTGATACTGGTCCTGTATGTCCAGCTATAAGACTTGATGAATGTTGTGTTTGGACAGCCTCTATTTTTTTTGAGGATGACAGTGGTAATTTGCTCATTATGCTTGCTAACTTCTCTTCTCTTAGCCCTGCCCGAGGTCTTAAAACAGATGTGTCTACAGGGGACACAACAGAAGAACTCTTCACCCCATTATTAATAGAAGCCAGAGCATCAGAAACAGAATCCAGTGAAGGAGGATTAAATGACAAATCTTCATCCAGTGAGTCATCTAAGCAAATTGTCTCTGGAGCTGGAATACAACTGGTTACAGCATTGATAGGTGTGCTAGTACTTGAAGCAGGAACACAAGCTGAAGCAAAAGGGGGACATACTCTCTGCTCCTTCTTTGGACTAGAGTCCTAGTGTAAAAAAAGAAAGTGAGAAAAAAGAATTTATTTTTGAATTCTGCTAGCACTGATGATGTTACCTAGTTTGTGTAATGAAGCATCTGCAAGAAAACAACCAAGCTCAAAGAGCACCAAGGATTCCTTATTTCTACTGTCAGCTACAAATATTCTCCTTCATAGGAAACAGCTCCTTATAAAGCAAAAGATTCTGCGGAGAGGAGAAGAAAGAAAAAGAAAACAGCATATTATATTTTAAAATCTTTCTCAGATCTTAAAATCTGAGGTCTGTTGGATATGCCTTATTCCAAAGTGGAAAAACCTTTCTTTCTCAGGCAAAAAGCAAATCTTAAAAATAAATTAAAGCAAGTATATGGCTTGATCAGTATGAACTGATTTTATTTCAGTGATAATAATGATTCACATTTTTTAATATTATACATATACAGTTTTCATGTTATTTACATGGAATATCCATTACAATAAAATAGCAACAGATAAAATTAAAGACCAAATGGCATGCAAGTAGCAACATGACATTTTACTTTAGGTATACCTAATATTCTAAATCTAGGGGAGTAAAATTTAAAATGGTGTAGTTGTGAAGCAAAAAAGAAAAACCTACGACTTGCCACATGTTGCTAAACTATATTACCCAAAAACCCTAGCCACTATGGCCAATGGTGAAGAGTATTGGTAATGATAGTTCAGCAACATTTGGAGGGCTATAGATTATGCATCCCAATTCCAAAGCCTCTGTTCAATCTTAACCCCACAATTCATCCTCTAAAATGTTTTTTCATGAACTGAGAAGAGTTTTGCAAAAAAATAACATAACTGGAATAGAAATGCCTGAACCAGAGGAAAATTGGCAATGGGAAAATGGCTTAGAATCTACTACATGTCTTTTTGACTTTTTAATTCATGTCCTTCTCTATTTATCTTACATTGTACAAATCGATATGGTGGTAGCAGGTTTGGGTTTTTAGGCACATCTTTTGAAAACACAAACCTGCTACAATCATATGGGTTTGGATTCTAGATCTTAAATTATCACTCCAATTAAAATAACAGCACTTATTTCCAGAATGTCCATAACATCATTTTGTCCATATTATTGCTTGAGTATAGATTTTTCCTAATTTGCTTCATCCGTAAAGCTTTATTATAGTATTCTATCCAGTTTAAACAGAACAACCATAATCACTTATTTTTGAATACTAATTGCAACTGTGTGCACTGCTTCAAATTCTGTAACAAAAGTTGCACTAGCCAACTAGCATCTAAGCAGTTTCAGTCATTGGATACACACAGTTAGAATAATGGACTGAACACAAGTAGAACTAAAAACTCTGGATAAGTAGCCCAGAAAAATAATGATATGATTCATGTATGAGTCATCCACACATTAGTGTGGATAGTCTCTGCTTACCAGAGAACATAGGTGGGCATGGAATCTTGTAAAAATACCAGACAGTTGAAGAAGAAAAAGGAGCATTGGAAGGATATATAAAGGACAGTGAAGAATATGCACTGAAGTTAATACACCATGAAGGCTTACTGAGTACTGGAGAGACCAAACTGGTCTACAAGAAAGATCAAATGAAGATTAAAAAAGATAGGCAAGGCAAAATATTACATGGTCAGTACATAAAAAGCAGGCAAAAGAGATAACAATAAGACCTGGCAGTGGTAAGAGCAGAAATGTTGAAGAGAGAGACTGAGGGGCTAATTATTAAGCAAGGCTTTAAAAAACTGAATACAGAGGCAGAAGGTAGCAACAGACAACAAGTACCACCTTTGCAAAGAAGTTGAAGAAAGAGTAGACCACTTAGTTACCAGCTGTAAGAAGATCACACAGACAATGGTATGACAAAGTAGTGACAATGGTACACTGGAATATCTGCAAGAAATACCACTTGCCTGCAAGCAACAACTTGCGGTACCACAAAAACAGGCAAAGGAAGAAGCTAAACTGCGCTAGGATTTAAAATTCTAACAGACAAGCACTTGCCACTTAACAATTGTTGACAGGAATGACAAAAAAGTCAGAAAAATGGAAATTGAAGTACCTGGAGACAACAGAAGAGAAGAGAAAGAACTGGAGAAAATAACAAAATCCCAAAACATTTGGACACCAGTTGAACACTATTGGTACTGACAAAATCACCATCAACTAATTGCAAAAGGCAGCTTTATACAGAGCCGTTTGCATCCTGAGACAATATCTTTAGCATCATCAAACAACATCTGCTTACCCAGGTCCTTGGGAAGAACTTGATAGGTAGAAAAAATGCCAAATCCATTTTAAATATCTGGTTAACTGTGCGATTTGGAATCAATAAATGTGTAACCATAGACATAAAGGCATGAAAAACTGTTGAAGATACTGTTTAACAATGAAGATTTTAAAAAGGCAGTAGCATAGAAGGCTACATATATTGGGGAATTTTGGAAGCTTCCAATTTATTACAGAATCAAATCAAAAGAAAAATATTCCTATCAAATGTATCAAATGAGTTTGGAAAATTTTGAAATCAAAATTAAATGATGGAAACATCATTAAAAACAATATCCGGGTAGTCTCGTCAATATACAGCAGAAATAGCTGAGTGGACTCAGGTGGAACTGGATAACTTGGCTTGGAAGACAAGAAAATTAATGACAATGCATCATACTTTATACCCCAAAAGTGATATTAATCAGCTTGTGTTTGCCAAGAGATGAAAGGGATAGAGGATATTAAAAGTAAAACAAACTGCAGAGGAAGAAAAGCATGACCTGAATGACTACATTAAGAAAAACCAAAACCCCGCTTGTTTGCACTTGTGTCAGAAGCACTGAGGCACTTCCTAGTTGAAAGGTTTACCCAGTAACATCACTGTTGAGATCCCCAATTGGAGGCTCCTTTCATGTCCTTTCATACAGGAGCTGGAGCGAAGGACAGGAGCTCAACCCTGCCTCATGGCTGCGCTCAGGTCTTGAACATGGGCTTGCTAACTTCCAACCCACTGTCCTAACCATGTGAGCCACCATGCTGCTAAGAACTCTTTCTGAAGGTAGTCAATCAAGGAAAGCTTCTTGAAAAAAACAATGGTGAATGCTGAATAGAGAAAAGAAACAATTGAAAACCAATTTGTTAATTAGAAGTACAAGCCAAAGCATGGCTAATACTTAAAGAATATAGAAGGAAATGGTGATCCAAACCAACATGGGTTGGCTAAGTACAGCAGTGTTAAAGAAAGAAACCAAAGGCTCTATTTTAGTGACTCAAAACATGCTTTGGCAATTAACTGCAAGATAACAAAAATTATAATGTAACAAACAATGGCAAATATTGCCCTGTAGTAAAAAGATGAAATAATTGACCGTTTGATTATGGTTGCAGCAAAATTTTACAAAATGACAAGCAGTATCCTGACTGAGTTGCCAGAATTATTTATTAGAAGCTTTGCCAGAGGTTTGGACTTGAGTATAGTAAAAACAACTATGACCATCAACTTGAGAAAGTTCTGGAAAATGAGTGAGTTAAGTTCTTGTGTGTTAAAATCCAAACAGACAGGCATCTTGTTCATAACATCCCTATATGAAAGTTACTGAAAGATGGATTGCAAAATATTCAATACTGCAAAAAGATTGCAGATTAAATTTGAAAGCTTTTGGAAAAAGAAATCTGTTATATTGTGATTGGAGCCCTTGGAGAAATACTTTAAGGACTCTGGAAATATAGCATTTATTAATCTCAATATTCTAATGTTACAAAAAAAACTTTTATTGGAACTGCCTAGATGCTACCTTAATAATTTTTAGGTTAGGACTTGAATTATTAAGCTTTCATAATCTTACACTGAAAATCTAAGTGTAGATTACTTCAATATAATTGATTATCCTTGAGAAGAACTTGAGGCATATGAAGGCCAACACCAGCAAAAAAACTGGAAGATATGACTTCATATTGTTGTGAATGGATAATAATTTATTTTTTATTTTCTAAAATAAAGCCACCATGCACTTGTCAGCACATAGAAAATCATAATGCTATAAATATTCTGGTAGAGTTGATTATTGTATAGCCATCCTAGATCCTTGGAAAGGACTCAATAGGTGAACAAAAATGCCAAATCCTATCTGAACATCTGGCTGACTGTGCAAACAACCATAATAATTTATTATTCTTGTATACTACCCAACTACCAATGACTCAGGTGCCCCACAGCAATCAAGCAAAGCAGCTACAATAAAATACTTCATGCTTCTTTATTTAGAATATCTTCATTTATAAGTAATTAATTAATTAATTACCTTTCCTTTGGGTTTAGGTGCCAGAATCACCTTCTTCTTTGCCCTAAAGAGGACAGCACAAAGCTAATTATAAGAATATCTGCAATTTTTATTCAAGCACTAGTTCCAATTGAAAATTTACTGCTATAATTTTATTGCTAGTTAATTTTATTGCTTATTTAAATTCAGGATTTTTAGCAGGTGACTCTTGCAGAAGTGGTGCCACTTTGAACAAGCATTATACCGGATTACACCCAGAATCATTTCCAGACTAATTGGAAATGCTTCTGAAAACAAGGCAAGTGAAACAGTAGATGCACTGGAGATTAATTGCCTTTTCCTAAAAGTTCATTCCATAGTTTTGATGATGTCATTGAGAATATCCAAACAGGTAAGCTAAGTCTTTCACAGAAAGATTACTTGCTGGATTTTGAGTAATTACAGCATGAAAAGAGCAAACCACTAGAGAGAAACTTTATGTTTGTTTTTCATATAAAACAGCTCTACAGCAGCATACATACCCTTTCCACAAATATAACCGGGAGTAAGAATATGCATAAAGATCTAAAAGCAATTGTTTGAAATATAGTAATGTAATGTTTGGAAATCCTCTGACAAGTGGGTATTTATGATTTTTAAAATGTAAAAAAATAAATATTAATTTCTGACAACTGAGTAGCAATGTTATATGTTTAATATTAAATTATTAGCTAACTACTTGCTCCAGAAATTGTTTTCATATTAAAGCATAATTTCAGATGTTTAATGAAATGTATTGCATACTACCTGTTTGCAAAATTCATGTTTTTAAAAAGAATAAGCCATAATACATTAGAATTTTGAATTTATATTACCAATAACAACCCAAAAAATAAAAACAACTGTAATAAACATAAATTATTATGAAATTCTAAGACAAACATGATTAAAGAATTTTAGATGAACAGGAAACGTATGTATATTGATGTTATACTCACGGAGCAGACGTGAGATGATTATGAACACTTCGGCTTTCTTTAAAGAGCATCCTGTAAAAAGAGATGTGGAGAAGAAATAATTATAATTTATTAAATTTATCAATTGTTTCTCACAAATAATTTTATGAACTCATTTATGTATACACCTTAAGAAGGTGGCTGAAGACAAATATACTCAAAAATTACAATTTGATATCCTTCTGCAATATAGGCCACAGCAGGTGGCCGCAGCAAGCAAACCATAAAAACAATCAGTTATAAATATCTTAATAAAGGATCATCTACAGATGACAAACAATAATTAAATCAAAGGACATGAAACAGGCTGCAATATAAAAATTATTACTGTATTTTTTGCTCCATAAGACATGCCTTTTTGTCTCCCAAAAGAGGGTGGAAATATCTGTGCATCTCCTGGAATGAATATTGCTGAAGCCCCACCTACCCGCCGGCCCCCACCTTTTGGCCATTTTTGGCCTTTGTGTGTCCCGTTTTTGGCCTCCTAAATTTGTCTTTATTAATTTGTTACCTCTGTATGTCATCCCAAAGATTCTGTGAAGCTCAATTACATAAAATCCTAAAGGGCAACGTATTTCATAAAATCACAAATGGTGAAATCTTTTTATCTGCAAAACAGTAATTATGTAAAATATTCCCTCAATAACTATAAATTTGATCCAAGGTTGGCAGATCGTCTTCCACAAAGCTACTATTTTTGAACTATATTCTAGTTATACAGTGGAAAGATCAAATTAATACATCTTACAATTCAACACTTAAGAGCCCAAATACGCCTACCTTGCATAGCATTTTAAGATTCATTTAATTGTTATCAAACAATCCTGCAAGTTTAATATCCTTTCAACCAAAAATTTCTCTTCTCAAGACTGAAAATTTTGAATAGATGATATTAGCACCCATCTCCTCACAAAAGACTTTGACTATTCAGCTGCAGTGAGTCAAACATCAAACAGCTCGAGCATTTTTGTTGAATAATGCAATACAACTTGCCCAATAAGTTTTTGTAATTTTGCAAATTTCTAGAACGATCCAAGAAATCATGCTTCTCACTGCAGCATTGCTATGAAAGCCAGCACTGTAACTGTTCAATCAATATCAATCTTAGAAAAATATTAATCAGTGAAAAATATCTCTAACTTGTTTGAGAAGCAGAAGAACTGTTGTCTCAATAGCAATAATAGTAAATATACCACAAGATTATTTATTATTTTATGTATTTACAATTATGTGGGGGTGGGAGGCACTGTTTTGCGGTGGTTCTCCTACCTCTCGGGTCATTCACAGTCGGTGTTGGCAGAAGGACAGAGGTTGACCCCGAGGCCCCTCTCTTGTGGAGTGCCCCAACTGTCGGTCCTCTCTCCCCTCCTGTTCAACATCTATATGAAACCGCTGGGTGAGATCATCCATGGTTTCGGGGTGAGGTACCATCAGTATGCTGATGATACCCAGCTTTTTATTTCCACCCCAAACCAACTCAGTGATGCCC
Source organism: Naja naja (assembly GCA_009733165.1). Lineage (NCBI taxonomy): Eukaryota > Metazoa > Chordata > Lepidosauria > Squamata > Elapidae > Naja > Naja naja. The sequence goes on along the minus strand of CM019154.1, from coordinate 20,572,157 downwards.
TCGATGTGATGTCCCAATGCCTGGAAGTGGTGCGGATCTGGATGGGGAGGAACAGGCTTCGACTCAACCCGCCCAAGACCGAGTGGCTGTACGTACCGGCATCTCGGATGATCCAGGATGTTCCTTCTTTAGTTATGGGGGGAGAGGTGTTGCCCCCCCCGTAGATAGGGTGCGCAACTTGGGCGTCCTCCTGGATGCACAGCTCAGTTTAGAGGATCAGGTGGGAGCCATGGCCAGGGGGGCATTTACTCAGGTTTGTCTTGTGCGCCAGTTGCGCCCCTATCTGGACCGAGATGCCTTACGTATGGTTACTCATGTACTCGTTACCTCCCATGTGGACTACTGCAGTGCTCTCTACATGGGGCTGTCCTTGTGGACCACTTGGAGGCTTTAACTGGTGCAGAATGCAGCCATGCAGGTTGTGATGGGAGTATCCCGATACTCCCATGTTACACCCCTCCTGCGTGAGCTGCATTGGTTGCTGGTTGCCCTCCGGGTGAGATTCAAGGTGCTGGTAATCATCTATAAAGCCCTACATGGCTTAGGGCCGGGGTATTTGCGGGAGCATCTACTGCCAGCAACAACTTCCCAGTGCCCCGTGCGCTCACACAGACAGGGCCTCCTCAGGGTGCCATCGGTCCGACAGTGTCGGCTGGCAACCCCCAGGGGGAGAGCCTTCTCTGTGAGAGCGCCCGCCCTCTGGAACCAATTACCCTTGGAGTTGCGGATGGCCCCTGACCTTCGATCCTTCCGTCGTGACCTGAAGACTTGGCTCTTTCAACAGGCCGACCTGGACTGAGGCTGGGTTTTTATTGGCTTATATTAGCTGGTGTCGGTTTTAACTGAATTATTGGGATTTCTATTTGATATTTTTTAAATTTTAAATTTTGTATTGTATGTTTTTATTGTTGTGAGCCGCCCTGAGTCCTTCGGGAGAGAGGGCGGCATATAAATCCCAATGTAATAATAATAATAATCTGCAGGCTTCCCATTTGAACAATTCATTTGAAAAGCACTGGCCTAGAACATCATTAATTAATGTCATTGGTTTTAATTATTATAAATTTAAGTATTGCAGAATCTTCCCAAAAGTAGGTATGGCAAAACGATAATGTTTAACTATGATTTATAAGGGGATTCAAATGTCTAAACTGCAATAGAAGGGCAGATGTGAATATATAACGAACTGCAAATACACATACTTGTTTGGATTACTATAAAATGATATAAGGCACCATATATGATAAATATTTAGTTTTTCTAAAAAAAGTACTGAATCACAAATAGCAACTAGCTTTAAAGAACATATTGGTGCATACTGATAGAAGGCCTAATGACACCAGTCTTAGGACAGATGTAATAAAGAAGAGACTAATGCTTCATTCTTTGTGGTTAAATAATATCATCTTCAAAATTCTATTTTCTATTGTTTCATCTAACTATGATCAGTGATACAGTTTTCTCCCATTATCAGAAGTACGTAATGGATAATCACAAATATCATTATTTTTTGAAGTGTTAGGAATGTTGTTTAATAGGTCAACCCTTGGGCATAAGGAATATTGTGAAGATTCTACTACAAATACCATGATTTAACTCTGTTCCTTGATATACTACTTTTGAATTTGTTTTTCTTTACATCACACATATAACCAGAAAGCAGCCAAAGCTATTATGCTCCTATTCCAAACCATACAACTGAGAATTGTCATTTTTTCAGCACATCTGAAGGCCTCAAAGAGCATTCATAATAAGGTTCTTCTAATATGGTCAGCTCAGAATTTCATGTCCATGACTTTATTCCAAATTGTCATTTAGGGGCATATCTTCACTTTAGTTTTTGTTCTGGGTCAAGAGGGTTATTAGGGGAGTTACAATTCCCTGCTATCATATTCAGGACATCATGCGAGAAATTGCATTTCAAAGCATCATTCCCCCTTATCAGTGTGTCGGACATCAAGATGGTCTGCTCAAGCATCAAATTTAATGGATTCCTAAATGGCCTGGATTTTCCAGAACCCATCGCTGTCAATCCCATTGAAGCCCTTTTTGATTTAAGGATCAATGGAGAAACAAAATGGGCCAGTGCCATCATTAGTCCAGTTTTATAGAATCTCAAAGGAGTCCTACACCGAGGGGCCTGATTCAACAAGTTGTCAGCCTCTGGAGTTGCCAAACAATCAACTGAAACTAATCTTGGCAGATAATATGCCAAGATTATTGGATGCTTTAGAAAGCTAAGCAATGCAATTCCTTTAGAAGCGAAGTCACCAATGTCCATAAATGAGTCACACTTACATCTGGGTCAATGAAGAACAATCACCAGGTTGGCCTCTTTGCTGAGAATTCATCAGATATGGTTCTGATTTTCTATGTCGTTGGATCTAGATCTGCCTCTTGAATCTCAGCTCCTTGACTGAACTGGCTCAGTAACCTCCCTGACATTTGACTCTTGGACTGTTGTAGATTAGATGAACCCATGTTAAGTTTTTTACTCTGGATTAAATTTTCTAGTCATCTGGCTCTCAGGCAAGACCCTGCTCTCTTGTATATATTTCTGAGGCATGCATGCACACTTGGCTCTTAGCCTATCTTAGTGCTTGATTGTTAGCTATTTATTAACAAAGGATTTGTAAATGAAGGCAGTTTGTATAGTCTCACTTTGAAACATGACATTATTTTGTTTCAGTATTACATCTACAATTGTACATAAACTGCTAGGTCCCCTGTCAAATTGTATATTTATTGAAGTTGACACAACTTCTATATGGTACAAAATGAAATACAACTTTTTGCAAATCTGAAATTACACGTTATTTATGTAGTTATTTACAAATTCCCACAATCAGTGAAGAAACAAGCTGAAGAGAAGCTGGATATTTCAGCAAGACAATGATCTGAAAGACATCTTAACAATGAAGAAAAAAAAGAAAAGAAATTGAAGTGGCTTTGAGAGTCCTTATCCTTGATTATTATTGAAAATATGTGCAGAAATTACAAACAAGTAGCACATGCAATGGAAAAAATATCCAAAACCAAGAGTAGAAAGAATTGGATCAGGAGTGCCTAAGTCTTAACAGAATTTCAGTGTGGGATGATATTAATATACTGATTTATTTGTTTGCACTAGTTCATAGTCTCACAGTTGTTAAAATCCAACAGAATAAGCAATACAATTAAAAACACCACATTATGATAGCTAACTTATTTGGCAACCCTAACATCAATGGCACACAAATGCTCTGTAGAAGAAAAAGATCCTCAACAAGAGGGGTGTCAAACTCACGTCACGGCAGCGTCACATGAAGTATTGGGACTTTTTTCCTCTTTGCTAAACTGGGCATGGGCGTGACCAGCTCATGACGCATCTGGCCCACAGGAGGAAGCTATGAGGAAGGATGCCTACTAGCAATCAATTCTGGAACTGTAATACATAGGTGTAACATCGCTAACTTCAATTAGCCAGGTAGGCTGGTGCACCTTGGATCAGCTGAAGCTTATTAAGTTTTTTAAGGCGGGGCCCATATAGAGTATATTACACAAAGTAACAATACAAAAGTTGATTAGGGCATGAATCACTGGTTTCCCAGTCTAAAAAGGCCTGCAATTAGTGCACTAACCAAAATTGGAGCAACCACATACACTATCATTCTTTGTCTTTACATGCTGACTGGAACCACTCACTTAGGAAAAAATGGACTGATTACCAAGCAGTGCTTCAAGCCTTAATTGTTATAGGCAGTCAGAAATATACCATAACCAGTGGTATTTGGTTATGGTCATTGAGAAGTTTAACAAGACATACTCCCCCTCCATCCATGTCTCAACAGAGGTAATCCACTGGGGTGACCAGCACCATTTCCAAACCATATTCATGCCTGATTCTTCTAGGACAATTTGTAACTGATGCTTCACCAACTTCACTAAACACTTGCCTAAAAAAAAGAAGAATGGCAATCAGGCCAAAGAAACCCAGATACAAGGGAAGATGCGTAGCTCTCAAAGTACAGGTGAAACTCAAAAAATTAGAATATGGTGCAAAAGTTCATTTATTTCAGTAATGCAACTTAAAAGGTGAAACTAATATATGAGATAGACTCATTACATGCAAAGCAAGATAGTTCAAGCCATGAATTACTGACTCAATGCGGCGTGGCATGGAAGCTATCAGCCTGTGGCACTGCTGAGGTGTTATGGAAGACCAGGATGCTTCAATAGCGGCCTTCAGCTCTTCTGCATTGTTCAGTCTCATGTCTCTCATCTTTCTCTTGGCAATGCCCCATAGATTCTCTATGGGGTTCAGGTCAGGCGAGTTTGCTGGCCAATCAAGCACAGTAATCCCATGGTCATTGAACCAGGTTTTGGTGCTTTTGGCAGTGTGGGCAGGTGCTAAGTCCTGCTGGAAAATGAAGTCAGCATTCCCATAAAGCTCATCTGCAGAAGGAAGCATGAAGTGCTCCAAAATCTCCTGGCAGGCAGCTGCTTTGACCTTAGACTTAATGAAGCACAGTGGACCAACACCAGCAGATGACATGGCTCCCCAAATCAACACAGACTGTGGAAACTTCACACAGACTGTGGACTTCAAGCAGCTTGCAGTGTGTGCCTCTCTATTCTTCCTCCAGACTCTGAGTCCTCAGACTCTGGGTCCTTGGTTTCCAAATGAGATGCAAAAGTTGCTGTCATCAGAAAAGAGGACTTTGGACCACTGAGCAACAGACCAGGTCTGTTTTTCTTTAGCCCAGGTAAGATGCTTCTGACGTTGTTTGTTGTTCAGGAGCAGCTTGACAAGAGGAATACGACATTTGAAGCCCATGTCCAGGATCCATCTGTGTGTGGTGGCTCTTGATGCACCGACTCCAGCCTCAGTCCACTCCTTGTGAAAGTCCCCAACATTTTTAAATGGCCTTTTCCTGACAATCCTCTCCAGGCTGCAGTCATCCCTGCTGCTTGTGCACCTTTTCTTCCACACTTTTCCCTTCCACATAACTTTCTATTAATGTGCTTTGATACAGCACTTTGGGAACATCCAACTTCTTTTGCAATTACCTTTTGAGGCTTTCCCTCCTTATGGAGGGTGTCAATGATGGTTTTCTGCACAACAGTCAGGTCAGCCGTCTTTCCCATGATTGTGATTCTTACTGAACCAGACTGAGAGACCATTTAAAGGCTCAGGAACCCTTTGCAGGTGTTATGGCTTAATTAGCTGATTAGAGTTGGACACTTTGAGCCTAGAATATTGAACCTTTTCACAATATTCTAATTTTCTGAGATTGTGGATTTGAGGTTTTCATGAGCTGTAAGCCATAATCATCACAATTATGACAAATCATGGCTTGAACTATCTTGCTTTGCATGTAATGAGTTTATCTCATATATTAGTTTCACCTTTTAAGTTGCATTACGGAAATAAATGAACTTTTGCACAATATTCTAATTTTTCGAGTTTCACCTGTATCTCACTGGAATATCCAGTGGAGTTTTGTTCCTGGTGAATGCAAGCAATTTTACCTACAAAACAACTGTAAACAAATCACAAGAGACTGCTGAAAGTCCTCCCTCCAATTCTACCTAAAAGGGAAAGGATAATCTTGGGCACAGCCACTGCAATCACAATAAGAGTGAAGAAATAAATCCAGTTCATCACTCTTAATGATGTAATCTATTCCTCAATGTGGGAACCAACTATCATCAATCACATATTGTCTTCATTGTTTTAATTGTTGCTCTAGGTGTGTCTTCACCTCCTGCAGTTCCCCAGTAAATCAAGTAACCCTTTGTGAGGAAGGAGAGGCTGCTTAAGGGCAATCTCATCCAACACTCATCCATATTCCTGAGATTGGCAAGGGACATCACATAGCTGATTGCGAGAATGCTTGGAAATTATCCACGCACCCTCAGAGAATTCATTAATATTTGGGGTAATCTATTTTAACTGGTTTACCAACCATGTAGAGATTAGTTGAGTGGATAATGTATTTCTTAGCTAGAAAATCGTATGAAAATGATAAGTAAAGACAATGTTCTCCATACTCAGATTACATTTAGTCAGTTCTGAGGTAAATACCGGGTTTAATGTGTGGCCATCGATTTGCATGCTGGACCCAAAATCTTCTGCAATAAGTCTGTGGTCCCTACAGAAGAGATGACTTCTCTACAGATGATTCTTCTATAGAAAATAGAGATTGCAGTCCAGGGAATTTTACCACCAAACTGCCCAAAAGATCCAGAAGCTTGGGCAGAAATATTGCAGGTCACTGAAGCAGATGGTACCGAAGAGGCACTCATCTTTTCCCTAAAGCCCAATGTATCATACAGGTATTCACTTGGCCAGCTCTGGGGAAGTGCTTCTGGTCACTAACTTTCACAAACAGTTATCACTTTACCTCCTTCCCAATTACTATATTAAAGCTACTGGAGCAGCTAGAAATCTGGCAGGAAAATTTCAAACAGGGGTTACATCTCCATGTAAATCAGATCTCTATGATGTAATGTAAACCACATTTGCAAGCTCACCCATACAGATCTAGCACTGAGCCATGGTAGTGCAGTGGTTAGAGTGCAGTACTTCAAGCTACTTCTGCTGACTGCCGGCTGCCTGCAATTTGGCAGTTCAAATCTCACTAGGCTCAAGGTTGACTCAGCCTTCCATCCTTCCAAGGTGGGTAAAATGAGGACCCAAATTGTTGGGAGCAATATGCTGACTCTGTAAACTGCTTAGCGAGGGCTGTAAAGTACTATAAAGTGGCATATAAGTCTAAGTGCTATTGCTACTGATTGAGAGTCTGGCATGATGAAAAGAATGTATGGATAAATGTATACTGAATGCTTTGATAATAAGCTGGTGGTAATAACAGATTGTCTGATAATATAAATGTGTACATCTATATGCAGATAATGCTGCACTGTTGGCTGAAAAAATAAACTATCTGCAAAAGTGAATTGAGAATTATTTTCATAGATATTGTATGACACAACAATATGATGGAATGTAAATGGCCCTGAGAAAGGGGAAGGGATCAACGAACTATTAAGAGAGGGAGAGTTTAGAAAAGACTATTCAGCCTTGCAAAAGAAAGCATGAGAAAGAAATTCAAAACAATCCCACTTTGATTTTATTTGGTGTAAGATTTATTTGCTTTCAGGATTGTTATTGTATCCTGACACAATAGAGCATTCCTGAAACCGATGCTGCTCCTCTTTTATTTTGTCTACCTCAAAGTACTGACAACAATATTGTCTTTCAACAGAGAGGCATCAGAACTTGCCTTCAAGACCTGGAATATGACAACAGATCCTTGAAGCAACTTGTCTGCACAACATGGCCAAGGCATTATTGCAGCATCAACACCAGCTAGATATAGAAATAACGAACCTGCACAGTGCCATGATACAACGAGCACAGCATCTGGGACAAAGCTTACCTCAGCTGGAAGTGGCCCCACAAGTTGCCCCACAGCCACAGTTACTTTGATCTCCTGGAAGTCTGCTGGAGAAGTTCAGTGGGGCACAGGATCACTATTCCTGACTTTCACTATTCAATGTGAATTATTCATGGTGAAGAGACCAGTAGAATTTCCAACTGATCGGAGTAAAGTAGCCTTCGTTCTCAGCCTGTTGAAGGAAGGAGCAGCCTGATGGGCAATTCCGCTCATTGAGAGCAATGATGCAGTCTTAGATAACTACCAGAATTTCATGCAAAGATTTAGAGCTGCTTTTGATATTGCGGCCAGAAGAGGCATCACATATTGGGAGAATTACAGGCTAAAGCAAGAAAATAATCACGTTCATGAGTAGGCAGTTGATTTTTAGTTGTATGTCAGAGATGTATACTGGAAGTATTTTGCCTTGATCAACCAGTTTTGAGAAGGACTTTCTGATAAACTGAAGAATAGATTAGTAAGACAGGGCACTTCAGAAAATTTAGAAGATCAATTTCAGTATTACATGCTTATTGGCAGAGAGCAGAAGGAATTGAAGCATAAGGAGTACAATCAAGACATTTTTACAGACTTTCATAACTTCTATCCCTCCACCACCACCCTGTTGTCTCCTCAAACTCCAATCATGCCGTCTGCATAAATAGGAACAGTGAGGAGATCTTTGTCTGCAGCAGAGTTACAAAGAAAATGAGCTCTTGCTTTGTGTTTTTATTAGGGAGCTCTATCACAACTAGCTATGGTTTGTACTGCTAAAGTTCCATAATCTGAGTTGACTATAAAAAGTCATACTTGCGGAAATGTGTATCACCTCACAAGTAAATATTTGAATTACTCCAGAGCCTCATCTTTCGAAAACTTAGTAAGCTACCTTCCAAATGTTTCAACAATTAAAAAGAGTTCTGAAGGCCAACAGCAGGCAAGTGAATTTTATTATTAGTTAGTCTTCATACCCAAAAAGCCCCAGAAATACAACTTTCAGCTCTTTTGGACTAGGTGCAATTACAAATTTCATGGATAAAACTATAGTGTGTCATTTTGATTTACCTAAACAATTGCTAGAAAGATCAATGCTAACGGAAATGACTGACAATCAACCTCTTTGGGTTGGTCCCATTTTGCAACCTACTATCCCACAATAAATTATGTAGAATTTTTACTACTGTATATCACAGCTTTTTTTATATCCTTTTTTCCCCCATAAATTTTTTATTTTTATATTTTAAAAAACATCTCTTGGTGAACAATGTGGTTCCAGGTTTTTACATTTCAATAAAAACATGACTATAGTTACATATTCATCTTTCGTATTCAATTTCATATCGTATTATTACTTATTCCATTTTCCTTTAAATATTCTCAAATATTCTTATATTCATTACACTTATTTTATCCAATTCCAATTCATATCATAACTTATTTTATTTTTCTTTAAATATTCTCATATCTTGTTCTACAATATTATCTAAAATTCTTATTTCATTTCTATATTCATTACACATATTTACTCTTATCTGTCACATTTGCAATTTTATCATACTATTATTCCATTCATTGTTCAATAGGTTCCATCCTAATTCTAATAATCCAAAAGTTGTCCCCTTTAATTGTCAATTCAAGTTTGCCTTATACACTCCCCCAATTTATTCTCTTTAAATCCTTATAAAAATTTACCATAGTATAGTCATTTTTAAATTATCACATTCTACATTAGTAACAATAATATCCTAACTACTAAATATCACATATGCATATATATATGAGTCAGATTCCGCATGGTATTCTTTTTCTTAATTACATTCTAAATCATCTATTTATTTCAAAAATATTACTCTATTCAATTAATTTTAGAAACTGATAGTCTTTCCATTACAATTCTCATAGCTCATTTTAACTTTATTCATCGCTTTATTAAATATCAATTAATACTTATAATAAATTCCCATTTCCATATCTATTTCAATTGAATCTATAGCTGATTTAACAATAATCCTTAGAAAAAAAATCAGTTCCATTCTTTTCTATTTTTAAATCCATGTTCTGTTATATCACCACACGTTACCTTGCAGAATCCTCTTTCCTGTTCTTCTTCTACCCATTGTCTCTCAGCCTCCTGACTATATAATTGCTTTTCATTTTTGTTTGCTTTCTGCTTCTCATCATTTTCTGGTCCTTTCTCTTAATTCCCCTTTTTTCCTTTATTATTTCCCTCCATTTCTTATTCCAGCTATTTATTTTATCCCTCTCCCTCTCTTGATTTTTCCTCTGTAATTCCTTCTTCTGTTGTTTCCTTTTCCTTTAATTTTCCAAACTATTCCCCCTTTAATTATGACATCAAACCTCAAGTTTTTAGTTTTTTTCCTGTTTTAATGTTCGTTGTTCCACTTGTTCTTTAAGGCTGGTTTCCTCTTTATTTAACTCCTCCCCCTCTGGTTCTCTTTGTTCTTCAATCTGAGTTGCCATTTCTAATTTTTGTAGTATAATACTGCACATTTCCAAGCTTTCTTTCATCTTTTCCTTCATATTTTGTAGTTCCAATTTTATTTCCACACATAATTCTCCCATTTTGTACACTTCTTCTTCTCCCCCTCTTTCTTTAGTATTTATGTTCAATCCAACTGTCCAGTAGTTTATTACAATTAGCGTCTTTTATATTTAATTTCAACAGTCAGTGTCCATAAATCTTTGTTTCCAGGTTCCTTCTGTTAATTTCTTTTCCAACTTTTTCCCAAAGTCACCAATTTCTTCACATATCTTTTTTTCCTTGTAATATTCTGGTATTTCATTTTTCAGGGTTTTTATTTTATTATAATGGAATTCCTTTTATTTCCTTTCAAATTCCACTTTTAAAAAGACCAAGCACTTTTCAAAAAGTCATTGAAATTTTTCCTTTACCATTAGGTGGCGCTCTCAGTTGTGTTTCCACGTTCCACCCTTTCTTTTCACTTTTTCCTTTTTTTAAAGCTGTTATTAATTTCGCTAATTCCAATTATTAGTTATTATTTTTTAACACATTCAGTTCCAGCATTTAATTATGTCTATATAGTGCCAAAATCCAAATAATTATCCAGTTTAATTTCCAAGTCTTTTATAATCCAATATTTTCCTTTGAATTTTCCACCTCCCAATTAATTCTTTTCAAAGTCCAAAGCCAATTTCACAAGTTTCCAATTTTCTTCACTCTCTCTCTGGTCATCGCTTCTACAATCTTTCATAAAAATTTCTTCGTTTCTTAATTCCGGGGTACCTTAATTTCCATGTATTTCACCAGGTTCACACACTGCTCACAGCTTCACTGCTCCAGCAGTCTTAGTTTCGCAGACTGCCTCCCGTCTTCATGGAGGTCATTTTTGACCACCGCTGCAACTTGTCTTCGGATGGGGGTTACCTTGTCAGGGAGGGGAGGTGCGGCTCCACTCGACCCTCCAGGCGGTCCCCGCTTTCTTCACCACCCCTCCAGGGTGGTTCTGGTCCCGATCGGGACCCTCCAACAAGCACAGAATGAAACCACGCACAATTGCGGATTCCGCTCCAACATGATGGAAGCACAACCAGAAGTTTCAGCTTTTTAAATATCCTGATAACAATGGGCAAAAATTGGCTACAAACTCACAAACCAGATATCCACCGGGAACAAAATCATTTTTTCTCTCTCAAAAGTTTTAACATCATTTGCAGAAAATATGCTCTTCCTGCTTCCCCCCAAGATGGCATGCTGAGTGCCTGGGGGATTTGTTTCTCCTGCCAATGAACAGCTGATTTTTTTGCCAAAATCGGTTCTTTGGCAGTCCTCCCTAGATCTGAATGGGAACACCTAGGAAAGCCCCTAGATGAATCTTGAACTATTGTAGACCCTCCTGGGAAGAAGAATCTTGAGGATTGCAATTTCCAGATTGATGGTGATTGAGTAATTGACTTACTAAATCTAATTGGAAAACGATTTGGACTTGGAATGGATTGACAACAGAGGTTTATAATTTGGGGGAATAAGACACAATTGTTGGGAAGTTTTCAACCAAAATCTTATGGACAAGTTTTATTATTAAGAATCAGATGAGGGTATCTGATTCTGGAGAAATTAGAGATAATGACTGTAGTGACTGTAGGCTTTCTATGAGTTAAATACAACAACAGATTGCTAACAGAAAGTGTTAAAGCTTAACTTTGCTGTTGGTTCATCTGTTAGCTCTTTGTCTCTTTATAGATGACAGGTCAAACTGGTTGCAAATACAGGTGTTGGGCCTTTTTCACAAGGGGGAGAATTAATATTGTTCCAATATATTTGTCGGTATCCAATTAGGGGGGATAATATAGGTGTGTGTTTTTGTCTTTTTTTAATGCACTTTTTTCTTTTTTAATGTTTTTTTATCTTTGATTTGTTTTTGTAATTTTTTTCCTGTTGTTGAAGTTTGTATTTTACCTTAATTTTCTGAATAAAATAAAATTTATTTTTTAAAATCCTCTTCCCCTTCTTCTTCCAATCCTCTCTACATATGGAACCTCTCGTATAATAGAAAAATAGTTTTTTGTGGATTTTTGAGTAAAAGAAATAAAGCATCTTCCCCTGCCCCAAGTACAATCAACATACTGCTTGAAAAGCCTATATCCCACCAATATCCCATGTCTATTCAAGAGTCACCTTAGAATTAAAGTTAACAACATGATGGACAGCTTTTGCCTACTAGGATCAATCAAAGAAGAAGCAGTCAGGCTTCTTCTGCAGGCTAGTACCAGCAGAAGAGCAGCCAGCCATGAAGGCCTTGAAAAATATATTCAAATTCCACAATGTGTCTATACCTACAAAGATCAAAATCATGCAAGTCATGGTATTCCCTATGTTTTATGGAAGTGAAAGTTGGACTTTAAAGAAGCAGGATATGAACAGTAATGATGCCTTTGAACTTTGGTATTGGAGAAGACTCTTGAGAATATTGTAGAGTCAAGAAAATAAACTAATGGATTGCTGAACAAATCAACCCATTGTTCTCACACAAAGCACAACTGACCAGGGTACCTATAGGTAGTCCTCAATTTATGGGAGTAATTGAGCCTGGAATTATAGTCATAAGTCATACAGTGTCATGGATCCCCGCTGGTCACCTCTCTGAACACGAGTTCAGAGGACAGGGATGAGTCAGCAGAGGAAAGCACAGAGCCAAATGTTGGTCAGAATCAGGGCTTGGAGAGTGCTAGCCTGCCAGAGCAGCCTCAGCTGGGTTGATCACACAAATGGCAGGCTGAAGTTGAGCTAGGTAAGCCACAGCTGCAACAAGTTGGCCAGGAAGCTCCAGACAAGGACCAGGAGCAGCTGCTGCCCATTAGCAATGAAAAGGAGGTGGAGTCCACACTTCCTCCTGATCTAAGGACAGGTAGAGAAGAGAGGAGACAAGCACACCATTCAGCTAGATTACTTGTGAGGAGGCAATCTTCTCTCATGAAGGGCTGCACCAGCATTGCCTAAATCCCATCCTGAGGACTTGAGCGTTGCTGGAGCAATGTGCCCAGTTCCATGCCTTGTGTGCTTGTGCCATATATCCTAACCTGTTTGAATTGTGGACTGCTTTCCTGGACTTCATGTGTCTGTTGGATTGGGTTACCCTGTGATTCTTGTGCTGAGCTTAGAATCTGGACCTGCACAACAGGAGTGCTTTCCGAGGACCTGTTGGTGGGGAGCGGCGTATAGAACTCTTGCTGTACGTACATGTGTGTAGGGGAAGCAGGTCAGCAGAAAAAGGCCATAAAATCAGGCGGTTAATGGTGACCATTGAGTGGTCTGCAGTTGTTAAACAAGTCCATTTTCCCCATTGGAGTTATTTGCTGGAAATTGGGAACCACAAACTAGCAAAAAAATGCCAAAAATAATTGTCATGTGTCCATGGGACACTGCAAGCAACTGCAAATGCAAACTGATTGACAATAGCCCAAAATGAGGTCATGTGACTATGGGAAAGATTGCAGCAATCAAGACTTCTGAAAGCGAGTTTTTAAGTAGCTGAGGAAGTCCATCATTAACTTTGAATGGTTGCTAAGTGACTGCCATTAAGCAAAGACTATCTGTACATTGGACACCTAATAGGAAGATCCATCTCGCTGGGAAACATGAAGGTAAGAGAAGAAGAGTAGCATGATTAATGGACTTAGTTATGGTGGTGATAAATGTACCACTGGGAGACTTGAAGGAATAAAGGCTAGAAAATCTATGTTATTGCTAGAAGTTGAAAATACTTGATGACATATAATCAATCAATCAGTGAAGGTGGCAAAAATAGTAACAGATAATAAATCAAAGGCACTGTATTTTCATCTCAGTTCTCCCCAACTTGAAATCATGTGCTTCATGTTGTGGGGGTAGGGAAATACCTCTTTATTTCAAATAAGCGGACATTTCCAGGACATGATAATCCCCATTCTAGCTTACTGAAAAAACTTGTTTGAGGGCTCAACCAAATATGTACTATTTTTTAGAAATCCTGGAACACACCCTGCTGAGGTGCCAAATGACTGCAGAAAAGCAAATGTTCTATCTATCATCAAAAGGAATTAAAGGACCCCAAAATCAGACCAATATGTGTAACAGTGAAAACCAGTTTGGTGTAGTGGTTAAGGTATCATGCTAGAAACTGAAATATCATGTTATATTCCTGCCTTGGGCATAAAGGCAATTGAGTGACCTTGGGTCAATCACTCTCTCTCAACCATAGGATGGAGGCAACGATAACTTGCCAAGAAAACTGAAGGGACTCATTCAGGCAATTGCCAAAAGTCAACACCAACTCAAAGGAATGCGCAACACACATACACAAAGTATGCCCAGGAAGATCCTACACTTTCTAAAGGAAGGAAATATTTGTAAAAATTAATTGATGTTTCAAAACTAGGATCTTGAAGTTACAAAAAGTAGCTTAAATTGGATGAAATTTCAGAGACAGTTTTTTTTCCCCATTCAAAAAGATCTTCAAAGAGTGGTTGATTACAAACTGAATGCAAATTAGTAATGTGATATAAATGCAAAAAAATGAGGGGGGAATATAATTTTAAGATATTTCAAGAATATTTTAATTTACAAATTATAGAAAACAGTAGTTTTATTTTACTTTGTATAGGTGAAACCCAAGTATTGTTTCAGTTCTGAATGCTATTCTTTGAGAAGAGTTCCAACAAACCAGAAGTTGTATAAATAAATGCACACAATCCCCCCTTCCAATTTATGTTTTGAGAAGACTGAGCAGAGATAATATCAAAAGGATACCAAGACCTAGTCTATATTCCAGAATATTTAATAGATTTAAGTTATAAAAAGATAAACTGCTACTAAATGTTTAAAAAAGTGATTGTGAGAGAAGGTAGAAATTGTAAAATGTCTATTAAGGATTAAGAAGAGATAGTAGCTCTAAGCTGCTGGACATATTCAGATAGAAGTTATAAAATCATTTATCAGGAATACTTTATTTGGATCCTTGTCTAAGCAGGATATGAAGCATCTATGGGCAGAAGGGGGCTTGTATAGTACAAACACACCTGGAGCAATCACCCACTGATCCAAATGGCCATGTTCAACTATGTTTCTATTATCCTAATAATAGCTAGTTATATACTTTTGTAAACTCACTAAAAAGAAAGATCTCAAACCTTGGAACACTCTCATATGTAAGCTGCTCATTCTTATCCACCTACCTACAAGCTTTTTATATTTTCTTACCTTGACTAAAGTTTTGTGACTTGTATTTATCTTTTCAGTCTAATCTCTTTAAGGCTAAAAACAGGTTTCACTATTCATAAAGAGCCACATATATATATCCACACTAAATATATATTAATAGTTGGTTAAAGATTGTGTTATTGTAACCTAATAACTCTTGAATAAAACTTTTGGCCAACGATTATACAACTGATTAATCAACTTTTTAAATTCAGTATTTGTAATTTCTAAATCCTCAAAAGGGTTGTTAAGATTACATGTGTATAGACTAGAGCCACATTTGTCCCAATCAAGCTACAAACAATTGAAACAAGACAGTAAGAAAGATTAGTAATTAATACACTGAATTATATGTATTTGGGTTGACTTTCCTGAAGTAGTCAAGACAATGAAGCAAATAGAAGCTATGAAGTTTCATAAATCGATCATAATTTATAATATTACACCAATATAACATTTTCAATTTAAACCACTTTAAATGTGTTCACATATTCATATTGTTAGTATGCTGGCATTAGACTATCTTCGTTATAAATAAAAGAACTAATCAAAATAATTATTTGGGGTACAGAATTCGTTGCACTTAATATTTTTTGTATCCTAACATGTCAATCCTTATCATAGACTTCATAAACATGAACAATAGCAATCTGCTCTTCTTGCATAGACTGACTCTTCCCATGCACTAAAGGGAAATAAAAGGGTAGTTAATTAATTATTCCTGCAATTCTTGTGATTCTAAATAATAATGCACATTAAAATAGTTGAGTAAAATTAAAGTTGCTTCAAGTTACTTAAGTTTTTTAACAGATTTTGCAAGTTCCCAGTTGTTCCTGAATCAGTATTGCTCTCTACCTTTTAACAACCACTTTCTACCCTGTGCTATAATCTTTAGAATTCATTTAAAAAAAAACTGAAGCCTTGTTCAGGCATTACTGAAATAAATGATTCTCTTAATGTTGCTCTAGTGACTAGTGTGTCCTTGCAGGCATTTAGGATCAATTCAAATGTCTGCAGAAGTATTATTTTAGTTCCCATGTAAGATTCTGGCTAACAAGGAAGTCAATACTTAATACTGCTGTGCACATGGGTTTCTTTCCTACAAAAAGCCAATACAGTGTAAGTGACATTAAAGAAAGGGCTTATCAAGCACACTCACATGTTATATTCTCCATTTCAGCAACATTTGAATTGAACTATTCAGCTTTTTTCTACCATTTCTAGAAGAGGAGGTATAAAAGAACAGGTACTCTTTTGCCTATTTCCTAAAAAAAAGCCTGTTCCTGTTGTCGGGCAATGAATGAACTGACTTAATCTTATCAGGCCACATTGTTTCTGGAGAAGGAAGCTTTCTGGTTTTTAATCTTCGAAATGAGCAGCTCTGTTAGTCCATAAAAAGCCATTTAGGCATAAATACTTTAGACCTTGCTACATTTGGGCAATAGTATATACTAAAAACAAAATAGTATGACCAAAGACAGAAGTTTCTAACTTCATTGTTATTTTAATAGTAGTTTTCCACCCAAAATTCTAAATTTAGTTCTTTAGGTCTATTTTTAATGCAACATTACAGGTGAAACTCAAAAAATTAGAATATTGTGCAAAAGTTCATTTATTTCCGTAATGCAACTTAAAAGGTGAAACTAATATATGAGATAAACTCATTACATGCAAAGCAAGATAGTTCAAGCCATGATTTGTCATAATTGTGATGATTATGGCTTACAGCTCATGAAAACCTCAAATCCACAATCTCAGAAAATTAGAATATTGTGAAAAGGTTCAATATTCTAGGCTCAAAGTGTCCAACTCTAATCAGCTAATTAAGCCATAACACCTGCAAAGGGTTCCTGAGCCTTTAAATGGTCTCTCAGTCTGGTTCAGTAAGAATCACAATCATGGGAAAGACGGCTGACCTGACTGTTGTGCAGAAAACCATCATTGACACCCTCCATAAGGAGGGAAAGCCTCAAAAGGTAATTGCAAAAGAAGTTGGATGTTCCCAAAGTGCTGTATCAAAGCACATTAATAGAAAGTTATGTGGAAGGGAAAAGTGTGGAAGAAAAAGGTGCACAAGCAGCAGGGATGACTGCAGCCTGGAGAGGATTGTCAGGAAAAGGCCATTTAAAAATGTTGGGGACTTTCACAAGGAGTGGACTGAGGCTGGAGTCGGTGCATCAAGAGCCACCACACACAGATGGATCCTGGACATGGGCTTCAAATGTCGTATTCCTCTTGTCAAGCTGCTCCTGAACAACAAACAACGTCAGAAGCATCTTACCTGGGCTAAAGAAAAACAGACCTGGTCTGTTGCTCAGTGGTCCAAAGTCCTCTTTTCTGATGACAGCAACTTTTGCATCTCATTTGGAAACCAAGGACCCAGAGTCTGAGGACTCAGAGTCTGGAGGAAGAATAGAGAGGCACACACTGCAAGCTGCTTGAAGTCCACAGTCTGTGTGAAGTTTCCACAGTCTGTGTTGATTTGGGGAGCCATGTCATCTGCTGGTGTTGGTCCACTGTGCTTCATTAAGTCTAAGGTCAAAGCAGCTGCCTGCCAGGAGATTTTGGAGCACTTCATGCTTCCTTCTGCAGATGAGCTTTATGGGAATGCTGACTTCATTTTCCAGCAGGACTTAGCACCTGCCCACACTGCCAAAAGCACCAAAACCTGGTTCAATGACCATGGGATTACTGTGCTTGATTGGCCAGCAAACTCGCCTGACCTGAACCCCATAGAGAATCTATGGGGCATTGCCAAGAGAAAGATGAGAGACATGAGACTGAACAATGCAGAAGAGCTGAAGGCCGCTATTGAAGCATCCTGGTCTTCCATAACACCTCAGCAGTGCCACAGGCTGATAGCTTCCATGCCACGCCGCATTGAGTCAGTAATTCATGGCTTGAACTATCTTGCTTTGCATGTAATGAGTCTATCTCATATATTAGTTTCACCTTTTAAGTTGCATTACTGAAATAAATGAAATAAATAAGGGCCTTGGTGGTGCAGGCTGTTAAATGCCTAGCACTTAAGTTCCAGCTGCCTGTAATTATTGCAGGCTCGAATCCCACCAGGCTCAAGGTTGACTCAGCCTTCCATCCTCTCGGGGTAGGTAAATTGAGGACCCAAGGTTTTTGGGGGCAATAAGCTGACTTTGTAAAAATGCTGCTTAGTAATAAGCAGGCATATACAATGGAATGAAGGCTATTGCTGAGCGCATTGGGTTGCATCCCAAAAATTGTAAGCTGCCCTGAGTCTCCGGAGAAGGATGGCTTATAAATGTAATTAAAAAAAAAACTTTTGCACGATATTCTAATTTTTCGAGTTTCACTTGTACGTTACACACTGAAATAGTAGATGTCCTTGCACTGATTACCACAATAAAGATTTTTAAAATACAAATTTATCCGAGTCTGAGACTACCATACATTCTCCATTACTCTGGCTGATTATGTTAGGTAGAACATCATTTAGTGTTTCAAAGCAACTGTGCATATTTCACCATACTGCAGATCAGTTAAAAATAAACTTCTTGTCCGCAGCAAATTTCTTATCTATACCAAAAATAAGCTGCTATGAATTAAACAATTAAATGGATAAGTTTGAACTATTATTAAAGTTTAAATTGGCAAACACCAATAATCTTAATTCTTAATTTCTAGCAATATAGTAGCTTCCATAAGCTTAATAAGGAGACAGAGAACATAGAGATTGCTAAGCTAGAAAAAGAATGCACTCTAACAATCTGTCCCTGATCAGAGATCCTATGAAATGATAGAAAAGATGTCTGGAATGCTTATGGTGAAAAACAATATCTCCAACTTCATCATATTAGATGGCTTCAGCCTAATCTCCAACCTCCCATTTTTATGGAACATCATGGAGAAGATTATGGGAATCCTCAGTGAAATTAATTAGCTGAGTCATTTTCAGATAGGACTTAAATCCAGGTGTGGGACAGAAACAGCAATAGGTTGCTCCTGTGTATTGGACAGCAAGAGTGTAATTGTACTCTGTTAGACCTTAGCTGGTTTTGACACTGATCACGTTAGTGTCTTGGACCACCTATGGCTGGTTGGAGGCACTGTATTACAGGGTTTCATCTCATTCTCAATGTTGATGTTGACAGCATTAGAACAGAGTGATTGTCCAGCAGTTATAGCTGGGGAGGACCAGGGCTACAATTATGGAGTTTCTCTTCAATTCATGGTTATACTTGGATCCATAGATGAAGACATAACCCTGAATGCCTTGTGAATTTTTGGAGTGCAAAACTCTGACAACAGTCATCTTTATCTTCATTATCTCCAGACAGAATTAATACAATGAGCTTTACAAGGGATTGCCCTTGAAGACTAACTGAAGTCCCACCACATTCACTGGGACATTTGATCTTGTCCAAATGTTGTGTAGCTTTCAGGCACCATAAAAGTTTCTGCTCATGTTTTTAAAATACAACTTTCTTACACATCCTACATTGTGAATAGCTGTATAAATACAGATTTATTTGCATTTGATGGGTAAATCAGATTCAACTCAATGTCATGTCTTAAAAAATATGCAGACCCTCCATAAACAGGGTTATGTTTTACTAGAATTAAATGATATCAAACTAATCAACAAGATATTCCCTGGACTTCTCCCCTCCGGCAAACCCCCCCTCCTTTGCAATATAAAAAATTATTATTATTTATTTAGTGGCCATCTACACTTTAGATTTACCAGAAAACAATGCCTTACGTTTATTTTGTAGGTTTAAGCACCGTGGGATGCAATTAGCAAGTTCCATTTGCTGATGGATGGATCATCTTTGCACTTTCCCAGCAATGTAACATTACCAGATTAAAAAGAAAAGAGAATAAATAGGAGCATCACAGGCATCAAAATATTACTCTAAGGCCTACAAACACTAATTTGGAAACTCTAGCACTAATTAATGATTTCATATACACTATTTCAGAAAATGTGTTATAACCAGTATCTAAAAATAGCATATGCTTGAATTCTGACAAAATGTAATTCATCATATATCATAAAAACTGAATAAGAATATGTCTTAAATAGATACCATACCTAACTTGCATCCAACCTTTTGGCCAAAGAGGCTTCACTTCTGTTTCCATAAATGTCTTGAGGTAATCTTCTGCAGATTGACTTTTATTTGGCTCTAGCTCATAACAATCCAGCTTTATCTTGACAAGGTTACACAGCAAAGTCCTGTTGAAATAAACTTTGCTGTCTTCAATACATCAAGCATCACTTGTCAAAGTTACTCGTTTACCTTTCACATTTTCTCTAAAAATAGGATTATTCAAAAAATAACTTTTAATTAACCATAGTATTCTGCATGATATAATACAACTAGTTTTTAGTTTCTTGTACTCTGGCTTATCTTTTCTATAACTTAAAACAGGCATTTCCATTTCTTGGACGTTTCTTACCCAAGAACACTGCAACCAGTAAATACTAATTTCCTACAACTGAGAATTTGTTACTTGAAACTGTAACAGCTATTTAAACATAGAATTGGGTTTAAGAAATGAAGATAAGCAAATCTGCACTGGAGAAAAATTCCTTATGTGTCTAATCACACTTGGTCAAATAAAGTATTCCATTCCATTCCAATACAGAGTTGAAGAGGGAAGATGAAAATGAGTTTCTTCCTTCTCATACCCATAAAGCTGGTAGAAAATGTAAAGCAAATACCACTGCACATTTCAGATTTCTAGCCTATAAGCAAAATTATTTCCATTTCTTTGACACTCCTTTTAATTTCTCTTCTGATAATCACTCACATAGGAGCCAAGACAAATCAAATACTGAGGACAGTCCTTTACATGATCCAAATAAAGTAAAGATTCTGGGACAAGAATGCCAATATTGCCAAGTGTGCAAAGTCTTACATAGTGAAAGGTATGGGAAACTACAGAGTGAATATTAGATAGCACTTAGGAACAAGTAAATTAGTAAGAAAGATGAGCTTCACATTAATCAAGATCAAAAGTCTTATTTCTGTTACTTCTCCATGCAGTTTATTTCCACTCCAGAACTGCATGCGTTAGCTATTATAGATTTACATTTGTGCTCCATCTCAGGAAAAAAGCTCCAAGAAACATTTTTTTCCTGATAGATCTGAAATAAATTTTATTACACTGTGCTATAGTAACTTAGAATACCTCTAGTGGAGTATCAAACAACATAGTATCACACCTCACTGTCTCATCCCAATGGAATTTTTTTCTTGGACCTGCAATCCTCTTTCCTGGTTTCTCGTCATCCTCCTCTTCTGAACCATTCTTGTCTCGCTCATCTTCTGCTTGCATTCTGGAGCAAAAGAGTAACCATAGTATTGTAAAGAGTAGAAACAGAGGTAAGCTTGTTTCCTCATCATTACATTGCCAGAGAGACTGAGATATCTGCTGGTTGCTTATTTGCAATTGGCTGGCAGGAACGATCAGGTCTCTATGTGAAGGTCCAATTAAACTGATGTATTGCTAATCATGGCTATGAACAGGAATCTATTCAACGGGTTAACACTTGTTTAGTGTTAGAAAAGGGTCAATGGTATTCAAGGGTGGTTGGATTTAGTTCACTTGTGGCCACATAGGGAGTATAGACTGATCCTTCTTTTACTCCATCCTCAGGTTCTGTCACTCTTTTTCTTATAGCAGTTGATGTTTTGGACAGAAATTGGTTATTTGCAGTCAATCACCTTAAAAGTGACTGAATGTCTAGACATATTTTGGATACTGAAATGAGCCAATTTCCATTTAGTTCATTGCAAGAATTGTCAAAAACTACCAATATGAAAGACCTTTGTGAGATAAGAAGAATTGGTTATATGACTACATAGAAAGTAACTGAAGAATTCAGCTGTTGAAAAGCAATTTGGTCTTATCACACATTTACAAAACTATTTAATAAGTGGTACAAGATTTGTCAGAAGTTCATCTACCTATTTCATAAAAAAGAAAAACAATTACTATTTATCAGCTAATATGTATGTCAATATAAACCAGTATGTACCACCTTTTCCAAGTAACAAAATAGCTATCAAATTTCTTAGTTTCTTAGTCAGAAATGCTATCAGATTCTTCTGATATGCTATCAGATTATGCTATCAGATTCCTTCTGATATGTTGCAACCACAGAATAATAAGTGTTTACTCCTACAGTGAAAAGAACATAAATAAAACTTGAACTTAAAAATGGAGGGCAATTTTAATGGAATGGTCCTTGAAGAATTTCAAATGGATCCAGCAATTAGCTCTAGGACTAAATAAAATAGTGATCACTAATAGCAGCTCCTTTCTTACATGCAAGACCACACTTAAGTGCAACATCACTGTTGCAACTTCAGGCTACAGCTTTTCTAACAGAAATTAAACAACTTTTATCCCCACTTGTACTGAATTGAAGATTTTCAATTACAATTCCAGTACTAACTGGACATGCAGGGCATGTTGGGACAAAAAAACAAAACAATACAGCTAAAATCTAAAATATAGATATCTAGGTAAATAGAACCTATTATAAGCAATAGGAACAGCTTCCAGAGCTGTTTTTGCTAAGATAGCAGGCAAAAATAGGCCAAATGAATATCTTTTTTATGGTAAGAGATGTATCCATCTCATAAATGCTGCACTATATTTCCAGAATTAATGTACTGCAAAAAAGCAGAATCTATATATAATATATGCAGAAAATAGCAATCACAAACATAATTTCCTCACATCTGGAACTTCATATTTTCTAATAAAATAGGGCAGTTTCCCTTTCATCTCCCCCCCATTGGCCAACAAGCTCTGTTTGGTTTGCTTACATACTTGGCATTCTTGGCTTGACTATGTGCCTGGCAATCTTCCTGGTATTTGAATAGTTGTTCAGGCATGACACAGCTGATAGCCAACTTCAATTTTTGCAATGGTTCCTTCAAGCGATCATCCTGAGAAGATACTACCATTAAAACAGTGATACAAGTGATGTAATACATTCACACACTGCATCTCTGAAGCTGTTTAGCCTTTTCTCCCTGAAGAACGTTTCAATGTTTTTCATTTTCTGAATTAGCTTGGCTCTAAAACAACTGATTTTTTAAAAATTAGCTTGGCTCTAAAACAATTGATTATTTTAAAAATCTTTTTTCAACAATAAAAACATTATTAGTTGTTAAGAAGAGAAAGGAAAATAAAGTTTGTAGTACAAAAACCCTCTCAAGAGATAAGCAAAACAAATTAAATTAAACTTAAGTGATGTAAGGGGCTGTGCCTACATTGCCATTTTCAAAACATTTATTTATTCATTTATTTGAAATATGTATAATTTAATCACTTAGAAAGGATTACAATCTGTATCTATAAAATAGAATAAAAACCATAGTAAAGCAATTGTATGGCAGCAAGTCAATTAAAAGATAAACATGCCTGGTCAGGGTACTAAATCTAGAATTCAAGATCAAAGATTCAGACCATGACAATGACACAAATAACAAACAACTTAATATAGCCAGTATGGTCCTGCATTCAACATAAAAGAGTTGTTTTTCATTATTTATCTTCCATAGCCAAGCTGGGATTAACTGTATTGCAAAAAACAGAACCCAAGAACATACACAGAAATCTGAACATTTAAAAATGCAGAGTGGCACCTAGAATTCATCTGATATATTTTGCTTTCCAGAATCTCTTGGTTTCCTCCAACTTTCTTGGGATTTGGAATATGAAATGCAAAGACATTGCCTCCTGGGAAATGCTTTATCCATTCATAAAACAGACACCTGCTAATTAAGAAATGGTGCCACTCGACTTCCAATTTGTTATAGTGAGAGAGAAAGGCTCTAATGGGGGGGGGGCGAATTTTAGCAAGCAAACCCAGATAATCCAATGGCCAGACTATAATGAAAGTGATCTTGGAATGCGAAACAAAAACAGCATTTTTTCTATCTTTCTGACTGCCTGTCTGTCTGTCTACCATCTATCCATCCAGCCATCCAAATTCACCCAGCAATGTTCCTACCTCTTCTGGATCTTTTTAAGGTAAAAAGGAGATTATACTTCCCCCCCCCATCCCTTGAAATAGATAAATAAGGTAATTTTGAAATCCATGGATCAATTTTCCAGACCATCAGATACATTAAATGAAATTTAAAAAGACTTATTTTCTTGATAGCACTTTAAAAAAGTGTCCCTCAATTAAAACATACACTTAGATCTAGCATAAAAACAAGTCACAAATCTAAAAAGTATCATGGACTTGTCTAATTATGATCAAATTGCATTATGATTGGATTTTAATTTATTCACAATTGAGTCATCTTTTTTTAAAAGTCAACCTTTTTAAAAGTACCACAACAGTTCTCAAATATTTTTTAAATTAATAATTAAAAATCAGCAATAGTTGAAAAAAGATAGGTACTTCTGGAAAGTTTGTCCAAAGGATTGCAATTTCTAAGTAATGGGGATTCAATTGTGTGAGAGAGCCTGGAACTAGAAATTTAACTCACAAATTAATACAAAAATAAAAGTAGTTCAAAATAGAACAATAATCATCAAAGCAATTATGTAATCTAGTTTACAGCACACTAGGAAAGTAGGTTAGTCTATTTAAAAAACAATGGAATAAATATCTTTCATAACCACACACACACACATACAGACACAAGCACCCTTGACATGCAGGTAATGCTTCATTCTATAGGGAATCAATTCTGACCCATCTATGATGTATCTTGATTAAAATGTATCTCAGTTGGGTAGCTTTACCTGGACATTGAAATGCAATTTCTTCAAACGTTTTATCAATGTGTCCTTATTGCATGGCACAAAAGCTTCAATATGAGAATACACTCCATTTCGGAAAGTAGGATTCAATTCCTGTAACTGCATCTCAATACTGTTGAACAGAAAACAAATTCACAGCTAATAAGGAACACATGGACAAGACTCTTGCCTTATTGCTTATTCTCAAGCAAGTTTCTCTATGTAAAAAATCTGATTGTTTTAAGGGATGCTACTTTATTTGCTGTTCTTTTTAAAGGATTATATGATTAATGTCAATACCATAAACATGGCTAAACAAGTGTAGGAATGTTATATAATTATGAATAAAAAAAATACAAAACCTAAATGTGACAAGTATACTCTTCAGCAAATAAATACTGATCTAATTATTTTTATGAACTACTTTAGAAATCTACCCATTGCTCAACACATTTATTCTACTAAACTCAGTATTTTTCTGAAAAACAAAATGGGCACTTACTCGAGCAAGATATTATTCATGTCCTGTGTAAAGAATTTCTTTCTGCCTTCTTCATCAAACAGCTTGGCAGCCTAGAGACAACAGTAAAAATGCACTTCAGCCCAGAATTATAATAATTTAACTGCTAGCAAGTTGCACTCTATTTTCACCATCTTAGAAAAAATATTTCAGTTTCTAGCAAATATTTATTCTAGAATACTATAGGTACTTTGCCTTTCCTCACTATTTATAATACTGGGAGATAAAATTAATGTCAGGGTTCCAGCAGTTACTCCAATTAAATCATGAGCATTTTGTATTAAAACATTTTGTATACACATTTTATAGTTGACAATTAATATATTTAAGCATTAATAATTGTAATAATAACAATTAGATTCATTTAAATATATTGGCATATTATACAAAATATTTGGTATCTTTCTAGTTCTATTTTATTTTGAAAATTTAAACTTTCCAACTGTGTTTGAATATGCAATTAAAATTAGATTAGCTAATACATAAGCATTAAGGTTTCTACAAAGAACAATTAGGAGACTAAACATACAGAAGAACTTACTGCACATTCACATTCAACAAGATGTTTTCTAAATCCTAAATCTCATTTTATACATGAAATATAAATATCATACAGTATATCTTTTAAAATCTCAGGCTATGTTGACATGAACATTTATGGTTCAGGATAGGTTAATGTGTATTTAAAAATCAATCACAACAGAATGAGATTAACACCTAACAAAATGGAATGTTATATCCTTCAAAGAAATTTTAATTAAACAGGAAAATACAGATCACATAACTAGTTTCTATGAACTGAAAATGTATGTTTATCGAAATTTTGGCCTTACAAAAACAGATGGATTAGGTTAACCTGTATCTTTGGTAGCATGTATACTGATTTCATACAGATCAGCAATGAATGCTATTAGGGACTGTAATGTGCTGTCTCCCAAAGCAAATAAGAAGTATCAGACGTACCAGAAGTCCAATATTTGAATATTCATTTCAGTTTGTATGTACTCAATATATCCTGAAGTTTGCAAAGTATTGTGATTGCAAAGATTGCCTTAAATAACATGAATTCTAATAGTTCTTTAAAAAGCCCAGTAAAAAGAAATTACTTACAATTCTAAGGTCTTCAATACGCTTTTCTAGATGTCCTGGCAGACCTTCTGGGAGAGCAGGCACTTGTTTCAGGGTTAGGACCTCAGCAGTATGGGGGGGCTGAATGACACTTCCATTTTCTCCTAAAGGCTCAGATACTGGGCTTCCATCAGAGGTACCATCAAGCAACCTATCAAAATCAATGTCTCCCAGCATCTCCAGGGCACTTTCAGCTTCCTGCAGGAGCTCACGTTCATTAGTGCTGCCAAAAATAGAAAGGACTGGATCTGTAATGCTGAGATTCAAGTCAGACACATCATTACCACCAATGGCAGGAGCAATAGGAAGTTTACTGGGTGTAGAACAGGTAGTTGCTACTGTGGGATTCAAGTTAACCTCCTCTTTTTTAAAGGCTTCTTTCTCTTTCTGAAATTTTCGGATCATAGCAGCCAGTGAAAAAGAATCCTTATATAATTTTTTCTTCTTCTTTTCAGATTTGTGTGAATTTAATGCTATTACCCTGCAAATAAAACAATAAAGTAACTGAATGGAATTAATGTCGAACTTGGATCTCAATTAAAAATGTAAAAACTTGTAAATACTGAAATATTACAGATTACAAAGATTAAACTAAATCAATGAATAGTAAACAATGTAAAACAGTGAAAGAAATACAATATAATCTCATTTTAAATTATTTCAGAACATTGGTTGTAACTAACTTTCAATTACAATCCAACCTGTAATCCAAGAACTCATGAGTTTGGAAAACTGCAAAATAATTTGTGAACATTTCTCATAATAAACTGATTCAAATAGTAGTATCATATTTGTATATGTTTTGGCACAGCAATCTAAGAAACTCTGATCGTTTTACTGACAGCATTTTAAAAAACATGTCAAGAAAAATATACTGACCCTCACTTGATCTACATTTATTCTACTGAATTAAATAGCCCACAATGAATAAATGCAAATAGCATTTTGCAAATGCAAATAGCATTTTTACCAGTTTAACAAAAATCTATTATGTGAGAAGAAAGTACTAGCAAACTTACCCCAACTGCTTAGTATCTTTAATTTTCCGAGGCTTTTTCTCCTTCTCTGACTCTTCCTCTTTTCGCTTTCGTTTCTTCATGCTGCGGTCATCACCATCTTTTAGTTTACCTAACTAAAAATTTAGGGAGCAGGGAGGAAAAGGGGGAGAGGAATCATACAATAGCTTAAATACAGGTAGCCCTTGATTTATAGCAGTTCATTTAGTGACCATTCAAAGTTACACATCACTAAAAATTACTTATGACCGTTTTTTTCTGTTACGACCTTTCCAGCATCCCCAATGGTCATGTGGTCAAAATTCAGATGCCACTAGTTGGCCACTAGTTCATACTTAACGATCGTTGCTGCATCCCAAGATCATGTGATCACCTTTTGTGACCTTCTGACAAGCAAAGTCAATGGAGAAACCAGATTCACTTAACAATCGGGTTATCAACTTATCAAATGCAGTGGTTCACTTAACAACTGATGCAAGAAAGGTCAGAAATGGGCAAAATTCACTTAACAAATGTCTCTCTTTAACATAAATTTTGGATTCAACTGTGGTTGTAAGTCGAGGACTACCTGTAATTGAGTATTTTAATTCTGGTTAATAAATTATTTAATCTATAGGATTGTAAGTAGCTAAGAGTCACATTGACAATGAGATGTGTGGCAAATCAATTTACTGAATAAATAAAAGCAAAATTTTGATATTAAAAAAATTAATAGTACCTACAACTGAAAAGCTATCATTTGGATTCCTGCACTGAGCAGAGGGTTGAATTTGAAAACCTAAAGTACACCCCTGAGTCTACTCACCTTAGATGGTTTATGCTTTCTGCTTCCTGTAAAATCCTCCTCTTCAGAATCAGATGCTTGGCGGAACTGCAGAATTCCAGTATTAATGTAGAAGCCTCCATATATAGTAGTCAGGGATGCAGGAACTAATTCATCATACTACAAAGAATATAAAAGATTTAAAAATTAGATTACTAATTGTATTAATTGTACTAATATAAAACAATGTAGTTGTTTTATTGCAATGCAACAAAAGGCTAGTATGAACATGTCAGAACTCTGATTAGTGTAAAAACATGAAGCATGTACTTCTGCAATGATTTTCTAATTCAGTGCGGTATCAACCCTCAAAATACAATATCAAAGTGTAAAGATTTACAACATAGAAAAATATATGGTGTATCTTTTTATGTTTTTTTATATTTTATAAATTAATCTAAACAGCATTTAGGAGGCTTTCAGTGATGACATTAACTAATGCTAAAATTGGTACCTGAAAATATTGTTTCAAAAATGAAATTTCAAGAATAATTCTTAAATGATATTGAAATTTATTCCTAATGCCTACCATTTACTGATTAATACTAGGACGTGGACAAATATAATCACATTAGCTTTGTAACATAATTTAAATATATGCAATTTTGTCCTTATTTTTGTCCTTTTTAGGTAAGTTTTGAGATGTAGCAAAAGTATGTTTGTGTATGTGGGTGTGGGGGTATCTCACTGATATTGTAAAGATGAAAATCTAGTATGAAGTGTACTATGCTAAATAGAACATAATCTTGCTGATTGTAGTATAAGACATCTGTCTTTGGCTAATCAAATAAGTTTTATAGTTTAACATCTTTTAATGCTGCTTCCCCAACAAATTTAAGAGTTATCTGAATTATAAATTATAAAATGTACTCCTTTTTTCATTAATACTAGATGAAGTACAAAAATCACATCAACTAAAATATTAAAATACAACTGTTGTTAGTCAATCAATCATGCACTGAAATTAAAAGTATTTACAAAGCAAATGCAGCATTTCCCGATTCTTCTCCCAGACTATTCCATCATCCTATACCTAATGCTGGGTCCAAATGTAAATACTGCAATGTCTTAAATTACACAGCTTTAAATAATCATCCAAAAATACTTTAGTCCTATTTCTAAGCTGAAAAAAGAAACCTAATGTCCGAATGAAATCACCTCAGAATATCAGATATATAGCGGTACCTTGGTACTCAATTGCTTTGAAACTCACAGAATTTGTACTCAATGCATTTGGACACTAACATTTTGTCCCAGTACTCAGTGTTTGTTTGGTACTCAATGCACAAGCTAGACTTGTCAATGTCAGCCGTCAGGTGACTCACTACATTATTCCTTATAGGAAAAGTGTGTTTGGTATGCATCATTTTTGGTACACATTTCACCTCCCTGAACCAATTAATGACTACTGAGATACCACTGTACATTTTAGCTCTGACAGGTAGGTACAATATGCATGTAAGATTTACTTACAGCTTCTGAATTATCGATGAAAGGATCATTTACATCATAACCAGAACCCATATCTATCAGATCTTGAGCTCGGTCCTTCCGATGTTTGTGGATCTTTCCACCCTACGAAATAAGATTGATATCTTAGAGGGGTGAGGGGAATCACACACACACACAAATGAAGCAGATAAGCATTATAGGATAACAGGAAAATAAAAAGTTCACCAATCTTTCCTGCTTAGTTTCTCTGGCAAATAAGATAGCAAGGATCACACCATGAGAAATAAATTAAGACCAGAGGACCCAGGTCTATGTTCTATTAAGACTGAATGCAGAAACTGAAATTAGCTTAGGCTATTTTAAGAAAAAAATCAGCAATTGGGTTTAGACATAACAGATTATTCTTCTTTCAGGAGAGCCTTCTGGGGCAAATGAATAAAAGCAGAATGATAAGACAGCAAAGACAGTGGATGTGCTATCCTGACTAAAACAAAATTCTTTAAAAAGCTAAATTTGTTACTTAAAGCAACGTTAGAAGCAACTAAAAATTATCAGGATTCATGCCTGTAATAGCAACAATTTCTACAGATTTGCTCACATATTTTGTTTCAAATTTCTTAGCCAGCATTTCCACTTCATGCCTTTCATGCTCTTCATTATCAAATGGGTCTTCAATGAATGATTTTTTCTGATGAGAGAAAACAAGAAACCAATCACTTTTAATATTTAAATATGTAATACATGAGGGATTATCTATGTCTCCAACTTTAAATGGAAAAACAAACAGAATCCTTAACAAGTTTAGTTTAATATCTAATGCATCAGTACTAAGCAGCTCAATTTAAAATAAACCCTTTTGGAATCAGTAAGACATATTAATCAATGATATATAACCTGTGACCCTAATACTAAATATGGTGCCCTAAACCCCAACTGTTAAAGCCATACTGCAATTTTAATGCAAGAGACTGGGAAAATTATTCAACATATAGGGAATAATATTAATTGAATTTAATAAATGCATTTGTTCTTAATCATAGTCCCATTTCATACCATTCAAAGCTTATGATTCAGTTAAAAAAGGTTCACCACTGCTTTAAACCATCTATAAAAGGACTTAGCAAAATGTAATGCTTCTACCAACTTAACATGGAATATTTAAAAACCCCACATATATTAAATATGCTATTACTGAATAACATAAATGAAGACTAAACTACAACTTTACAAACTCTGAGATCAGGTCAATAAGTGTTTTTATAGAGCAGTATTTCTTAAAATGTGATCCATGGAAAACCAAAATTATTTGGCAGATATTGAAGATATTTACAAAAATTAAAAACAATATTCTTTTCATTTTTTATATAAAAAATATAGGGTTTTCCTTGAGAGATATTTTATTTGTGATAATATCTAATAGGTTTAATACTGTTACTTTTACATACCCAATAAATAAATATTCTATGATTGTGTCAATTTTAATTTTTAATACAGAAAGTATTGATAAAAATAACCAATATGAACAAAAGCTCCTTTGGGATTTTGAATGATTTTTAAAAATGGGAAGGAATCCTGAAAATAAAAAGTTTAAGAAACAGTCACAGAAAATAAAATTTGAGATCTAAAAATTAATAAGTTTTTTTTCTGTACTCAAACATTCCTTCAAAATATAATCCAATCATTTAAATGGTGTATTCCAGATTAATAGAGATTAATATCTCCTTGGGGTGCCATCTGCAACTCAATGTCACCTGGCAGTGACCCGGGGGAGGGCCTACTCTGTGGCAGCCCCCACTTTATGGAATCTTCTTCCGCCGGAGCTCCGGCTGGCTCCCGATCTCCGCACCTTCCGCCACGAGTTAAAAACCTGGCTGTTTTTACAATCTGGGCTGTGCTGACTCTTTGGGGTTTGTTTATTTTGGGGTTTTAATTCTAATTCAGCTTACAACTGTTTAATATATTTTTAGGTAATTTATTGTTATCATTGTATTTTAGCTGTGAGCCGCCCCGAGTTCTTTTGGAGAGGGGGCGGCATATAAGTCGAATAAATAAATAAATAAATAAATAAATAAATAAATAAATAAATAAATAAATATTAACCTCAATTATAGAAATTAGAATTGTTTTAAACAAATACAGGTAGCCCTAGACTTATGACCACAAATGAACCCAAATCTGTGTTATTAACCGAGATATTAGTTAAGTGAGTTTTGCCCCATTTTAGATCTTTCTTGCTATAGTTGAATCACTAAGTTAATAACACAACTTTAAGTGAATCTGGCTTCCTCTTTGGTTTTGCTTGTCAGGTCATGAAAAGTGGTCACATGACCTCAGCCACTGCAGCTGTCATAAATATGAGTCAGTTGCCAAGCATCTGAATTTTGATCACATGATCATGGGAATACTGTAATGGTCATAAGTGTGAAAAATGGTCATGTCACTTTTTTTTAGTGATGTTGCAACTTCGAACACTAAGTCACTAAATGAATTGTTGTAAATTGAGATATAGGTAGCTATTTCCTATTATGACAGAATTCATTCAATACTTCACTGATGGCAGTGGAAAATTGTGATCACACTGCAATGTATTGCCTTCCTGTTGTACCTCCTGCAGCATACAAAATGATCCTGAAATACTTAAATTGGCATTCTTACTTCCTACATGACATTTCAAATATTGCATCTATCCAGGCAAGAGCCATTCAAAAAAAAAGCAAAGTCATATTTATTGTCTACAAAACTACTGGAGGTTATATAAAGTATTTTTTAAATAAAAAAGCATCACAATTACTTCTGATCTAACTGCATGAAACTGCATTAAAGAAAGATTACTTCTAAAAGTTACTAAATTTAGTAAATTAAATTATATTCACAAAATATGAGCCTTGGTGGCTCAGGCTGTTAAACGCCTGCTCTTAAGATCCAGCTGTCTACAATTACTGTAGGCTCGAATCCCACCAGGCTCAAGGTTGACTCAGCCTTCCATCCTCTTGGGGTAGGTAAATTGAGGACCCAAGATTGTTGGGGGCAATTAGCTGACCTTGTAAAAATGCCGCTTAGTAATAAGCAGGCATATACAATGGAATGAAGGCTATTGCTGAACACACTGGGTTGTATCCCAAAAATTGTAAGCCGCCCTGAGTCTTCGGAGAAGGGCGGCATATAAATGTAATTAAAAAAAAAATTATGGGCAAAATAGAGATTCTTTGGCTAATCTCTTCTATGTTATCACTGGATGTTATTGCAAAGAGATCAACTAATGCGGTATAGCAAGGACAACTGGAAATGTAGCTGAATGAAGCTGAACTGGCATTATAGAGATGTAAGTTTTTACTTCTTTAGATTAGTAGATGACTTTGACTCACCCACTGCACAAAAACATGAGATTATTCATGTGGGATCCAGTAGATTACCACAAATTGCTGTCAAAATTTTATCCTCTTCTCATGTCTCCAAATGGCTGTTTCAATCACCTTAATTTAAAAGGAAACAGTAACCACAGTTCTGTTCATTGTTTCCAATTTTACAGATATAGTAGTAATCATGCAGAATAGAAAGGTTAATCCTTCCCTAGTTGCTGCTTCTTTTTAAAGAAACAGTACTACTAGAAATTTTGTAGCTCAATGTTGTAGTTTATCTTGATCTTATTTTTTTATTCACACTTCACAAAAAGTTAGCAACTGGATAGCAACAAAACATGGTTATGGGTTATAATACACCTTCATTACCATTCATGTTAAATAAATCAAGACCCTATATAATTTAGTGATTCTTAGTCTAAAACATAATCAGGCAGTTCAGAGGTTATATCATTGAAAGATTAGGCCATCAAGGATAACCATTACTCTTATTTCTACATTGGAACTTTTATACCTCCAAATACCACATGTAGAACAAGGCAGGAGACACATATATTCGTATTTTCTGCCTTTCATCATAGAAAGATCTGGTTTGCGATTATGAGAAACAAAATGCTAGATTGGGCCTTGGGCTATTATATTGTTAGAAAGGTACTAAAGTGAGTTTTCTCACTATTTTAGATATGGATACAAAGCAACTATTTCTCACTTCTATTTAGAAACATAAAAACCTGATTGCAAAAAAAGATCTATTGGTCCAAGTCTGCCCTTTGAGTTTTTTTAATTACTTTATTTTTTTTATTTTTGTTGGATGATGGACATGTTTATCCAAAACGTTTAAACTCAGTTACTGATAATTGACCCACTACCTCCACAGAAAGTTGGCACCAACCTTTCACTATTCTTTTCTGTGAATTAATACTTTTAATATTACTTGTAAACTTGCCTCCTGCCTGTTTATTGCTTTTTTAATATTGAAAATACTGCTTTCTAGAACCTTATTTACATCCTTAATATATTTAAAGGTTTCAATCATGTCCCCCCTCATGTTGCTCCTTTCCCTTCTGTCCTCCAGGCTGTACATATTCAGTTCCTCCAATCTCTGTTTTTTCCCTCAGATCCTGCACCATTTTTATTGCCCATCTCTGGACTTGTTCAATCTTATCAATACCTTTTTTAAAGTGAGGTCTCCAGAACTGGACACAGTACTACTCCAAATGTAATTTATCTATGCTAAGTATGCTAAACTATGATAGTTATCTTTATCATAGTTTAATATATTAAAACCTTATTTGTTGAAACAAGCCAGATTAATCCACAGCTAAATTGTTTTAAACAGAATATAACTGTACTTCGAAGAACTGATGTGCCCTTCTCATTCTCCAAGCACATAAATTTAAATTCAATGGCTGTAGTCAATCATTAAACTGTTAAAGAGTGTTTAACAATGATCTATTGAATCAGAATCAATCTTGCGGATCAGTGATTATGTATGACTAGATGTTGCTTACCATTTCTTTTAATTGGTTTCTCATCAAAGTAGAAAAATATGGCTATTTACAAATGCTCCTTAAACCATGGTTTACTATATGAATCCAGTCACATTTGACTCACATAAATCACTAACCTATAGCTTTTCTACTGTCTTACTTTATATTCTTTACTTTAATCATATTATTTCATGTTCATCTTTTATCTCTGTGAAACATGCTTCGACTCAATCCGGCCAAGACTGAGTGGCTGTGCATACCGGCATCTCGGTCCAGTCAGGAGATTCCACCGTTGGTCATGGGGGGAGAAGTATTGCCCCCTGTGGACAGGGCACGGAACCTGGGGGGTCCTCCTGGATTCACGGCTCAGGTTAGAGGAGCAGGTGGGAGCCGTGGCCAGGGAGGCCTTTGCCCAGGTCCGGCTGGTTCGCCAGCTTTGCCCATTTCTGGACCGAGATGCCCTGCGCACAGTCACTCATGCACTTGTTACCTCCCAACTCGACCACTGCAACGCTGTCTATTTAGGACTGCCCTTGCATACCATCTGGAGATTGCAGCTGGTGCAGAATGCGGCCGCACGGGAGGTGATGGGAGTTTCCCAATACTCCCATGTTACACCCCTCCTGCGCGACCTGCATTGGTTGCCAGTTGCCCTCCGGGTGAGATTCAAGGTTTTAGTATTAACATTCAAAGTCCTACAAGGCATGGGTCCGGGATATTTACGGGAGCGTCTCCTGCCAATATCGAGTGCCAACCGCCCTGTGCGAGCGCACAGACAGGGGCTTCTCGGGGTGCCGTCGGCGAGCCAATGCCGGTTAGTGGTGCCCTGGGGACGGGCCTATTCTGTGGCAGTTCCCGCCCTGTGGAATCAACTACCCCTGGGGCTCCGTCTAGCCCCTGACCTCCGCACCTTCTGTCACGACCTGAAAACTTGGTTATTCGAACAGGCCAGGCTGTGCTGACCTTCTGGGGGGGGGGGGTTTAAATTTTATAATGTATTCTGGTGTTTTAGCGAAATTGGGCTTGTGATTATTTAATATTTTTTTAAGTAACTTATTCTCATTGTTGGTTTTAGTTGTGAGCTGCCACGAGTCTTCGGAGATGGGGCGGCATACAAGTCCAAGTAATAAATAAATAAATAAATAAAATGAATGGGCTCTAAGAGCAGCAAAAAAGATTTCTGAAGGACCACAGACAGCTTTGAGGATTCAGGTTGCCCAGCCATGCAATTAAAGATACTATAAATTATCTTATTTAAATCAAGTAAGTCTTTTTAAACCTTAAAATAAAATAACTATCTTACCTTTCCTAATATAAAACAATATATACATATAAGAAATACTTTTAAATATTTACATTCATGGTAATCAAACTGTCATTTTATGTTATAAATCACCAGTGAGAAAATAAAGAAAAATACAGATTTGGAACTTCCACATGAATCAATTCCACAAGCATGAAACTAACTGAACTCTCCTTCTGAACTAGTAATAGCAGTATTAATAATAGTATGGTATTTGGATGTCTACTGCTTTACAAAAGTTCAGTAGTCTCACCTTCCCAAATAGATAGAATAGCATAAGAACAGAATGCACTCGGATAAAATTATACTTGGGGATACACTATTACTCATGTACCATTTCTTGTATTCACCTAGGTTTTTCATTTGTTGACTATTTCACATATTATCCCAGGATGAAGACCTATTGGTCAAACCTGGGATAATATTAGATATATGAGACTAGCAATTCTGCAAAATGTGATTTGAATAATTATGGGGATATTTGCATTTGATCCAGAAATTATCCTTACTTGCTTTTATTTTGATCCCTTTTAATACAAATCTCACAATAATCAAATATACCTTCAAGCAAAACATCCAAATTACTATGAACTTGTTAGCCTGCAGTACTCTAAGAGCAATACCATGTAGGCAAGGATAAATTATAGCAACTAAAAGAAAAAATATATAGCAAAAGAGGATATAGGTAATCCTTGACTTACAGTAGTTCATTTAGTGACTGTTCATAGTTACAACGGCATTAAAAAAGGGACTTACGACCATTTTTCACACTTACGAATGTTGCTGCAACTTCATGGTCATGTGATCAAAATTAACATGCTTGGCAACTGACTCATATTTTGATTTATTTTATTTTATTTTATACTGGGATTTCTATGCCGCCCTATCTCCCGAAGGACTCAGGGCGGCTCACAACAATAAAAACATACAATACAAAAATTAAAAGCAAATTAATACATCCCAATATAACGAATTAAAACTAACACACTACCAGTAAAAAACCCCTCCCCTCCATCAGTCCTGGTCGGCAAGTTGGAAAAGCCATGTTTTCAAGCCACGCCGGAAGGATTGAAGGTGAGGGGCCACCCAAAGCTCCAGGGGCAACTGATTCCACAGGGTGGGCGCTCCCACAGAGAAGGCCCTACCCCTAGGGGTTGCCAGCCAACAGTCTGGCCGACGGCACCCAAGGAGGCCCTGTCTGTGGGAGCACACGGGACGTTGGGAAGTCGTTGCTGGCAGCAGAGGTTCCCGTAAATACCCTGTATTTACATATAAATATATGTAAATACATATATTTATGATGGTGGCAGTGTCCCAGGGTTGTGATTCCTTTTGAAACCTTCTGACAAGCCAAGTAGATGGAGAAACCAGAGTCTTTTAACAACTGCGTTACTAACTTAACAACTGCAGTGATACATTTAACAACTGTGGTAAGAAAGGTCGTAAAATGGGGCAAAACATACTTAACAAATGTCTCACTTAGCAACAAATTTTGGCTCAATTGTGGCCATAAGTTGAGGACTATCTGTACTATATTTCATATTATAACAGCAGAAGAAGGATGAGGGACAATTGGTAGAATTCTTAATACCAACCAACAACATACAAAGAGAAACAGGTTGCTTAAAAAATCACAGAAAAAGTTACTTCCTAATGATAAATATTAGGTATAGTGTTAATTTTGATAATAGTATTGAGTATTATTATGTAGTATAATAGAAATTGCTACAGATCAGATCTTATCAACACTTAAAAATAATAGTCAGTAATTCAATATCTTTTTGCAATGTTCTATTTTTAATCCACAAATAGCAAAATAATATATTACTTTGTTTACATAATATATTACTTTGTTTACTTCCCTGTAAGTGGAAAAATAATTTAGAATATTTCAATTAACTTTAGATTCTCAGCAACATAAAGGGGACTGTGGGTTACATATAGTGATGGCCCATTTCTCAAAACAATAACAAAAACACTGCATAAGGCTTCAGTTGCTATGAATTAGGCTGCACCAACATTTCTAAATGCATTATTGGGGCTAAATTCACCAAAATGTGATTAAAAGTAGGAATTACTATAAGTAGGCAAAAGATATTTAAATAATGCAAATAGTCACTGAAATAATTAGAGTACCCTATAACTTTACTGTAACCATCAATTTCAGTTGAAAATGGGCAACATAGCCTAGAGTGGTTAAATCCATCTCCCAATGCCCTAAATTGCCCAAAAGTAAGACCCAATGTGAAATGCAATTCAACAATATTTAGATGTATATCCCTAAATTTAGCAATCTAAATATCACCAATATTTAGGGTGCTAAAATTTCTCAATATGGACTAAACAAAGCAGTAGTACAGGCTTACTACTGTGATAATCTGAGATTAAAGTAATTTAGATATCCACCTCTATTTTACATATATTAAAAGGGAACATAATAAAAATATTTTATGAAGACTGAAGGGATATCTAACAGTTTTATTAAAACATAGTGCTTCTTTTTTACTAACATCAGATTCTCTATCTCTCTTATTTCAAAGAAACATTTTACTGATCTTTAATGTTCCCCAATCTCCTGCAAATATCTTTTAATATCACATTCAAAAGTTATACAACTGATTCAAGATACTGAGATCTAAAGAAAAAAATATCTAAAAGGTTTTAATAACTTACCAATTTACATAAGTTACAACCAATCTCAATATAGGTTGATTTTTTAACCTGAACCCTCAGGTTTTCATCCTAATGGCTACTTACAAACAAACCATTTTCACAAATTTATTCAAACTATTTACGACAATATCAACAAGCTAGTTTTCCCAATAACCTGAATTTGTAAAAAAGAAATATCCATTTTTGCTTGCCTTTACACCACTGCTTTATAAATCTTCAAATCTCTACAACACTTAAACTATGTTCAGGCATAACAGTACTTGTAAGGTATATTGAAAGAATACTGCAAATAAAAACCACAGGTTTATGCTTATTCATAACAGAAAAACTAATTTACTATAACAAAATATTTCTGGCACAGGTAAATTTACTTGCTTTGGGCTCTTTTTGTATCAAAGGGTCTTCAAAGACCAGTAGAAAATCCAGCTCTTATAGGTTCACCATCTTTTGACTGAATCAGAGTAGCAATTTGGTCTTATATCCATCCTGATAGGGGTTTTTTTAATGCTAAACCCCCTTACTTTCTCATTATACCCCTCTCCCTCTTCCTCCTCCAGCACTCAAGCTAAGGACTATGCTAACAGAACCATAGGACAAAATTGACAAAACAGGAGGCAGAAAGGGTAGATAGAGAAGAGCGAGTGTTTGCAGGTCTAGTACCCGGGCCTTGCCACTCCAGAGCAACTCGGGATAGCTGAACTCCACGCAGCTCTCCTCCGTGGGATCTTTCAAGATCAACTCAAAGCGAACCGTCTGATCCAGTGGTGGCGGCGATTCCTGTTGGTTGTCCTTTAGCTGCTGATGAGGCGGCGGCGGCGGCGGTTCTGGCCTTGGGGATTCTCGGTGGTGTGGCGGCTGAGGTGGCTTTGGTGTCAGCTCAGGCCGACTGATCTCCCGCGGTAATGACACAGCATGAGACTCTGGCCGAGTACAAGATTCAAAGGGTTGCGATGGCGGCTCTACCCGACTGTTATCATAGGGGTGGTGGTGCTCCTGCTGATCTGGTAGTTTCAGGCCCTCACGCGCTAATGGCTGCTCTGCCTCGCGGGCCCCTCCAGTCTCTCGCTCTAGCACCGGAGACTCACCTTCTCGTCGCCTCACGGGTGACAGACTAATGAACGGCACCCGACGCGGCTCCGCCATCATCCAACCCCCCCACCCCCCCTTCCCACCTGTTCGGTGACCCAACCTCGCCACCCACACCCCCAGCTCCTCCTCCGCCCGTTCCCTCCCCCTTTACCAGGTCAGAGTACCTCCCCTCTTCCCCACTAGCCTCTCCTTGCCGATAACATCGCTGCCATCTTGGAGCCCCCCCACGTAAATAGAAGCAGGCTACTAGGGCACGCATGCGCAAAGGCAGAATCCTCCACAGACGCGCTACTACACGTCATTGTTGTTTTAGATTAGGTGGGTTTTTTTTAGTACGTCGCCACGATCGCACGTTGAAGACGACACGGCTCCGCCCACAGTTGCCTTGGAAATGCGTACGCCGAACTATCGTAAGACTTTTAAAGTCTTCGCAGAGTTCCGAATGAGCAGTTTCCTTTGCTGTTGTGTCTACGGACAAGAATTAACTTCCTCGGGAACGCAGCGCTAATATGGCAGCTACCAAGTGCCTAGTCATTCCTGTTCATATTTTTTTTCTAGTTTACAGCAAGTGAAGATGGTCATAAAAACCATTTAGTACCTGAAAAAGTTGTGAGCGTTCTATCCTTGGTGCATGTTTTCCTATTTTAATACCAGTTTCCTTTAACATAGCATGAACTAATTACCAAACAACCGTCTTTCATTATTTGTTTTTAAGATGCAATTCAAAGAAACTTGCCATCCTAAAAAGTGTTAATTTTCTTGTTTAGTACATTTGAGCTGGACACAGTGGAAAACTTAAATATGAGCTGGTGTAAAAAATTTCAGATGCTAAGACAAAGCAGAAGCTATAGTTAGCTCTTTTTCCCCCTTTTCATGTGTAATTTCAGAGACAAAGTTGAAAGGCATAAAGCTTCTTGGTTTAACTATGTAAAATCATTCCAATTATACAAAGTAATACATGTAATGGGTTTATTTTTGCAAGGTATATGTTGCTTAATTCCAAAATGGCCTTGAGTGGTTTAATACAAAAAAGAAAAGGAATTTTAAAAACTAACCAAACCCCAAACCTAGCCATATGGCATACCCAAAGAATAAAAAGGAATTCACAGGTGATTTTATAAATGAATTTATTTTGGAATTTTGCTCCAGAATTAAATGCAGGAGACTGAAAAAATTGTAATGAACATACAGCATCAACTTATATTATTTACATAGCACATGTACAAGTAGATAAGCGTATATTCTATCATGGATTTCCAATGTTCTTTTGTGTCTTAGACATTTTTCCTTAGACATTAAATATATTCTGAAACCAACTTTTAACTTTCCCAATGCATTTCATCATAGAATGACAAGTTTACAGCCCTAATTTAATCAGAAAGAAAAATATAGAAACAGATGAAGATGTGAACAGTAATCTTTTATGCAAATGAAAGTGGATCATTATTTATTTACAATACTTTTCCATATGTCTATTAGATCATAACAATCAAAACTACCTGATCAGGTCATCTTTTTCTTATTGTGTTCCATTTTTTTATTATTATTATTATTATTATTAATTTAGACTTGTATGCCGCCCTACTCCCGAAGGACTCAGGGCGGCGAACATACAAAAAGATATACAATAAAAACGAATAAAAACAAGTCCAAATTACAAAACAACGAAAACAATAAATGTTTAAATGTTTAGCTTCAGATTCTTTGTGAGGAACTTTTATAACTAAAATCTGAAATTTAATTCTAGAGTTCTTCTGATATTCTGCTTCAAAATAACACCTGAGAAAATAGGTATTTTGCAAGTTTTTGAACTGTCTCAAAATGTACTGATTGTCACACAGTGAAAAGGTTTTGAAGATTAAAGCTAGTATGTACAACTAGAAATCAGTTAATAGTAACATCAAATAAAATTTGGGGGAAGTATAATAGAATCAAAATGAGATTCTCCTCACAATACATGACATTGCATAGTTTTCATGAAAGACATTTAAATATATGTAAAAATAAATAGATTTGTATTTTTATAATCTTTGTATTGCTACAAATGACACAGTATTCCAGCCGGGCACAATATAGATGGCAGACTTCCATTCGTTTGATCACACTGTTTAAACAGGAACTCTATTCTCCTTAGCCCACTTCTTTATTATACGTATAATGTACTCTACCTGGGGGTTGCCTGTACTTCTCAGGAGATGCATTACCTCTCTTAGAGTATCTCTAAAAGCAAAGAAATGAAGGTTTTTTAAGAGAAAGAATAGATCAGACAATATCATGAATGTCTAAGTATGTTACACCTGAAATGTTTTGGAGTATTTTCTTCAGTCCAATTGCTAGAAACTAAATTTCTCTGATTTCACGTAATGGATAAAATAAAGTTTCATATAAGAATCAGAAAAAGTTATATTTCACATTTGATAGGAACTAGAAGCCCAAAATTCTGCCTCATAAATTATTATGTATTC
Source organism: Naja naja (assembly GCA_009733165.1). NCBI lineage: Eukaryota > Metazoa > Chordata > Lepidosauria > Squamata > Elapidae > Naja > Naja naja. The sequence continues at coordinate 20,529,945 of CM019154.1, read as the reverse complement.
AATAGGAGTAAGTGGCTATCCATGATGCTGGTTTGATTTCTCCCATCTTCACCCTATATTGGCGCTTGAATGTAAAATTTCTTCCACTGCTCTGCATTCTAAAAATTTCCAATTTTAAAATACAGAACAGAGAGAAAGAAATTTTATATCAAAAGCATCAATATAGGATGAAATTCTGCCAAAAGAGCAGATATAACTATTATGATTAATACTGCGATAATAAAGTCAAATTTCATTTAATTACTTTTTGGTTAGCATCATGAGAACAACTTTACACTCAGCCTGGAGCATGAAGTAGGAAAATGGAGGAAGTAATGATTAAAAATTATATCGATTTGCATATTGGTTACATATTGGTCAACTGGGAAGTAAAAAAAAATAATGAAGAAGGCAACAGCACTCCCTTTATAATATTGCAAAGGAAACAACATATCCGCAGTCACTGCGAGATAAAATTGTCTGGATGAAAACTTTTATTGGTAAAGTTTGGGGATGATCCAGGTTCACCATTTAAGGATGGTCCAGGATCCTTTTTATTTGTAGACACACATTTATTTAATATCCCACCTTTTGTAGCAGCCCAAGGCAGCATACACAAGTATGCTTATTAGTAGTTACAAACATCTTTTAATGGGTTCAGGTAATTTGTCCACTATAATCTTATCTGACAATTGTACAATTGGTCTTCAACACAATTCATGGGATATTGTGTCACAAAATATGTTTGTTTTCCTGGGAATTATTTGCTTCTGGTGATCAGAGATATAGTTAAGGTTCAAAAAAATCTAACATCAGACAGTCTAAATGTCTATGGAGATTCCCAGTCATCCAGGTCAGTTGTCCCAAAGGTGTTTTTTCAAGAGACAACTGGACTGCCTGGTTTTTCTTTGAAGACATTTCACTTTCTTGGATGAGAAGCAAAACATCTTCAAAGAAAAACCAGAAAGACTAGTTGCCTCTTGAAAAAACACTTTTGGGACATCAGGCACCTATGAGGATTAACAGTGAGGGCAGCCTATGTTTGGTTTAGTTTCAGTAATACCATTTTTAAAAAAATGCATGTCAATCTTGCTGATTATATACAGATGTTTTTAGTTAGAAAAATTAAGAAGAACCTCTACATGACAAAGGACATTCTTTCTGGCTATTCCCAGAAATTATGTGACATAAGAATGTTCTTTAACTCCTCTGATGCCTTTTATGCAATCGCCTTTTTTAATCAGGGACTTTTCTATTGACCAGCTAATTATAATTTTTCAAACTTACTCATTTTTATTTTTATTCCCCCTGGCTGTATAACCTGTCTGTTGGGTTAATTTCTCCCCCTGTAACTCATCCTCTCCCTTTGGGTGATCCCCATGACCCACAGGTGCCTCTCTGCCTGCTTGATCTCCCCTGGGGCGTGCCTGGCAAACATGGGGTGACAGGTGCACCAATCCACCTCTTCAGTCTCTGTAGCCCTTATCTGCTCCGCCACATAATGGAAAGCCAAACCTGCCCAGACCTCAACAACTGCAGTATTGCAGAGGTGGGTAGAGAGATGGAGAGCTTGGTGCACTGTCTGCCCTATACCTGCTGGGTGTGTCCTGGGGGAGATCGGATTGGCAGAAAAGCATCTGAAGGCTGTGGGGATTGCCCCAAGGGAGACGACGAGAGGATGATTCTCCCAGGGGCACAGACAGCTGTGGTAGTGCCTGCCCACCACCGCCAGGAAGTGTGCCCTGGGCTCCAGCACCCAAGGCACTGCAGGAGATGAATGAGCGTAGTGGGTATGAAGTTTCTATGGCTGCACTGAACTGGCTTGCTGTGAGGAGCTCGGGCATCCCCAGCAATGGTGCAGCTGCTCTGGTTCAGCTCTCCTGCTGCTGCCCCAGCTGGCTGCCCCAGTACCCTGCAGTCTTGCCTCCTCCTCTTCCTCTAGCCAAAACCAGCACAAAAAATGTCCCATGCTGATTAGCTACACTACAATGTCCAAAACAGCTCATTTAAACCAGCCATCCAGTAGTGCCCAGAGACGCCCCAAGAGCCACCCAGGCCAGGACCAGACGAGGCCTGCAGGGATATGATAGATCTTGCATTCTTACAAGTGATCCTGACCTCTGCACAAAAATGAGCATGTGTAAGAATGCAAGATCTAAATAAAACAGCTTTGCCGGCATCTGAGGAAAAAATGGCTGCTTTTCTGTCATGTGCCCAAGCCTGTGCTGGAATGTTAGAGAGCTTTGCAAGGTAAGTGAGCAATCAGTGACAAGGTGGGGAGGAGCATGTGGAACCCGATAGGCTAGCAAAGCAGGCTCAGTTCCTGTGGAGACCTGGTAAGTCAGTATGGGGAGGAAACAGGCAGGAGGCATGTTGCAGTATCTCTGTGGTTGGTCATAAGGGCGAATAATTACCACAGTGTTGCAACACACACAACTTTGAAACTGGGTTGTAAGCACTTTGGGAGGTGTAGTAACTTTGAATTGTCATAAGCGAACTTTGTCTTAACTTGAGGACTACCTGTATTTTAATAAAGGTAAGGCTTCCATTCATAATACACAATTTACCGGAATCAAAGATTAAAGGCCTTGTGTTCCTTAATTGGCATTTCTAATTGGCATTTGTATTCAGTAGCAAACCAATGATACTATAATACTAAGCAACCAGAGTAGTATTCCAAAGTAGTAGAAAGAAATTCAGTGTATATACTTAGGCTCTCTGCCAGCGACAATCATCTGGAAGATACCAACACAGGCTCCTCTTTTGCCTTCCCAATATTCAGGGTTAGGATCCAATCTTTCAAGGACATCAAAAGCTTTAGCAGAATAATAAAACTGGCCCATCTGTGCAGAAGATAAAGGTACATGCTTAAGGCAGAAACACTGCATAAAACAAAATGTGAATACATAGCAACATAAAAAGAGGAATGAATGCTGACACTGAATTTTTCTTGTTTGTGATTTGAAAGCCAGATAAAATTTCTGACTTTGTTTTCAAGTTAAAGAAATAAATATTTTCCAATGTCATACATTATTTATTGATACAATATTTGTAGCTCATTGTTGAACTATGGAGCTCTTGGTGTTCTCTGAGCTTGGTTGTTTTCTTGCAGACATTTTATTATCAAACTAGGAGACCAGTAGAAGACTAGCAGAGCAGATTCATGAAAAACTAGCAGTCAGACAACATGATGAAAACTCCTTAATTTCACAACACATGGACAGACTTAAGCATAGTTTCAACTTGGAAACTGTGAGCATCCTAGACCAAGCCAAGTCTAAAAAACACTAGAGAATTCCAGACAAATCTGGCATCAACAAACATACAGACACAAACAACTTCTACATACCATTCCAAAGAGACAATCAAAAAGCGAAAAGGAAAGAACCAAAATGCCTCTTCACTAAGAAGCACCCAGATGAGGAGAGATTAACATCAAGATTTAGATCTGACCGACAATTAAGAAGCAAACAATATCCTAATCAAGGAACTGCCAAACAAGCTATTAATAAAAACAGCCCAATCAGGAAACCACTAAGACTATTCCCACCAACACTTACAGGGCAAGCCACTAGCACCGTGATGGCGAACCTATGGCACACGTGCCACAGATGGCACACACAAATCTGGGTGTGTCCACCATCGCCCCAGCCCAGCTCCACTGCGCATGTGCACACACCTCCCACCAACCAGCTGGTTTTCAGATCTCTGCTGCACATATGGGGGGCGGGATGCATGTGGGGAAGTGCATGCGCATGCATGGGGGGGCAGGGCAGATGTGTGTGGGGCGTTCCCATTGCATTTTGGGGGTTCGAGCGTGTGCGCACCCCCCCGCATCCAGTTTGGGCCTGGGAGGCCTCCTGCACCAACCTGGTAGCCAAAACGGGGCACAAGAGGGCCATGTGCACCACCCCAAGCCCTGTTTTGCGCCTGGAAAGCCTCCTGCACCAACCTGGAAGCCAAAAATGGGTGAGTGGGGTGGGGTGCATGCACGAGAGACTTACTCAATGAAAGGCAAAAATAATCTTTCTTAAGATGTCTCAGTATGATCACAGGAAAAGCAGTCAGCATGGTTTGTTTCTTGGGACAGCTTCCTGCATTATAAAAACTCCAAACTAACAAACTGCTTTATAAGGCCTATATCATATAACTTCTGATTGTAAGAAATGGGATTTAACAACAGAAAAGTGTAGAAGTCAATTTATTAAAAAAATACATGGCTTGAGAAGAAAAAAATATAATTCTACAGGATTGTTTTAGATAGTGAAGGAAAATAGATTAAAGACAACATACTTTGTAGCAGTCATTTGCAATTAGTTGCAGAAGACTAAAGGATTCTCCTGAAGTTTCCATCTTTAGGTAGAGTTCCCAGGCTAATCTTGGTTTCTTATTCATAATATCTGCAATCAACAGAAAGTTAGAACTAGTAGAGGCATGTTGCTACACAGTGTTTAGATCTGGATAAACATATTAATCAGCAGTATTGTTCTTTACATTGGTTGTTCAGATGAGTTGAGAAGTAACATAGCCACACCGATTAAGTCAACAGGAAAATTTTAAAAAATGATTTTTAAAAAATATATGCCAACCCACAAGTTTTATATGACAATGAGCTCTAGATTATCATGGGTAGTTTCAGTTTGAGCGCACAGTAGACTGAGCATTTGAACAGATCATACATGTGAGTTTTTATGTGAAAATAGTTGCTTTCCTGATTTACACTATCAGTTGCTTCTTTCTGATCTATGAATACAATATATAATATCTATATTGGCATTAAACCTACTTCAGAATAAGTCTACATATTATGGTTAGTGGAAGTTCCAGTTGTCTACTTCTAAACATTTAAAAGGATGTGTAAACAGATACCAATGTTTAATGATAAAATACTTTAACTATATATGAGAAACTCAGTGCAAAGCAGTTCTGTAACATCATATGTATGCAGTTTTCAGTATCCTCTAAGGTCCTGCTTATAGAGCTTTTTTTAGGTGAATAGAGCAAATTTAATAATATTCCATTTACTTATTGGAAAACCTTAATATGGTACTGATAACTATTTACATAACACATAGAAAGATTTTTATAAAGTGACCCTGTCTAGAGACTACAGCCACTGATAGTTCTAAAACCAATTAAAATATACAAGCTAACAACACTATCCCCTCCACAAGAAGTTATTACAGGACCCAACGATCCATGATGATTTCTATCCCCACTCTTCCCTTTAAGGTTGTTGAGAAGACGATTGAACTTCAACTATAGAGGATCCTGAAGGAGATAGATTATCTACAACCATGGCAGTTATGGCCAAAGGATTCTTTGCAAAGGCACATCTAGTGTGGCACTTGGGCCTTATGTTAGTCACCTGTTCTCTAGAATATTTCCACAGAGTGGGATGACATCTCACACCCTGATGACACTCCGGAAGCTATTGGAGATCTGATTATTCTCTTTGGAGTGGATTGAAGAAGCTTCTTGGAAGAGAAGCAAAATGTCTTCAAGGAAAAACAAAGTCCTAACTGCCTTTTGAAAAAGCACCTTTGGGATAACATTTTCTAATAAACTATCTTAAAGAACTGGCCTATCTGCAAAGCATAAATTTCAACTCTAAACCTTGGAAAATTGGTTCTTAAAAGAATTTGTAAGAAAAGAAACTTTCTAGCTTAAAAAGTAATTAAATTTACATATACTTAATACTTAATTTCTTTTAAAACTAATTTAAGAGATGAGATTACTAGGTCAATACATATTTTATAACAGAGCAGAGTGACTCACAGCAGCGTGCTAGCCAACTGAGGTAAACAAAATCATTCTTTATTTTCTCACTTTGAATCAGGAGGAACACCTGAGAGGAAACAAAGAAAACCAAGCTTCTGTTCACATTAAATGTAGTTCTGCAATACATGCTCTCAATCAAATCAGGGTGTGTCATTCTAAAGATTCAACAGCTACCGTGTTTCCCCGAAAATTAAACCTACCCCGAAAGTAAGACCTAGCACTATTTTCTAAACCTGCCCTAATATAAGACCTACCCCGAAAATAAGACCTAGTGTAAATCTCCAGTTCCAGGAAGACTTTTCAGGGAGCAACCGTGCACCCGAAACACACCCCCTACACACTCACACCCACTATTTGGCACCATAAATATATAAGACCTACCCCGAAAATAAGACCTAGTGTGTTTTTGGGAGCCAAAAAAAATATAAGACAGTGTCTTATTTTCGGGGAAACACGGTATAAAAGTTTAAGACATGAAAATATAGTTTTCCCTTAAGTAAAAAAAGTAATTCATTCAATAATTATTTATTCAGTAATTTGCCTTATCAAAAGACCCCCCAGGATTTCTGTAGCAGAGATATAATACAAAAGCAAAGGTGTAAAAAAGGAAGTTTATAGTCCTGATATTTTATGGCTCTTTTGAATGGGAACAATTAGCAGTTTAGAAAGTTTGGATCAAAACATGTCTAAGTCTGGGAATGATTCTAGATTGTTTTTCTAAAACTCTAACTTAATATATAGACTGTTATTTAAAAAGAAACAATAACTAATCACTTAACCTTTAATCCTTACTTTGTCAAATGATAATTCAAGTTGATCTTTTTAAAAAAACTAAGCTTCAAGGAGCATAACTTTTTCATTAGAAATAGCAATAGCACTTACACTTATATACCACTCCACAGTGCTTTACAGCCCTCTCTTAGCAGTTTACAGAGTCAACAAATAAGCAAATTTCTCAAAATAGTTTTTGCCATTTTATTTGGAACATTCTGGAGCTTTTATTGAGGCATGGTGAAAGACAAATGGGACATATCTTATACTGTATGTTTTCATCCATGCATACATGCATCCGTCCTTGAAAACAGAGTATTCTTTTGCAGTTGTACAACTCATGCATAGAATTAAATTTGAAGAGGGAAACAGCAACCATAACAGCCTTTAATTTCAGCAGCAGACAATTTACTTCTATTTCCCAATATGTTACATGAATAAAATATCAGATTCTGCTATTACATTGCAATAGGTTTTTTATGTTGTCTGTAATTATGAGAAATTTTTAATTATAAATTATACTGTATTAGCAATTAATCAATCTTCCACATTCTCTTTTTGTTTTATATTTTTTCTAACTTCATATACTATGGAAGTGTGATCCCAAGACAAGGTTCAGTACAGTTCCTAGTATTAAAAAAACACATTTTGCTGCTGTCTAGTATTGTTACCTTCTGAGCATATATGCATAGGGTTATGCATATATTGAATATTTAAAAGGTTATTGCCTATTATTCACAACAACCTCCACATTCTTTAAGAAAGGATGCACAAATCCTTGGAGTTTCAGAAAGGTCAGATATAGAAACTATGATACAGAATGTAAGCAGTGAATATTTTTATACTTGTCTGTGATCTTTTCAAGAAGCAGATACATACCTCCTCAGCTTCACTAGTATTACCAGTAGCAGCTTTGGCTTGTGCATAGTTAAAGTTAAAAGTGTCATCATTATAGAAATAACTCTGGAAAATAAAGCATGTTTAATAAAGAAACAATTTAATACTTTATGACATTTAACAGGTAGTTTCTATTTTCAGCTATCATTTGTAATTGACAATACCATAGTATGTGAATTACTAGAACAGGTATGATGGATAAGTTAATAAGTTAGAACTTCTTTTGCCTTTCTTCCAAGCATATAAAATCTTGCTGTGATGTAATTTCCCATTTGCTTGTCTCCTCAAAGCAGCTATCAATCCACAATTCATAATGAATGCCTTATACAGAGAGAATGGAACATTTTTTATATACCATCACACTCCCAAAGAACTTGTAGTATATTAATTAGTATATTAAATTACCCATAATTATACTTATATAAATGTCTCCTAATAATTATATATAATCATTACATATTTTCTAAACAGCTCAGTTTTCATCCTTCCTATATGCTGGGAGGCATTGTGCAATACAGATTTCTACATGAAGCCTACTCCAGAAGGTAGGCTCTGTGGCAGAAAAGGAATGACCTAGAGAGTAAGTTCTATTTGAAGCAATCTGTCCATCAGGCCAAGTCAGAAAGGATTTTATACCTCTTTTTGCACATTTAAATTAAATAATACTTCCTCATTTTGTTATACCAAAGTTGCACTCCGCGTGAGATTCAAGGTTTTAGTTTTAACATACAAAGTCCTTCACGACATGGGTCCTCAATATTTAAGGGAGCGACTCCTGCCGATAGCGATTGCCGGCCGCCCTATGCGAGCACATAGGCAGGGACTCCTTGGGGTCCCGTCAGCGGGCCAATGCCGGCTGGCGGTCCCCCGACGAGCCTATTCTGTTGCGGCCCCGGACCTCTGGAACCAACTTCCCCTGGGACTCCGCCTGGCCCCTGACCTCCGCACCTTCCGCCATGACTTAAAGACCTGGTTGTTCAACCATTTCAGGCTGTGACCCCTGTGGGAGGGTGGTTTTATATTTTTTAAGTTTTTAGGTTTGTAATTTGTTTAATCTCTTTTAATTATTTATTGTTACTGTTTTAGTTGTGAGCCGCCCCGAGTCTTCGGAGATGGGGCGGCATACAAGTCGCAAAAATAAATAAATAAATAAATAAATAAATAAATAAATAAATAAATTAGAAGCCATAGCAAACCAGTTCAACAAAACATCTCACCTTGATAAGACTATAACATACAGTATTATATTTCTTTAGATTTTCCATGGATGAATTGATTATCAGTATATTCTCATATATTAAATAGCATAAATGCTAATTAAGAATTTCAGAAATTATAAAATGTAATCATTGCTGTATAAGTGAATGTAGATCATATTACAATAACATTTTGTCCATATTCATGCCAAGTTGCAGCCTAGGAAGAAAAATACCACTCTCCTTGTGGTGTGGAAAAAGTTTGCTTTTATGCTGAAATCTTCAGCTGTGTGGGAAGTAGAAAATATTATCAAGACATACTGGTTTAGAACACAGAAAATGGAAAGGTGCCAACTAACGTTAAGTGTCAATCAGTATGGAATGTTTAAGTACATTAATTATATTATCGAATAATGAATCATCATGTGTAGATTAACATCAGTCTTCACAAATGCATCACCCTTTGTGTACTATTTTGATCATTTCTGTATATTTTGTTAAGTGGTTTTTGTATGCTTTCAACTTCTAATATGATTTAGATACCAAATTTTTCATTCCTTTCACAAATACCAAAAATATTCTGCATGGAAAATAGAAAGTATCGATGAAATATAGCTTAGGTGAGTCCTGAAGAAAAAAATACATATGATTAACTAAGCACATTACCACATATAAAAGATCTTCAGTAGAAGAGAAGATCAGTTTCCTATTATACTATATAGTGAGTCTATGGCTCTTCGTTGTTAATTGTATCAATATTTTCTTAGTTGAGTTACAAAGTATTCTAGTAGTAGTCTCTGAAGCAGAAGACAGCTATGATCACCCTGAAATTTTGGCTTTGGCTCCCAAAGTACCTTAGAACATCCCACAGACTTATAATTTTTAATGCAACAGATGGAGAAAAGTATAAATACTTGGAAAGCATAATTATTTTCAATTAATCTAGGTTTAGTTTTTATCTTGTCTTGCAATTTCCTGGAGTAGTTATTAACATTCCACTCAAAGCAAAGCACAGTCCTGCCTTTCAGTCCCTATCCCAAAATTGTCAATTTTTCTTCATCATCGTCATAATTATGATCATGTTTAATGCATTTAATTAATTTAGAAATGGAGATTAAGAATTTTAAGAGAAAAGGACAGAGAGTCAAATATCTTTATATGAGTATTTTCAAGAGAAGTAAATGAATGAAAATTAAAGGGTTAAATACTGAACAGTCAGATTTTCAAATTGATACAAAATACAGTACAAAATCATTAAAAGCTAATCACAATGAAACATCTAATTCTGCACTAAAATATATACCACGGTTATAATATATACTTTAAAAAATTATTTACATAAAAAAGCAAATATGTAACTTCCAAAATAAAATGTTTTTGATTATAATTGGTGCTTTCTGTATAAACATGTTGATAAAACATGAACTAAAAGCTGAACTAACTTTTATTTGGTATGACAGAGGTATCCAATAAGTTAATTTTCTGTATTACTCAGGAAATGATCATGCTTAGTTGCATCCTTAGTTTTTGAATAAACTGACCCTGTGCAATTCATGAAGGAAAAATTGAGAGCTATTGTAGTTTCAGTAGAAAAGTAAGGCCTACAGTAGTTAAAAGAAAATGAGTGTTACAGGATAAGAGAGCTAGGAGATATTGCAACAACTTATTTTCAGTCATTTGAAAAAGCTAAATTCTTATTTTCTAATTATCTACTGTCAAAACAAAGAGACTATATTCACTGCATAACTACAGCCTTTAAATCTACCAGGCACTATCACCTAGTTGCTAAAAGTAATGATACACCAAATATTGTAAATTAAAGGCAACACCTAGTTTTTAATTGGGAAATGGGAAAATCAATTACAGCAGAGGTGGCATTACATACTATATCTGAGGGCCAGCCCTGGTTGCCTCCTCAGATTTTGCTCCAATGCCAGAGAATCCCTTAATGAAAGAAGATTTGGCAAGTAAAGGGACTGAATAGGTTTTCATTTGGCTTGGCATTTCATGAAAAAATAGGGCTATGCAAAGCATTTGAAAGAGATTTATTTACAATGTTTGTAAACTATCTCAATCATAAGACTCTAGGTAGTTTATAGCAAAGAAAAATATAAAGAAATAAGAGTTGCTAGGGCTAATATATGAAAGCCAATGCAACGCAGGTGCTGAACAAGCTAACACAGATTTCTATTTCACTGTCAATTGCAACAGTTCACTTTGGGCCAATCATTCTCTCTCAGCTCAACTTACCTCATAAGAGTGCTGTTATGGAGAAAAGGGGAGGAAAAACTGTATTTGCTAACTAACCTGGCTGAAAGGTGAGATATAAACACAATAAATAAAGATAAGGCTCTGACTGGCTTAAAAATAGGTCAAGTTGTTTTTTTACATATGAATAGAATAGAACAGAACAGAACTGAACTGAACAGCAGAGTTGGAGGTCTTCTAGTCCAATCCCCTGCTTAGGCAGGAAACCCTAAACAAGACAAATGGTTATCCAATCTCTTCTTTAAAACTTCATGTTGGAGCATTTACAACTTCTGGAGGCAAGTTGTTCCACTGATTACTGTAACTGTTTTGTCAGGAAATATCTCCTTAGTTCTAGGTTGCTTCTCTCCTTGATTAGTCTCCACTCATTACTTCTTGTCCTGCCCTCAGGTACTTTGGAGAATACCTTGACTCCCTCTGCTTTGTGGCAACCCCTGAGATATTGGAACACTGCTATAATGTAACCCCTAGTCTTTCTTTTCATTAAACTAGACATGCCCAATTCCAGCAACCGTTCTTTAGATATTTTTGCCTCCAGTCCCCTAATCATCTTTGTTGCTCTTTTCTGTACTCTTCCTAGAGTCTCAACATCCTTTTTACATCGTGGCGACCAAAACTGGATGCAGTATTCCAAGTATGGCCTTACCAAGGCATTATTATAAAGTGGTACAGTGGAACCTCGGGTCGCGAACGCTTCTGTTTGTGACCAAATCGGGTTCCGACCAAAAAATCCATCCGATTTTTCAATCAGTTCACAATTCAAAAATTGGGTGGCAAACAAACCTGGCCACGGCAGATTCCCTTTCCGTGCCAATTTCCCCTTCTGCGCATCCGCAGTCCGTGCAAATTTTTGTCCATGCATGCACAGTCAGTCGTGCTTGTGGTCATTACCAAATTGGGTTGCGACCATAGTCCTGGAATGGATTACGGTTACAACCTGAGGTTCCACTGTATTAACATTTCATGTGATCTTGATTCTATCCCTGTTTATGCAGCCTAGAACTGTGTTGGCTTTTTTGGCAGCTGCAGCACACTGCTGGCTCATATTTAAATGATTTTCTACTAGGACTCCAAGATCCCTCTCCCAGTTACTACTATTAATGATAAAACTGAGATTTTACCATCATAGATACCAGTATATTTATGTTTACTATCTATTGTACAGTAAAGAGACAATAGAAAGAGGCAGTTATAGAAACTTCCATGATATCCAGATTGCATCAACCACATAGTCCAATATAGATTCTAGCAAGACCAAAATTAAATAATCATTGGCACCACAGCAACATTTTCACTGAAATATTACAGATTAAAAATCACCGGATTGTCTATGACACTTGATGAAATAGCCTTCTTCTCTTCTCTAGTGTTATGTTTGTGCATAGCCACTTTTTGAAATACTAATAAACAGACATACATGAATGTATACAAGACAAATGTAACTTTTACTAACCTTCACTGAATTGAGATATATTAGGACATCATCAAACTGCCTGAGCAGAAAGAAGCAAGAAGCCATACACTGTCTCCCAGGAATAGTATCTGAAGAATAACAGCGCAAATGAGTTGAGGATAGCAAAAATGTTGGAGAGGACTTACTTTATTTGTTTTCAGAACTACTACCAGGATGCCAGAAAGCAACACGATATATATTTTTTACTTTGGTGACAGATAGGAAACAATTTGAAATTGATTAAGTCATTGTAGAAAGATACTAGAGAAAACAAACAAAAACTAAGTAAAATACTTATCTAAGTTAAAATCTTAGAATCTGCTTCACATATTAGTTTGAAGTTACTTGTGTGAATTTCAAGTTATGATTAATAAGCCCTTATAATTTGCTTTCAGAGAAGCAAAACATTCTGAACACTTTAACAATCAACACATTTGTCATAATATTAGATTTTTTAATGCCAGATTCCATGGTGAGTAGGGAAGGCTTAGGCTGCATAAAGCACCTAAGTTCTTCACCTTACTTTTACTAACTACAGAGTCCATCATAAATAGCCAGATTACAATACAATGATTCCTCCCACTTACTTTCCAGCAGGAATTAAGATGGGAGGAGGAGGGTTTTTTCTTCTTCTCAAGGGCAAAGGAAGTATGTAAAGGGAGCAGCTGTTTGAAGCTGGACCACCTTCAGAAAGTCATACACATGGATGCAACACCATGATGACCAATAAGATTTGTGTCACACTTGTGTCCTACCAAGGAAGACTGCAATTGCAAACTCACTGTATTGTTGTACAAGAAAGTAAATGATTTAAAGGCATGCCTGGCTACACTGAGGCTCATCAGGGAAAACAAGGTATTTCTGGATACAGTAAAGAAAGCAGGAGCCCTGGAAAATGAGTTCTGGCAGCATGAAACTGACAAGACCTAAAGAACCTATAGCTGAAATTATCTAGTCAATTTCAGATCTGTTGCTGGAGGATAACTAGCAGATTTCTGGATAATGGTTTCCCCCAGCATTCCAAGAACAGAAAGGGCAGAAGCTCTGGCTTCTACTGAGGTGAGGAATCCAATGGCTGTTCCAAAGAATTGCCATATGTGGTGATAGGTGACTTATTGCTGAGAGGAACTGAGGTGGTACTCTACAGACCAGACAAGGTATAAAAAGAAGTGTGTTGTCGCCAACATTCAGGATGTGATGTAGACACTGATGTAGATTTGATTAATCAAATCTATTGACCATTATTCCTTCTGCTGTTTCATGTTAGTATGAGTGAAGGTGCCAAAAAATGTCCAGAAAGGTACCAAGCAACTATGATGCAAAGTGATTGCTAGAAGCCAGCACGATTTTGTTAAAAATACATCATTCTAAACAAATCTTATTGCTTTTTTGACAAAGTGACTAGAATAATATACCATGTAAATGCTATGGATATATTTATTCCTTGTTCATCAAATTCACCAGTGATGGATGGTTCCACTATTGCCAGTAGTTGGATTTGCAGCTGATCAACTATGTTCAATGTGTGGCCATTAATGGTTCTATTACATGGAGAGAGATATGCAGTAGAATAACTCAAGTGCTTTTCAAACTTGTCAAATATGGCTTAATGAGGAAATAGAAAGAATGTGCATCAAGTTTGCAGATGATAAAAAACTGTAGAGTGGGGATGGGAAAGGACAAATTGTGAACACCTGAAAAGAGACTCAAGATTCGAAAGGGTCTTGATAGATTTGGACATCATGCCCTATGCAATATAATGCAGTCCAATGGCAAAAATGCAGGTTTCTGTACTTAAGTAACAAACACCAGATTGGCTTGGCAATAATACTTGGAAGAAACTAAGCATCCCAGTAGACCATAGATTAAGCATGAGCCAGTCTGCTGCAGATACCAAATAGTTAATATAATATTAGGCTGCATCAAGAAAAATACAGTGTCAAGATCACAGGAAGTGGTAGTTCCATTTTGCACTGCATTGATTAGAGGACAACAGGAGTACTATGTCAATTTTGAGTCACCATAATCAAAGAAGTATGCTACAGGACTAGAAAGAATGACTAGAAAAGCGGCAGTGATGATGAGGGGCTTGGAGGCTAAAGTCTATGAAAATGGTTATATGAACCAGATATGTTTAACTTACAGAATACAAGGCTAAGCAAAGACAGAACAGCAGTCTTCAAATAACTGGAGAGTTGTTATAGGGAAGAAGGTATCACTTTATTCTCCACAGCTTCCAACAGTAGAATAAGAACCAACTGATGGAACCTATAGAAGGCATAGAGATACCTTAAAGGATAGAGGGGAGATCCATTACAAGGAAACAATCAGACAAATGCCTGTTGAACCCATTCCAAGACACAAGAAAATGCCTCAGACAGGCTCCTCTTTAATCCATACAAAGATAAAGTGAGGGAGGAGGTAAGCATATTCAGACTTGTAATATTCTGTCACTATAGCTCAGGGGTCCCCAACCACTGGCACTGGGCCACAGCCTACCAGGAAGTGGGCCACACGAGTGAAACCCCATCCATGTATGTGTGGGATGTAGCACTGTGTGAAAGTATGCCTTCCAGGATCCACAGAAAAACCACTTTACATGGAACCAGTCCCTAGCATCCAAAACATTGGGGACTGCTGCTATAGTTGTTCTAATAAAAATAAATATAGCTTTAAGACCCATGTGACATTTCTTTCTCAGTCTGGTCTGCCTTAAAGGGCTGACAGGTGACCCAACTTGAAGTAAGGGGGAATTTCTTGATAATAAGAGCTATTAAGCAGTTGAACAGACTGCCTCATGGAATTATGGCTACTCCCACACTGAAGTTTTTTCAAGTAAAGATTGGAGAATCATTTGTCTGGGATGATCAGAGAAGTCATGAGCTTCCAATGTCCTTTGTCACTGGCAAATACAAACAGTAATATGCAGAAGACACGTTTTATTGAATCACATAATAAATTTAATAGAATTAATGTCTGACGAAAAAAGAACACAGTACATTTAAAACATACCACACTCACTAGCAGATCCTCCCACCAGCTGGAAAAATTGCTGAGCAATTTTCAAATGGTCTCTCTGAAAAAGAACAGTATAGAAATAGCGCTTTTATTTTACTGATGAATATTTTTCCCTTTCTATTTCCTGAATGCCTAGCTCCATTCTTCATCGTGTACATTTTGTTTTCCATTTTCTCCTCCCAAAATGTTTTGAAGTTAATGAGCATATTCAGTTATAATCGTTTTTTAATTTAAAAAAAAAACTTTATTTGTTTGAAAATAGATGAACCCAAGCATATTTCCTTTTTGTTTCTCACTAGCTCTTGTTTGCCTAAAACAGTTATAATTAACTAACATAAGAAATTTATGTAAGAAAGGCTCAAGTTAAAATCTCAATCAGCTTCCATGTTCAATTTGGCCATTTATGGATTCTTCATAAATTACTATTATCAGAAATTGTTATACTCACTGAACCCATTTCCTGTCCAAGTACTGCATTCACTACTCCCTTCAGAATATATTCCTAAAAATATTTTAAAAAATAATTAAATTATGCAATTTGTTTCCCGAAGCTTAAAGCAATTTGCAATTCCTTTATTCAGATTATAGTGCAAATACAAATCTTTATGGATTCTAATTGTATCTAGTAAGCCAAGTTAAATGTAAAAGGCACTCAAACCATTAAAAGGCTGATCAGTTGTCCATTTCATTCTTCTGCTAAAATTGTAGATGTATTCCATTATACAAACATATATTTTAAGTTGAACCACCAAGGTTCCAGAAATTTATCTTGGCATCTTCCAGGTTCTTAAAGTATACATCAGCTAAAGAAACTATTTTAAATAATAACAGTAACAATAATGAATTTGAAATAAGTGATATAATCAGAAAATGGACATATCCATAAAAACCTATAAAAGTCACTTAAATGGAACATTTAGGTCCATTGTTTTACTATAGTTTTTCATCATAAAATTTCAACACTTAAACCAAGTATATTGTATATCTTATATAGTGGTGGGCTTCAAATTTTTTAACAACTGGTTCTCTGCCCTGATGACTGGCTGGGTAGGCATGGCTGTGTGGTCATGTGACTGAGTGGGCTGTCACTTATGTTGATGGGCACTTCGTCTCACCCGCCCTCTCATGATCATGGGGATGCTGTGAAAAATGGTCATAAGTCACTTTTTTCAGTGCCATTGTAACTTTGAATAGTCGCTAAAAGAACTGTTGTAAGTCAAGGATTACCTGTACAAAAATACAAAAAGCTGCTTGCAAAAAGCTGCCCTAAATACCAGTCATTAGATTAGACATGGGGGAATACATACTGGAGATCAATGAGTCACAGCCATCATGGAAACTTAAACCATTCTGTCTGAATACCTTCCTTTTCCTCAGCAATACGTGCAACCCAGAGTTACAAACCAGGCAGGTTGCCAGAGCACACTGAGGAATTAAAATAGTTAAAATACAAGGATAACTATCAACAGCCAAGTTACTCTTGCTCATAAAGTGAAACCCTTTAGCAGAGAGGTAATTTAAGCTCTCCAGAAAGTGGGTGGGCATATTTGGGTTACAAAATGCCAAGCTAAAGAGACAAATTAACATTTTGAGTGAGGGCTAATCCCATTCTGCCTTTGTTGCTGCAGGGAATTTTGCTGCAGGGAATTTTTGCCTATGAATATAGCTATCTATCTCTTAAGTACTGACATCTTCTGTGGGCTATTAAGGAAGGTGGGGGTTGCTTTCTCCCTCTAAGAAAACATGTTTCTCTATTTTTCATTCAGGGAAATATATTCTTCCTTTTTAATATTTCTCAAAGTATTTCATTCTTCTAGGAGAGGGGTGGGTGCTAACTTTATACAATTGGTGCCCTGTTACTATGCCATATTATCATGAGAGAAAACTAAAAGAAATTGGAAGGAGGATCCATTTATCAGTGAGCAATCATGTACCTTGCCCACTCTGAAGCAATGCAAAAGACTGTACAAGAATTTAATTCTATCCTATAACATTTCAAAGATAATTTCTTCTAGTATGCAACAATGAATAAACATTTTTTTTAACCTGAGGGGTTGCAGGTTCCAGGTCTTTAATCAAGTTGTAAGCTTCCTGTACATCATCTGAAATAATATGATACAGTATATAATATTATAGTATATAGTACCATACCTCTCCCACACTTTTATTCATCTATTGACAAAAAAGATGGTAAATATTTGCATAATGTTCTTTAAGTCTTACAATACATGTGCAGTTTAAAGGCTTTTTAGCCTTTTTTTATTCATACTGTATATTCACATATTATACATAGAGAAAAGAGAAAATGCATCAAAACAGAATGTCAACTTATTTTTTCTGGATCCATAAAGAATGTATGTAATTACTAAAATGAGACATTTTATTAGAGTAACAAATCAAAACATTCGGAGAAAAGCATTTTGGGGGGATTTTATTTAATAGCACACCAGGGTCAATGTGACAATTGCAGAATAATAACAATAACTAAGATCAGCCCAAGATCAAAACATATGGTTTTGAAGTATGCTATTCAAAATAAATGTCAAGGTGGGAGGAGGAACTAGAGATTTCTTTTATTGTTATAGCTGAAGTTAGTGATGTTTGAGTTTTTGTTCCTACATAGGTCAGCTAAATTAGAAGACATTGAATAGATTGCCTTAAGCAAAAAAATTCACTTGTTCCTTTAAAAGGGACATTAAAGAATAGGACTATACAGGACTTTGTAATTGAAAGTAAAAATGTGTTTGAAGTACAGATGGCAAACATAAACATTTGTCTGCAATACCTTAAAAATTCCGTATGTTCCTCCATGGATATCCTGCTTGACATCATTTGTTAGCTCATGAAGCACCATAAATAAAAAATAGTAAGCAACTGTATTCCCCCAATAATCCTCAAAACAAAGTATATATATTTTGTATTTGGTAGAAAAACATCACTAAAAATGTGAACAGATATATAAAATATGTAAAATATATTTAGACATAAAAAATGTAAAATGAGATAGATTTTTTTCACCTTGCCGAAGATAATAAATGACTAGATTCAGTCTAGCTTCAGGAATAACATCAACCAGTGGAGGGAGTACTTGGAGAGACCCTTCCCCTCCTCGGAATACCACCTGTAAGTAGAAGTACTCACTGTATTAGTATTGTAGCAAACAAGTTACAATTTAAACCCATGCATGTTTTAAATATATTTATTGTACTAGACAGCTTATCATGAACGATGAAAATATGTCACTCATTACTCCATTGCTTTTGTAGTTTACAGATTTACATATTTACCCCAGAAATCATAGTGACATCTTTATTATTTAATGCTATCAATATATACAGCACTTTCAGACACAGCCACTATGTATACATTCCAAAACTTTGATACAGTTAATAAGAAGGAAAAAAAAGATCACACACAAGACCTTGCAGAAAGCATGGATTTTAAGGTGGGAGGTAAGAGGTGACCAAGTATATGATCTGTGAGAGAAGAGAGTTTCAAACAGCAACAAGGATAAGAAAGCAGAACTAAGAATATTATCTGACATCTTAAGATGATTGATTTAGATAAGTTAAAGTTATTAATAGGGTAATAAGCTGTAAAATATCTAGTAGCTGTAGAATAAGATGACAACAGTATATAAGGGAGGGAATGAGAAGCTAGTAAAAGAGATACAAGGAAGAATTGTGCATGGAATAAACAAATATATCTTTAAATTATTTTGGCTTGTGAAAAAAGTTAATTTGAAGAAAAAAATCATCATAAGCAGAATCATAAGAGAAAAATATATCAAGTTTACACAGTTAACATCATCTGAAAAATGACATATCTGAAAAATCACATCAAAATGAAGCTGGTGAGAATATATTATTTCTTCAAAAATACATAAGGTTTTTGAAGAAATAATGAATATTTGAACATGACAGGAAAAGAAAAAGTCAGGAATAGGCTAATGATGGTGCATGAATATGATAATCAATGTAAGCAAAATCAAAATCAAAGGCACATGAAAAAATATATAATAAGCATTGGTGTGGGTGTGTGTAATAAATGTATTATTTTCTCTTCATAAATGGGATTTCTTTTTCAGGAACTCTTCTGTGAATATAAGTGCAACATTCATAACTCATGCCCAAGCAATAAATTGCTCTTCTGGACAAGTTGACCAAACAGTACTTTCATCATGTGCATGATCTGCATAAGTAACATTAAATGAGCTACCCCATTGCTACTTACCAAGTTATGCTTAATGAGTTCTTTAGCAAATTCAAATGATGTTGAGGCACTGTCCATCAAACTTTTAAGCTCTGCCTTGTAGTTTTAAAGAAATTTAAAAAACAGACAATAGGTCGTATTATTAACAATGGTAACCAAAGGAATAAACATTTTGGTTAAACGAACATATTATACAAAATACTATAGGATTAAAATGTTTGTTCTGCATAGTATCAGGAATAATAGAAGTAGCTATACACAAACTGCAAAGAATTTGCATTTCTAAAAATAGATACTGAAATGTTATAGCAAAATTTAAACTTGGATGGAAAAATGATTTCAGAAATTAAACTATAGTAACAAAATACCTCAGCAGCTTTCCCATTGTAGAGTCGAAAATGATTACAAGCCTTTAAATTAAGAGCAATGGTACTATCAGGAACCTGTTGAAGGTAAACAGCTAGCACCTCTTGAGAGACATCATAGTAATCCAACTTGTAGTAACACAAGGCCACATATACATTGAGAGCCAGATATTCCCTGCCAAATGAAAGTTCATCAGCATATTAATATAATTACTGCTTTATGAAATTCAACTAAAATTCAGTGATATAAAATTTAGAAAAGCCCAGTATATAAATCAAAGTATTAAAAAAATACTCTAAATATCCAGCTCCCTTCATTACTACTTCAAAGAGCCTTGGTGGTTCAGGCTGTTAAATGCCTAGCACTTAATTCCAGCTGCCTGCAATTAGTGCAGGCTCGAATCCCACCAGGCTCAAGGTTGATTCAGCCTTCTATCCTCTCAGGGTAGGTAAATTGAGGACCCAAGATTGTTGGGGGCAATAAGCTGATTTTGTAAAAATGCCCCTTAGAAATAAGCAGGCATATACAATGAAATGAAGGCTATTGCTGAGCGCATTGGGTTATATCCCAAAAATTGTAAGCCGCCCTGAGTCTCCGGAGAAGGGCGGCATATAAATATGAATTTTTAAAAAAATTACTACTTCAATGAGAATCAGAACGGCACAAGGTATTAATAGCTTTATCTTGCTACAAACTGTGATAAAGTAAATGTATATGGTATAGGTGTGAAACTCACAGCTAATGGAACACTAAAATTGTTGCCCAGTATCCTGGGCATATAATTTCACATTTGTTTAAAAAAACAAACATCAGAAAAAAACATGGACACTGCAGTATAAATTTATATTATGTTGTTTCTAACTGATCAAGAAAAACAATTTGTAATTATAGTGGATAACTCGCTGAAGATTGATATAATGTGCAACACCTGTGAAAAAGCTGTTTTCCGTAAAAAATTCATGAGAAAGGAAATGAAAATAAATCTGTCAATTATTTGATAAACAAATGGCTCTCTTGAGAGACTCAAGATAGTGGAACACAGTGTTCTCTCCTCCACTGGTTTCTTCATACAAACAACTTCATAAATAAGTCTCCATGGTGGAGAAAGGATTTGAATTTGGGTCTCCCCTGTCCTAGCCCAACATCTTTGAAGTACTATGCACATTTTGGGTCACTGCAACAGGGGTGGGAAAAATACAGGAAAAAAGCAATCAAAGTGACCACAGGGCTCAAATATCTTTGAGACTCTTAGCTTGAAGAAAACATAACTGAGTGAAGATTGAATCAATGCATATAAAAATGCTGAGCATAGAAAGAGTAAACCGGAAGAAGTTTCTCTTTCAAAACTAGGATCAAAAGAAAACATTTCTGCATAATTGGTTTTTGTAGAATTCATTAACATAAGACATAGGCCTGGCTATTAGTTTGGACTGCTTTAAAAGAGGAAAATTTATAAATATTATATTTATCAAAACTGTTCGGCATGGAGACTCAGTGTTCACTATTTCAATGCTTCCAGATACAAATACAAAGAGAGCTATAGCAAGAGAAGTGTTTGCTTTCATTTCCTATTTGCAAGTAATTTGGAGGGATTTAGTTGGTTACTATGATAAACAAATTGCTGGCTTAAAAAAATCTTGATTTCATCCAGCTTTTTTTCTATTTTGTAATTTTAACAAGATTCAGTAATTATTGCTCCTGAATAATTTGCAGCAGATTGCCAAGGATTTCTGATTTCTATCTGCTTAACAACTTCAAAATGATTCTCTCCCACAACAAATTAAACTATTGTCATGAAGAAAGACTGTGGCAATTCAGATTAGATATTTAGGTAGAAAGTTTACTCCATTCCTTTCTGGCCCTTGATGAATTTGGATTTTAATTCTCGTCTTTCTCTTTTTTAACCAGAATCTAATTTAAACAGGAAAAAACCCCACTAGATTGAAGTATGTCCTGCTAGAGTTATCCAATTATTTAAAAATTATTTTTAAATCATTTAAAATTTGCACAAGGTACAAATATTTAAAAAATGTTCATAAAAAAATAACAGCCCCAAACCTAATCACATATATCTAATATGAATCTATAATTGCACCTTCATGAGCATTTTTCCTTAAGTGTTCACATTCCCTGCATGTTTTGCTAAACTCCGAAGTCACTACTGGATCAAAAATTTAAAGAAGATTTTACAGTAACATTTTAAAGAAAGATCTCAGAAGGCAATATTTAAGCTCAGCAAAAGATAGCTAAAACACTGCAAGATCGAAAAGCCCTATGAAATTATTTGTTTTAGTCTTTCCCACTATCTGTTAAACAGATAGAGACAAGTTGAACCAACCTGTTATCAAGCAGTATTCGTTTGTAGATATCAATAGCTTCTTGATAATGAGATCGCATATAGTGTATAGATGCTAAACTAAGCTGGTCTTCTGTTATATCCTGCAAATTCTGATGGAAGTTCATCAGTTTCTTCTCATCACCAAACTAAGAAGGAAATAAGATTTAAAGACAGAGACAAGTGGATGCCTTACACATATTCTAATACTTTGTCTGCTGAAAATAATATTTAGCCATATTTCTCCTCTACCATCTTTCATTAGAAACCAATAATTTTTCCAGAGTTCAGGCAGTCTACAAGAGTCATTTATTTCTTAGTTATCTTAAATCTTGTCACCATGAAACTTTCAGGCTTTTGTCTTCTGTGCTTAGTTAGTACTTCAGTTTTTCATTTCATCATTCTACCTAGAGAACTTCTTTCTCACTTAAACAAGCCTTTCAGAATTTGAATAGCAAGATGAAGGTGTAAAAGTTGCTGTGTTTTTATGAAGTGGCAATGCAGCTCAGAATAGCATTATGAGTATGTATATATTATTAAGTTGAGCAAAAGTAAATAAATTAATTGTAGCAGAATCTCCATGGTACAGAGAAATATAGTGAATGGTATTGGTGTCAACTAGATTTAGTTAGTTCCAAAAGTGCTTTTTCAGGAGGCAACTGGACTTTCTTGTTGTTTTTTTTAAAGACGTGCTCCTACAGAACCACAGACTACAGGAACCAGAAGCACTACTCAGGTGACCCTGAGGACACAGATACACCTCCAAGTGGTTCAATCACCTGCTAAAAGGATGCAGATTAGGAATATAAACCTTTCCATTCCACATTATCCTGTCAGAGCTGAAGAAGCTTCTTGGATGAGAAGCAAAAAAAGAAAAAACAAGAAAGTCCAGTTGCCTCCGGAAAAAGCATCTTTGGGATAACTATGACCTGGATGACTGAGAATCTCTACAGGCTTTTAGATTTAGTTAGGTTTCCTTTCCCCACCCCTTTCCTCTTATCTCTAACATCTTCTGCTTCCTTTTTTTCCAAGTACCTTGCATTACACTGCTTGCTCTGAAAACAAACAATATGATGGGTATTTACAAGATTTTAAGGGGCACATGATGGGAACTCAATTTCAAAATACTTCAGCTACTTCCAAATCTGATTTAATGTTTTGAAATACATACCTTGTGTGCTAGATGGAACAACATACGATTCTGAAGTCTACTCTTGGGAGCTGAAAACAAAATTAATACCTAGGTTTTGAAAATTATTAATTCATATGCCTCATTTTCACGGTGCAACCAAGCCCCCCACTCATTTCCCGAATTTATTGCCAGTAAATATATATAAAAAAGCAACCTTAATTATCAGACTCACCTTTCAAAGCAGCCTGTTCAGCTTGTGTATACATTCCCAAGAAGAAGTAAGTGCATGCTAGATTCACCCACACATCAGGTTTGCAGGCAGATCCCTTGGTTAAATCCTCATACTCCTTAAATAAATAATAATTTTTGATACAGCCTTGCTTTATCAGATAAATTTATGCTTTATTTCTTCTTATAACCCAGCCAGAGCACATAAGAACTGTAAATAAGTAAAAAAAAATATAAACAGAAATGACTACCATGTCCAATGTAGATATATTTCAGCTATCATTAAAATTTTGAAAAAGCTGCACCCTTTTAATTGCAGCTACTTTTAGTGCTTTCCAAAATAATTTCTACAAGTGTATTCATACACAGCACTTTTGCTCTATTAGAAGTACCAATGGAAATGTTTTATGTGCATGCACATGGACAAAGAACCTGGGAAAACCTGAAAGTAGTTGTATGGTATTGCTTGGAAGATGCTACTACTTCTGCAGTTTAATAAGAAAAACTTCACTCTTATTAATCTGCTTTGCAAAACATTTGTTTAAGTGCTTTGCATAGCCCTAACTTGGTACTACTATAGTTTTGTTCTACAATATTTAAACATATATTCAACTAGATGCAAGCCTTTGAGATACTGATATTTTATCTTACTTATTCTGGTCCATGAGATACATTACAGCCTTAAATTTCATTCTTCAGAGATAGTAAATTTGAGGAACAATGTTACATAGTGTCATAGTGATACAGTCATGTGTAAATTAATTCCATTTTCTCTTACAATGATTCTCTTGAAATATTTTCTTCATAAAACAGAATTTTGAAAAATAGCACATCATAAATGAATGCATTTTATTTCATAAATAAGCCAAAATAATAAACTATATATAATTTATTCACTAGGCTTCTGGACACAAAATATTATAATCAGTATTTTTGCTTTTATATTACTTTGAGGAACATTTACATGTAATCCTCCACTTACAACAGTTCACTTAGTAACTGTTCGAACTTACAACAGCACTGAAAATAGTGACTTATGACCATATTTCACACTTATGATCATTGCAGCATCTCCATGGTCACGTGATTTACATTTGGATGCTTGACAAATGACTCACATTTATGACAGTTGCAGTGTCCCAGGGTCATGTGTTCACCTTTTGCAACTTTCTGACAAGCAAAGGCAATGGGGAAACCAGATTCACTTTACAACCATGTTACTAATTTAACAACTGCACTGATTCATTTAACAATTGTGGCAAGGAAAGTTGTAAAAGGGGGGTATCAACAAAATTCCCCACCATGCAATGTAAATTTTGAACTCAATTGTAGTCGTAAGTTGAGGACTACCTGCAACTCATCCTCATTCTTACAAATTTAAAGGAACATCCTCCTTTTCAGGACAAAGAACCACTACCTCACCTCCAGTGCTCTCTTGTAGTCACCCAGATGGAAAGCACAATATCCAATCCAGAGATCTGCATCTTCCTCCTGTTCTCCAACCTGACGCTTAAACTTGGGAAAAAGGGAGAATAAAAATTAAAGTGATAACCAACTGTGACCAAGTTCATATAATTTTTAATTATTTTAAAATGACAAGTTTATAGATTGCAGCCATACAGTTTACACTAACCATTTAGGCAGTGATGGGGCTTTAATTTAGATACTCTCAAAAGTCTGTATATATGAAGTTCATGTATAAAAGAAGGGCTTGCATTTAAATTAAGTAATTAGATGTTTACAAATATTTAGACAGACAGTTTTTATGACTGGCAGGCAGAAATGTATTAAGGTGATCATGCATATGTGATTATTGACTAGCAACACCACAAATATGTCTAAGATGATATTAAGGTCATCGGGTCTCCATATGATCAATCTATCTGTCATTGTCAGTTAGGCAGTACTCATTAGCTCATTAAACCACAATATGAGTGAAGTGCAAAGTGTGGTTACAATACATTCACTCCAACTTTGCTTTTTTCATTGCAAATAGGTTTTTTTAAAACACTGTAATTTGATTATGCATAGTGTCTGCATGTAACTAGTATAATGAATTGTTGACACACACAGTTCATGATGCAAACTTGACTGTTTTGTATTTACATCTTAATGTATTAATCATAGAACTGAAGAAAACAAGCTAGGAATTTATAAACTAATAAATTAAATAAACTTAATCCTAATTTGTTCATATGCAATAATCATATTCTCACATTCAGAAGCCACACTAAACTATCCATATATGCACAAGCATATTGCTCATTCATGTTGCAATTCAATAATATTGCTTCTGTTGCATTGCTCTCAAAAGGAATAAACTTGTAGAACAACTACTGCATTAGCTTATGGCCATGTTCACACATGATACACTAGGAATTTGGGCTTATTACAAACTGAACAAGCAGTTTATCCTACCTTCTCCAGCAAATTAAGATGGTTGCTATAAAATCCTAATTCCTAAATTGATAAAGTCATTATAAAGTACCATCTTGTTCATAATCTTGTGATTTAGATACTATGATACAGTAGTTTCTTTATTACTGGTAATACCTCATCATCAGTCTATTTACCAGCTATAATGGCTATATTTAATTTATAGCAAGGAGGATCAATTGTAAACTGTGGATTATCCAGGACCACTGTATAAAGTGGTTAGATTCTAGATGTCAATAGGGATTCTCAGTCATCCAGGTCATGGTTGTCCCAAAGGTGCTTTTTCAAGAGGCAACTGGACTTTCTGGTTTTTCTTCGAAGACTTTTCTCTTCTCATCTGAGAAGCAAAACATCTTTGAAGAAAAACCAGAAAGTCCAGTTGCCTCTTGAAAAATTACCTTTGGGTTAGACTCTGGATTTACTTCTATTTTGCAGAGGTGATATTTGCCACTCTGGAAAATAAGAGAAGCAAAAAGCAGGGATGTTCTCAGTCTGAACTGATTAAAGTAGCAAGAAGGTGGATGGATAGCTTTCCTTCCTTCCCCCTCAACCCCAAAAGCACTGATCTGTTCCGAAAGAAGTCTACACAAATATGCTAGCAAATAATCCAGAAGCGGCTGCAGCAACTTCACTCGCAGAAGTCTCGTCGCGCCATATTCCCCAAATGTATCCCTAGTACCTCTAAAAGGGCAATGGCCCCAGTGAAATCTCGCTGAGTTAATAAATCTTCCAGCTGCGGCAGCCGTTTGCCTTTCTTTCTGCGCTTATCCGCTGATTGAGGCCCGCCTCCAACAGCGGGTTTCAGCCGTGAGAGCATCTGCAAAAGTGACAGAAGTAAGAACAAGGTAAAGGGAATAAATAATAAGGCCTCCGCTAGTCTTTTTCGCCCTTTCGTCTCTTTAGAAAAGCCCCTTAATCTAGCCTTATCCGATTCGCCTTGTCCCTCACCATCTTGCCCACAGGCCTGCTTCACAAAAAACAACGGTCGTCCGTTGCTTGTGCTGCCTCACCAAAGTCTCTGTTACCTTGGCAACCGCGCGAACGGAGGTAGTTAGGGTAAGGCAATCTGGCCTGGGAGACAGCAACAAAAGACCGGGCGGCAACTGCGAGTAATACTTACAGTTCCGGCGGCTCTCCGACAAAATAGTTTTGGGAAGAATCTCAGAAATCCAAGAGCTTAAGTGACGTGAAGAGGCGTGTACCCTGTCGTGGTTTAGGAGGGCGAAGAAAGGAGAGTCCCAGTTCGACGGGAAAGCTCCGTTTTCACGAAGTGCTGACTAGCTGTACCTTGTCCAGTAACACATTTTTGCAAGAAAAACCACTGCGGTAGGCATTTCTGTAGAGTTGCTGCTACAACTGACTCCATGGGTTGGATAATGGTTCAGATATCATCACTCAACAAATATTGTTTTTACTTACTACAATATAGAATAATCGCATATTTATTTGGAGACAGCTAGGTAGACTTGTATACAGTTATAAGCGTCACATTTATATTTTCATATTAAAACAAAATAATACTAATTCCCAAACAATACACAATAAGCATCTGAGGAGGACATGAAGGCAAATGACTTAATGTGTTGTGATCTGACACAAAGTCTGTGACTTAACATATTTCCAAATGAGTAGGACTAAA
Source organism: Naja naja (assembly GCA_009733165.1). Classification (NCBI taxonomy): domain Eukaryota; kingdom Metazoa; phylum Chordata; class Lepidosauria; order Squamata; family Elapidae; genus Naja; species Naja naja. Next base: position 20,502,234 of record CM019154.1, on the reverse strand, counting down.
AAAATCATTATATTGGTATTATTTTCAGATACCTATGGTCCAAATGTTTTACATTATTTAATTGCACCATTACTGCATACATAGAATAACATTTTATGAGCTTATGAGCAATTTATGGAAGTTTATGACAGAAATCATATTACAATTTTATACATGACTTCTTGGAAATAAATCTCATTGTTTTCAATTAAGTGTATTCCCTAGATCAGTCTGAATTAAATTATATTCTTTAATGAGTTACCATACAGTGACAGTGATGATTTATTCATGTGTGCTTATTAAAGAATGATGCCTGATTTATGTACCGCGCTGAATTTGTCATTTCAACAAATGCAAAAAAAAAGATATTTTGGAACCATTAATGAAAAATGTCTCTTCATTTAAGATACTAGAAATATCAAGAGCAGTAATGTTTTTTCCTGTGTTTTCTGTTTTCACAATGATTGCTGCCTAGAACTGAAGAAATAGGTAGAATATAACTATTTTAATAAATAAATGTTGTGGTCCCAGATTCTTTTCTCTCAGAGATAATTGCAGAGCAAAAGGGAAATCTATAGATATTCTTTATGGCTAAGTTAAAATGCTGTCTACCATCCCTTTGCCAGGCAAACATTATACTGGTATTAAATTTGTTACCACAATTCTACCACAAGCAAGATTGCAAATGTGTTATCTACAATGTATATTGTACATTTAATGACAAAGATGATGGATTCTCTCAGTTTTGTTGTACTGTGCTACAAAGTATCACCAACTGTGAAAAAAGAAAAAAAATCTAATTTTTGTCTTTCATAAGGGTTGTGGAGGAGACAATTTTTGCCAGATGGCTAGACCATTAGATTTTACAGTGGATTTTCCACATTACATAAGACCATTACACTATGTTTATTGAAAAGGAACATTGGTAAAGCACTTCAGCATACCAATGCACTAAATGAAAAGGAGCCAGATACAACTGTTGACAGAAATGAAGAAGAACATGGTGAAATAGATTGGTAATATTCAACATATACTATATGTGGAATATATCTTGAGGAATATATATTGGATTAGAAGGTAGGTGTAATTTTAAAATTGAAACAAGAAATATTAGTTACTTGCATTGTGCTGACAACACTACATACTCTGATAGTTATAATGCAATGATCTGCAAGCTTTAATTATGAAAGTAAAGAAGCATAATAAAAAATATGGGACTAAGCTTAAATATAAAGAACAGCAAATTAATGATAGGTATAGCACCCATCGCTAAAAATTGACAAAGAAGATACTGAAGCAGTGAATATTTCTTACTTTTTAGGATCAATTATAAAAAGTAATAGAGCCAGGTTTTGGGTGTATTAGTTAAGGCTAGTAACTAGAGTCCATGAGTTCTAGTCCTGCCTTAGAAATGAAGTCAGCTGGGTAACTTTATGCCAGTCACTGTCTGTTGTAAGAAAGAGGCAGTGGCAAACCATATCTGAAAAACCTGGCCAAGAAAACTGCAGGGACAAGTCCAGGCAGTCACCTGGAGTAAAAAAAACAGACTTGAAGGCACATGTGAACATGCACGTACACACTCACATGGCATTGACAGATAAGTGATCAAGAATGTGTTGCAGCGTAGCCCTTGGTAGAGTAGCAATGAAGGCTATGGAGAAGTTATTCAGATCCTGGAATGTGGTTACTGTGTACTAACAAAGATCAGAAATAGGCAGACAATAGGCATTGGAGAACCTGGCTGTCTGACCCAGGCAATTGGGTCAGGTGGATAGATTAAAAACCATTTTGCTATTGCTGATGAGTGTGTTGACTATTTATTTTTGGGTTCCAGGGGTTATATTTGATAGGTTTTATAATCTTTTAAGCTGCCCAGAATCTCTTATGTGAGATAGACAGCGATATAAATGAAAACAAATTATAAAAGCACAGCGTCTTTTCTGCCATAGTTCAGCAGTATTAATGACAGCATGGCAGAGGTGCTATTCAGCAGGTTCTGGTGGAGAACCAGTAGCGGAAATTTTGAGTAGTTTGGAGAACCGGAAAATACCACCTCTGACTGGAGATTTTACACTATCCTTCCCCTGCCATGCCCACCAAGCCACGCCACAGAACGGGTAGTAAAAAAAATTGAATCCCACCACTGCCATGGAGACTCATTGAGGCAAAGTCTTAAGGATAATCAGCGTAGAGCTAATTTGGAGTAGGAAGCAAAGAGTCGTTTTAGAGATTATCTGGTTGTTTTCTGGAAATAAATCTTCCTGGACAGGAAATGGCTTGTGAACAATTCTAGGGACCAAAATAATTTTCTGTCATATTTCTGGAAAATTATCAAATCACCACTAGAATATACTGTTATGCTAGTTTTACCATGTAAAATGATGCCCCAACAATCATCACAAAACTTTAAAAAAAATCTCTGCACTGCTGTTTACTAGAAAGTCTATTTTGTACATTTCTAATATGTAACATTTTCTAATGCAAAAGTAAAGCATAAAAGACAATGCAGAGTTTCTACAGAGTAATAAATGTGATAGAATATCCATTCAAAGTGAGGGAAAGATGGAAGATCAAACCAATTCACCACCTGCATGCACTTTTCCCATCCTCCACTGTTAATAAACTTTGGGAGCAAAAACATCTACCCCCATGAAGAACTAGAGAAGAAAGTTAAAGAATTAGGAGCATAAGTGGTATTTTCATCTATACTTCCAACAAAAAGTCAATATCCAATGAGATGGATTTTAGAAATGAATCACTGGCTTAAAAACTGGTGTTGTCAAAAGAACTTTGGTTTCCTAGACCATGGTCTGCATCAGTGGTGGGATTCAAATTTTTTTACTACTGGTTCTGTGGGTGTGGCTTAGTGGGCATGGCAGGGGAAGGATACTGTCAACTAAAAAGATGCTCCTTTGGTCTTTTTAGCTGCCAGAAAAAGGGAGTGGGGGGAAACATTGCATTCCTTAAGTGCCTAGATATTCACCTGGAGTGCAAGAAAATTACTGGAGAGTATGATTGATGACTCTTGGGGATGTATGTGTCCCATTGGAGAATACACATCCAGGGGGTGGGGAGAAGACCAGGTCAAAGGGGAAATGAATGATGTAATTTAGTATCGGCTGCATCCAGCCAACACCAACATGTCCAATTCTAATAAATCAATTTTCTTTTCTCTGAGATGCAGCTAGAGACTTATGATTTGAATGGGGGTGGATTTGTTGGAGACCTGACAGCTGCTGTAAAATCTCCAGTCAGAGGTGGTATTTGCCGGTTCTCCGAACTACTCAAAATTTCCGTTACCAGTTCTCTAGAACTGGTCAGAACCTGCTGAATACCACCTCTAGTCTGAATTACCTACATGAAGGGCTACTGGGAAGGGTTGGACTGAACGTCACAAGAACTGGAAAGAATATTTTTGGAAAACATCTGGCTCATATCAGAAAAGCTTTAAACTAAAATTGAGGAAGTTGGCTTTGTTTACTGTTGGAGGAATGCTGAGGGGAGAGTAGCTGCAGCGAATCATGGATAATTTATCCCCTACCCTGAAGGGCTTATGGACACCACATTTCTTATCTGCATAACTTTTATATAGCTCAGCTGCTTTGTCCAATGCCTTTCTAAGATTAGTCCACAAACTCTATAGGGATCCCCCAAAGCTTTGGGTCTCCCTAAAGGAGGAGGCCAGAGTAACTTGCATAGGGGGAGGACTCCTGAGTGGGTGGACTGCTGGATGGGTGGTGTTTATGAAAAAGACATAAAAGCAGCACTGGTAGGCAAAGTTCCTAATTCCAAGCAAAAACCACAAGATAACCAATCACATAAGGAGGTAGGGTGTAAAGAGAAAGAAGAAGAAAAAGAAAAAAACACAATGGAGTAGAGAATGATGGAAAGGAAGAACCCAGTTACAAAGAAGGAGATATAAGAAACATACCCAAGACTCATAAAGGACTCAAATGCCTATACATGAACACTCAAAGTTTAGGGAATAAACAGGGTGAACTTGAAGTACTTAGTACATGAAGGCATATATGATTTAGTTGCCATTACTGAAACTCATAACTGGATTGTACTGATGGAAGGATATAAAGAAGAGGTGTGTTATATATAAAAGATCTCTACATCTCTACAGAAATCCACCAAACCAAGGATGAAAACCTCCTAGAATCCATATGGGTCAATATAAAAGGAAAAAAGAATGACATTACTATGGTGTATACAAATAGTCCTTGACGTATGACCACAATTGAGCCCAAAATTTATGTTGTTAAATGAAACATTGTTAAATGAGTTGTTAAGTGAATCTTACATCCTCATTGACTTTGCTTGACAGAAGGTTGCAAAAGCTGTTCTCATGACTCCAGGACACTGCAACCGTCAAAAATATGAGTCAGTTGCCAAGCATCCAAATTTTGATCAGATGACCACAGGGATACCGCAATGGTTGTAAGTGTGAAAAATCGTCATAAGTTGCTTTTTTCAGTGCCATTGTAACTTTGAATAGTCACTAAACAAACTGTTGTAAGTCGAGGAATATCTGTACTATAGACCACCCAAGCAAACAGAAGAAATAGTTGAGCGATTTGCTAAACAATTAATGAATGTATGTAGGAAACATATCACAGTAGTAATGGGAGACTTTAACTACCCTGATATCAACTGGGAAACAAATAGTACAGAAGTACTGGTTAGTTGTAGTTCAGATAGTTCTAAACTGCATCTTTTAGAAACTTGCTATTTGGCTTGGAAAAACTGTGTGGAGTAGAGATAACTGTAGACAAGACCGTTGTAAATATTTTTTAAGAGCTAGGTCATGGAAAATCATTTTCATTTGCTCTATTTTGAAACCTTGGGTTGTTACACAATTGATGTTAAACTTCCTGTTTCTTTGTTCAGGAATAATCTCTGAAAGGTAAGAAATATAATACTTGTTTTATGAGACATCTCATAGTTTGTTTATATTTTAAAACACAATTTAATGGTACAATCAATCATAATATATATGTATTAGGAGGAAGTACACTTTTAAAAATAAGACTAAAATATTATATGTGAAATCGATTAACATGAGTGTTGCTTTCTTTACTTTTATATTAGTAACAGTAAAATGTTGACCATAGATTTCCAGGGGAGATATGAATTGAAGACAACTCTCTGAATGTGGAGCCAATGACCATGGTGAAGACCAAGAACCACTGAAGAGAACAGTTTCTTGGAAGAGTTTCTTAGAACTTCTCCAGCTAAGGAGAGGATAGGACATTTTCTCTGGATAACTGCCATAGTTATCACAAGGGGGTCACAGGACAACCGTTTTCTGTGGTTTTAAATGCTAGGAGACTTCGGCATCAGCCATCTTTTTTTAACAGAGCCTGTTAAAGGATACCAAGTTACGATTCTTGTTGATTCCCAATTAAGTTGCAAGCAGGATTGATGTGAAGTGTTTCCATTGTTTGCAGAGCTTTGCAGCTGTTCCTAGCTGTTCCTAGCTGTCCTTAGCAAGGAAGCAGGAATGAAATTGACAAGAATATTACTAGTTCCTGCTTCTTTTTGTTGTAAAAAATATCCTTCTGGGTTCAGTTCCAAGTGGGGAAAAAGACACTGGAAACATGGAGGTTGTTTGGAAGGTTTAATGGTGTACTGGACCACATGGCCTGGAGCTCCAGAAAAGGATGATCACATGCTTCAAGGTGAGAAGAGATCAAGAAAAAAGGACTGAGGTGCTGAGAGTGCCTAGGTTTTATACCCTCTGTTGGGATTTGAAGTGGAGCTTGTATTCTAATTGGTTGTCAGGCTCCCATGAGGGGCAACTCTGTAGGCTGTCCTGAGTTCCAGGCTTAGTTGAGGCTTGCCGGATGATTTATGCCCTTAAAAGGGCTTTTGGCAATTGCTATAGCTTTACCTGGAGATCTTTTTTATGTAAAGTATTCTGGCCCAGGCCTTAATGGCCCACCCATTAACAAAGGTGGGGGGTAGGATTAACAAAGGTGAGGGTGAGCTTCTACTTCTGAGGTGAGTTTCTGTTTCTGAGTTTCTACTCTTTTTAGAGGAAATATTCTGCCTTTTTAATATTTCCTAGGCTATTTCAATTTTCTAGGAGAGGGTGGGTGCTAACTTCCTACCCTTTTGTCAGGGGACTAACTTTGTATGCAAAGTCTCAGGTTGCTTGGGTCCTTCGGGTTTTATGTTTGGAGGATTGCTAGATGGATCTTTTTTCTTTCATGTGGAATATAGAGAGGGAATTTTTGATAACTGACTCTTTCTCTTAGCTAGGCAATCTTCAGCATAGTGTTATTCATCTACAAAAGGTATTTAAAACATATCCCCCCCCGTTTCTACTTTTTATAGCGGCGTACAGCCTTGAGTACCTTATTGCTGGCCTATTATCCTTTTATTATCATTACTTAGAGACAGAGGAATGGTGACAGGGTAACTTGGCAGTTTCTCCTTAATAAGGGTCCGTATCTCTGTTTTTGCAAATGACCAGACAAATAGATACTTAGATTTGAGGGCAATAACATTTATTAAATTTCTTTCTTGCATGAAAGGCCAGTTTAAAATGGTTACCGAGAAATTAAGGAATGGCAATTCACTAGGGTGGAAATGCCTTTAGACCTTACTGTCTAATTGCTTATAATAATGCAATAGGTTGGGTTACTTCTATATATATTTTGGATTTTGGGATGTTTGTTTTATACAATTGATCTGAGGAATACCATAATCACAAATGCAAATAATCCAGTACAACATATGACTTCTATGCTGATAGATAGATAGATAGATAGATAGATAGATAGATAGATAGATAGATACAATAAGATGTAATCATATACAGCCTTCCCTTGTTTTATGCTATGATTATATTTCCCCAAAACCTTGCATAAAGTGAATTTGCATAAAAGAAGATAGTGGGGGGGGATAGAGTTGTGGAATATGGTGTAAAATTTTGTAATCCAAATGAATTTACAGTGTCCTTATAGTTAAAAGCTTCCCCTAGGGCTGTGGATCATTCAGCTTTGGCACATTGCAGTATGACAAAGATGTTTCTAACACTTTACTTTTTCAAGGGCCTTCTTTGGACAAGAGGACATTTGCCATTTTAACCTCATAGTAAACAGTAATGGCTATTGCAGGCAAATAAGTATAATTAGTGGGAAACAGAATGTACAACTAGAGCAACTTCATAACACGATGGTAAATGCATGAATAAGAACAGAGATGGGTCTGATGGGGGAAAATGTCTTGGCATATTTCTAGACCTTTGGCGCAAATTGACTAAGTTGAAACAAATCACATATTAACCCCTTTCCTCCCTTTTTTCTTTTGTGCAAAACAAATTAGCATAAGCCAAGGGAAACTGTATACACATTTTGGTTCTTTGAAAATGTCACTGGATGAAAGAGAAAAAGGGTGGAAGAATATAATAAGCAAAATATTTTGACAAAGCAGGATGCAAATATGAAAAAATGAAAATAAAATCTCAAAACAAACTACAGTTTTTATTCAGTATCCTTCATTTAAGAGGCATTATGACTTAGAATGGCAAGTTCAGCAGCCATTGTGCTCTGCATTAATGGGCTTTTAAATCTTATGTCAGGGTTTGTTTGTTTTAAAAAACTATTGTTATTGGCTCCTTTTCTTTTTTCTTGTGAATCATATTGAATGCTTATCTGGTGAGGTGTGGCTAATGTCTCAGTTTATAGCTTACATGTTCTCTACAGCAAACATGAAAAATAACCTTTGGTCTCTTCCCATCTTCATGAGTTCTGCTCCTGTTAATTGTTCACAAACAGAGGTGACAGGTAAGGCAGATGGGCGTGGAGTGAAAAAGAAGCACCGAAAAGAACAGAAGGACCCATTTTAAAAAAGGAAAGTTGAACAGAGTACTGGACATAAGGCAGATATTCCTGCTTAAAATACGCCAAGTGCCACTACAAAGTATAATAAGGCAAGAATGATGTATCAGTTTGTGGGAACATCATTTATCTTAAGTCAGCTGCTGTGGCACACTTGTGAAACTAGTTGTGGGGAAGATGAATATGTGATCAATGTAATGATGCTAAATGACTCTGACTATCCAGTGACATCAGAGAATTTAAAACCAACTATAGAACTGGGGCTTGGACTAGTGAATAAAATTCTGAAAGGTAAGGATGTTAATTGCATTGTTCTATAGTTTTCCGTACTTGCGAAACCTTTAGCTATCTATAATTGATCAATATAGTTTAAACCAATGCTGTCTTAACAGCTTTTATGTGGGTTCAGGGTTGGTTTTAATGAATCATAATTCATAATATTTTTCAAAATAATATTTATTTTAAAAATAAGCTTTTTGAAGCATAACATCAAAATACAATTTATTTAATCTAATATGTTTAGTAATGTAAAATATTTAATGTAGTAAAATGTTAATATTTGGTAATGATACAAGAACAGCTTCCAGATTACAGCACAGTATGAGAAATATACAGGCATACCTGCTAATTTCTTTTCTCAAATTTATCTCACTGAGAATGTAATTCATGCTGTTCTTTCATGGAGGATCTAACAATTTTTCTTTCATGGGATATCAGTTGTAACTGATCTTACAACTACTGTATTAAAATGGAATATCTCTCAATATCAAGACTGCTTGTTGCATAGTGCTTATGATAGTATGTTAATAATGTGGAAGAATACTATTTATGATGGGAATTTAATTCCAAATATTAGGAGAAGAGCAGTTTTGGGAACTTTGGTTGAAAAATTTGCAAATAATTCTTTAGACATAAGCATTTGTCTTAAATACTATTCATCTATTATTTAAAATAAGACTAACAGCATTCAGGTTTAAATTATATTCAGCTGTTCAGTTGAAGACAGTTCTTCTGCAACCGAAGCAAATCCTGCTACTTTTCAAAAGAATGAGACAGAAAGTATAATAATAATCATTTTCATAGCATACCACTAGAGTTCAGTTAAAATTCCCATATTCTATTCCATTTATTTCAAATATAGAAGATCTACAATGTATGTATATATAGTGAAGACACCCAATACAATAAAAATAACTATAAATCCTTATTAAAATCATTGTGTTACATATTATTTTATTGAATTATTTTACAGTTCAGTAGATTTTTTTATCATTTAAACTTTATTTTACAATTCAGTATTCTATTTGAATTTTTGTTACAGAAAACAACATGACTGTCAAAGTAAATGCTACATATGATGTGTTCAACACATCTGTCTATTCCTCACAAGGGTGCCGCAGTAGCACTTGTGAAGGTGTGGCATTTGTTAGACAACTCAATGTGAGTATGATGAACTTTTATAGCTACATTTCTAGCTTGGACATGCTTTATAGTGACTATTATGCTTCTTTCTCATATTATGTTTGATTAGCTTTATTTTCTCTTTGCTGTGAAGCTGCTAGTTTGTATAGATATTTTTCTCTTTATTTTCAATATTTTTATTTATTTTTTATTCAGAACATTAAAATATAAATTCCCAAAAAGGGAAAAAAGAAAATACAAAATCAAAGCAAACTAGACAAAATAAAAAAGAGAAGAAAATAAATGTGCATAAAAAGAAGAAAAAAGTACACATAAATTGTTCCCCTAGTTGAATGCTGATAAATATATGTCAAGAATAATAGTCTCCACTGTTGCAAAACAGGCACACCATTTATGAACTTCGACAACTTTGTTTACCCAACCCATTTGACCTGACATCTATCTACTATATATAAAAAAACATAGTTAAAAGGTAAAGCCAATGGCAGAGTTAAACTTCAAGGCCCTCTGTTAACAGTCTATTATTGCATTTAACTCATAGAAAGTCCACAACGGGTTCTAATCCACCATAAGCCACCACAATCACTTCCTCTGATCCGTCCAGGATCAAGTATTCTCAATTGATTCTTAATAATAAGGCTTCACCTTAAAAATTTAACCAGCATCTTTCCCAATAATTGGATTTCATTACCTAAAATCATAAATGTCTGTTGTGGGTATCTCCACAGCATTTGTTGTTCAAAAACTCCTATAGGTTGAAACACAACATCTCTTAACTTTTGCTTTCCAGTTAGATATAGTAAGTCCATTTCCAAATCTTCATCAATATCCTTTAAAAAAATCCAGTTCATTACACTTCAGTTCTGTCAACTCTGAGTTTTTACAATCAATGTCCTTTCAGCCTTCTCAAACCAGCCTGCAGTTTTCAGACCAGACTCCTTCTCCTTCAAACCTGTTAGCCACAAATTAGATTCCAATCCATCTAGTTCTCAAATGTCCATGCTATTCTTATTATATTTTGGAAACAGCAGCAACTTTTTAAACCTGAAGAAACAAAATGCGTGACTTTGAAAATTACTTGGGGGTTATATACCAAATGATAAAATGCTAAATCCAATAACCAATTGTCAAAGAGGGAGCAAAGGATTTCTTCATTTTCAATAAAATATCAAAAATCTAATACAAAGAATGAAGAATGTTGAATATACTGTCACTGATAGTTAATATTCTGCCTCCATTTTGGAGGAGAATTAAAATAGAGGAGTTACTCATGGATTCTTTGTTTTTTACAACCTTCTCTCAAATCATTTCTGGAAATTAATGTAGAACCTTGAAAAATCTTCTAAATAGACTTTGCAAAGTTCAAATCACTTTTCTCAAATAATTTTCAAAACATGCATAGTCCTACTATCTGATATTAAGTTTAATTAAAATTTAAATATATAAAAATATTGCTACAGGGTATCATGTTGAGCTCTGACAAGGGAGAAGGGATTAAAGTCTGACAAGCCCTCTGGAGACATCCTGAAAAAGAACCTCTACCTTCCACCCCAGCAGAGTCAGAACAAGAATTAGACACATTTTTTTCTTCTTCCCAAGGTGCTCCTTTTTCAAATCAATCAAATATTGATGTGTTTTTGTGACAGAAATTGACCAACCAGCTTGTCACCCAACATCATGGGTTGAGAGAGTCACCCAGCTAGTTTTCATGCCTATGGCATATTAGAACTCATGTCTCCTGATTCCTAGCCTAATGTCTTAATCACTAGACTAAACCGGTTCTCTGTATTAGAAGCCTTAAATCCAGGAGAGTAATGGCAGCATCCCAGCATTCAGCGTTCTGATTGAATGGTTCAGTTTGGTGAGAAATAAGATCTGCTGGGGAACAGCCTTAGCATCAGGTGCCAGTCTTGGATGAGATGGCAGGAGAAGTATATGTGTGTAGAGAGGGAAGTTACTTGTCAGGTTGCTCAAACACACATCTATGTATACCTATTTGATTCAAAATCTAGCTAGCCCAGTTAACTTTGCATTCACTCCATATGCTGGCATCAAAGGATTATGCTTTGTTTGCCTATTCTCCATATACTGCATAGAATGAAATATTCCTCAACATAACCTTTCTGCCTTTTTTGTTTGTTTTGAATGGAACTTGATGTTCCATCTTTCAAATATGTTACTTCACCTAAGTACAGGTCATAAAGCTAAACATTATCACTATTCTGTGGCATCTTATAATGATTTGCAACATGCTAATTATGCATTGATTATTACATTATTCAATGGTAAATGCAGTTATATGTAGCTGCCCATGTTAAAAGATACAATTCTGGGTGGGTCACAACTGCAGTACAAAGTTAAAGTTCAATTAAAACAATAAAAACAAAAGCTGGTGCCGTAACCATTTTCCTTCAGTGCAGCTTCATCCTCTTCAGATTTCAACTCATCTTACTCTAGTGCTTAATGACCTTCCTGAGCTCAACAGGACTGGAGCTACTTTAATCCTGTGGTGGGGCATGCTGTTTAAGAGAAGGGAGACAACAGCTGAGAAGACCTGCTTTAATGGCCCATAAAATGAACTTCCTTAGAGTGGGGATTCCAAAACAGTGATCCCTTCCAGTCTTCTGATGGACAGAAACCATTGGGAGCAAGAAATCTTGAAGATATGCAATACAAGACATGTTGAGCTTTAAAGGTGACAATCAGCACCTTGAATTGCTCCTGGAAGCCTCTTGAAGTAGAGGAACTACCTGGCAAAATAAGGAACATCCATAACTATTTAAAATGTTACTTCAGGATGGTGTTTAAGTACAGCTCCATTTAAAGCATATACCGTAATAATAATCTGATCAAGACGTAATTAAAACATGAGAGAAAGTAGGCCCTCTTGTCCAGTAATACTTATAACTAGAACACTTGATGAAGTTGTATAAAGGCATATTCTAATATTATCTTTATTTTGATCTTTTATATTATAGACCTATAAAAAACTTGGGTGTGTTGTCCTGGGTCCTGTGTGTTCATTTGCCACATATCAGATGGTCACGTAAGTATTAACCAATACAGATAATCCTCGACTTAAACCGTTCATTTGGCAATTATGCAAACTTATGATGCTGGTGATAAAAGTGATTTATGACTGGTCCTTGCTCTTATGACCATCTCAGAATCCTTATGGACACATGATCACAATTCAGTGCTTGACAACCAACATGTGGTTAAAATGACTGTACCATCATTTGTGGCCTTCCCAGCTGGCTTCCAAGAACCAAAGTTAATGGGGAAGCCACCAGGGAAGGTTGCAAACAACAATCATGTGATGTCTTGTTTAACAACCATGTTGATTTGTTTAACAGTCATGATCACATGATGCCTCAATGACTACACCACTTAATAATGAATTTTCAGTCCCAATTATGGCCATAAGTGAAGGACTATCTGTATTTGTATAAGGTTAAAATATTGAATTAACTTGTACATATTTAAACATTTAGGAGATTAATGTATAAAATATTACAGCAATAGCACTTAGACTTATATATCGCTTCACAGTGCTTTACAATCTTCTATAAGTGGTTTACAGAGTCAGCATATTGCCCCCAACAATCTGGATCCTCATTTTACCAACCTCTGAAGGATGGAAGACTGAGCCAACCTTGCGCTGGTGAGATTCAAACTGCTGGCAATCAGCAGTCAACCTAATTAGCCTGCAATACTGCATTCTAACCACTGTGCCACCATGGCTCAAGGTTTTACTTTCAGACCCTTTCTCATTTTATAGATTATCTATTTGTTTGCTGCTCTCTAAGAGCTATCCATATTTCTGAGGCCCCAACCTGGTAAACCTTAGAATTGCAGGTACATTGACAGATTCTCCATGCCTAATATCCACCTTACGAATGGCAGTGATAGCTGATAACTGATTGAAAGAGTCACAGAAGCAATCCACAATATAACATTTGAAACATTATATTAGGAATCTGTACACCAATTAGTTGGGTTGCAATATATAAACCAACAATGTATGTTTGTAGCTTTAAGACAAAATCATTGTATTGATTTATACTATATTCCGATTGGTTGATCGTATTGCAAATTACCATAAGAGGCAGGTAGAGATCATAGCGTGCTCTCTCTGACATTCTGTTGCTATCTAAGGTTCTCTGTTGTATTTATGCTGTGCTTATACTTTGATATCTTTGTTTACTGTAAATGACAAAGGCAACCAGTAAGAAGACTTTGTATTGGATATTATTTGGACTGTTAAACGTATATGACCTGGACCGTTTATTGGACTGTGCTATTTCTTAGAGTAAACTTTAACTCAATTTAATGTATCTGTGTGTGGCTGAATAATTATTCATAACTACTCTCATAAACGTTTCCATGTGCATATCCTTGTTACTCAAGGGTTATTTTGTACATTTCATAACACATTGGACTACAACTACTTGTGTAATTTATTAAATCGTTTTTCTGAAAAACAGCTTATTTTATTTTGGTTTTTATTTTTTATTTATTTTTTATTTATTTATATTTGGTTTTATTTATATTGATTTTAAGCTGAAGTCAAACTGAAGAGTATTACAAGTGTGTTTCCCATTAGTTCAATTATGAAATACTGACAGCTATAGCAGCAATGGTAAGATTATTTGGTTATTATTTATTTTCTAGATTAGATCCTGTATTGGCCCTCCCTCTGATTTCTGTTGGGAGTTTTGGTCTGTCTTGTGACTTCAAAGAAAACTTAACAAGGATGTTAACACCAACTAGGAAAGTGAGCTACTTCTTGATTGATTTCTGGAAAAATGTCAATTTGCCATTCAAAACTGATGCGTGGGAAACAGTTTATGTCTATAGGAAGAATGACATCAATGAAGACTGCTACTGGTAGGAAACTTTCAAGCTATCATTTTGAATTATTATTATTGTTGTTGTTGTTGTTGTTGTTCTTGTTATTTGCTCAGTCAGCCAGATATTCAGACTGGGTTTGGCATTTTTGTCTACCTGTTGAGTCCTTAGCAAGGACCTGGGATAGGCAGATCTGGATGGTGTTACAGATATTGTCGCAGGATGGAAGTTGTTCCAAGTAAACTGCCTTTTGCAATTGAGTGATGGCGAATTTGTCAATGCCAAGGGTGTTCAAGTGGTGCTCCAGTTTTGGGATTTCACCCAAGGTGCCTATTACTATTGGTACTACCCTTGCTTAGCTTTGGCACAGTTGGTCTATTTATATTTTGTTATCTTCTACAGTTCTTTCTCTTCTAGTCTGCTTTTCTAGGCACTGCCACATCCACCATCCAGCTTTTTTTTGTCTTTCTTACTGACAACTGTTAAGTCTAAAATGCTATATGGCAGGTTTCTGTCTGTTTAAATTCTAAAGTCCCAGAGCAATTTAACTTCTTCACTTTCTATGACTTTCTCAATTTTATGGTCCCACCAGTTCTTGCTTGCAGACAAATTATATTTCTTGCAGATCTTCCAATGCATCATTGTTGCTACTTTGTCATGTCACTGCTTTCAGTCAGTCTGTGCGATCTTCTTGCAGCAATTACCAGGTGATCCACAGTTTCTTCAGCTTCTTTGTTAGGTTTGCATGAAGAGACAGACGTGGAGTGGTTCAAGCTCTTTGCTTATTAGTGACTACAGCTCAGAACGGACCCGCTTTGGCTGGGCTGTGGCTGCTACTTATAGCCAGCAGCCGCAGTTGCCAGCCAATCAGAGTGCAGGGTTTTCCGCGCTTTTAAACCAATCATTTCTTACATTTTACAAGAACAGTTCAAACTAAACCAATGACTTTAAACCTGCATACATAACACCCCTCCCCGGTAGGTTCAGTCCATACTCAAACCCCAGCCTATCTAATGTATTCTTTTAAATAGGTGGGGCTCTTACATGTACGTTGAGACCGACGTGGTTCAGATGTTTTAAGGTTCTCACCTTGTGAGAGAGGAAATGTGTCTGCTGACATTTCCTTACTAGGACTTGTAGTAATGGTAGAACCTGTTTGGTTACTACAACCTGGTCTCTCCTCCCAATCCATCTCCAACCCAATGTCAGCACCTAAATCAGGTAATGATGTGCAATCTTCCATTTGTGAAAATGGTTGTTTTGGTCACAGGTTTTGGGATGGTTCCTGTCATGTTAGCTCATTACACATGGGGTTGATTCTTGCTTGTTCATTACACTCATGATCCTCCCCTTCCCCTAGAAGAGGCAGTAGGTATGGGAACCAGAGAGGAGCAAAAGCGATGCTCCTGAGGCAATCTGGATCTTAACTGATCAATGTGCCTGCTACAGAGGACACCATCCTCTGTTTGTACCCTGTAAGATCGAGGGCCTGTGATTTGGGTTATCTCAGCAGGAATCCATAAAGGTTCACCCATAAGGTTCTTAGCATAAACAGAATCACCCACAGCGAATGTGCGAACTTTGCTAGTGGAATCTAGTGGTGCGTTGGGTGCGTAAGTGGGATGAAGGCAGTCAAGGGGAGACCTGAGTTTCCTACCCATCAACAATTCAGCTGGGGACAAATTAGTTGAGGGGTTGGGAGTGATATGCTGAACATTGAGAAGTTTTTCAACTCTCTCAGTGATATCCCCTGGACCCAATTGCTGAAGTTTTTCCTTGGTAAATCGTACCATACATTCAGCCCGGCTGTTAGCCGAAGGATGCCCAGGGGCTGTCAGGGCATGTCTGATACCCTGTTGTGCTAGATATGATTCAAAAAGGTTGGATGTAAATTGAGGGCCATTGTCAGAAACAAGCACATCAGGTAACCCGTGAGTTACAAAAGCTTTTTAAGCTGTTTGATGACAGCTTCAGTTGTGGTGGATGCCATAGGGTAACCTCTAGCCATTTGGAATATGCATCAACTATAATAAGGAAAGTGTGCCCTCTGGTAGGGCCAGCAAAATCAATGTGAATCCTGGACCATGGGCCCCTAGGACATTCCCATTCCTGTGTGGGGGCAAGAGGTGGGGCAGGCCTGACTACCTGACAGTTGGAACAAGATGCAACCCAGTTTTCAACCATTTTGTCAATACCTGGCCACCATACATAATTCCTGGCCAATCCCTTCATTTTGACAATTCCCGGATGACCCTCATGTAACATTTCCAAAACCTCTTTTGTAGTTTTGCAGGAATAACCACCCTGTTACCCCACAAAATACATCCTCTTAATACAGATAATTCAGTTTGCCTGGATTTGAAAGGTTGGGCGAGTTGAGGTAGATCTTGAAGTGGCCAACCCTTCTTAATCGAGCCTATAACAGGAGCCAATAAAGTGTCTTTGGCAGTCTCTCTGGCAATTTGAGCAGCATGTACTGGAAGCTTGGC
Organism: Naja naja; assembly: GCA_009733165.1. Classification (NCBI taxonomy): domain Eukaryota; kingdom Metazoa; phylum Chordata; class Lepidosauria; order Squamata; family Elapidae; genus Naja; species Naja naja. The sequence continues at coordinate 20,485,643 of CM019154.1, read as the reverse complement.
AACAGTTTCTAGAAAAAGGTATGAGTCTCAGGAACAGGGTCCTCAATGTGTGAAGGGAGTGGGCAGCGACTCAAAGCATCTGCATGCCCAATGTCTTTACCAGGTCTGTGGATCAGTTTGTATGAATAAGCAGCAAGAAATTCAGTCCATCTCAGCATTCTTGGTGACAGGATCGCGGGCGTTGGTTTGTCCCCTGCCACAATGCCTAAAAGAGGTTTGTGATCTGTGACAACAGTAAATGTTCTCCCATATAAATACTCATGGAATTTCTTGACAGCTGCTACAATTGCCAAGGCTTCCTTATCCAGTTGGCTGTAGTGCCTTTCTGCTTTAGTCAAGGTGCGAGAGTAAAATGCAATAGGAGCTTCCCTCCCGCTGGGAAGCATATGGCTCAATACCCCCCACTCCAAAGGGAGGCATCACAAGTCAGAACAACAGGAAGATTCTCAGAGAACTGTATCAGCACAGCATCAGATGTGATTTGTCTCTTGATATTGTTAAATGCAGCTTGTTCCTTCCTCCCCCAGACCCAAACAGATTTCTTGTCCAGCAACCTATGTAGGGGTTCTGCAATGGTTGCCTTCTGAGGTAGAAACATATGATAAAAGTTAATGAGTTCCAAAAATGCTTGCAGATCTGTTTTGCATTTTGGCCTGGGGGCTTCTTTGATTGCCTGAACCTTTGCTTCTGTGGGGTGGATGCCATGTTTATCAATCATGTAACCCAAGAATTCCACTTTATCTGTTCTAAGTGTGCATTTTTCTTCTTTGACTTTTAACCCCACTTTTTGAATCTGGTTAAGACTTCCCTGAGTCTCTCGTAACTGAGTGTCATTTTCAGCAGAAATTAAAACGTCATCAAAATAGGGCACCACCCCTGGCAATCTTTGTAACATTCTTTCCATAAGGCTTTGGAAGATGCCTGGTGCCAAGCTTACTCCAAACTGCAACCTTTTGCATTTGAAAGCACCTCTATGGGTTACAATGGTTTGGGCTTCAGCAGTTAATTGTTGATATGCTTGTGCCAGGTCCAACTTGGCAAAAACTGTGCCCCCTCCAAGGGAATGTAATAAATGATGCACTACTGGAACTGGATATGCGCTCTGTTGTAGCGCATGGTTCAATGTCCCCTTGTAGTCTCCATAGATTCTCACTGACCCATCAGCCTTGACTGGTGTGACTATGGGTGTCTCCCACCTGGAGTGATCAGTGGGCTCTAAAACCTCTTGGGCTATTAGTTTATCTAATTGTGCATCATTTTTTTCCTTTAAGGCAAATGGGACCCTTCTGGGTTTTAAACGGATTGGTTGTACCTTGGGATCTATGTTAAAGGAGATAGGGGTCCCCAAGTACTTACCTAATTCATTGCTGAAGACCTCTGGAAACTCAGACTTCAAGGCCTCTTCCCAATCAGTGTTGCTCACGTGATTGATGCCAGTCACCTCGATGCCCAGCGGGTTGAACCACTCAAGGCCCAGCAGACTTGGCCGGTCCTTGTCCATGATGGTCAGTGGTAGGCATTTGGTGTGGCCCTTGAACTTCACGTTGAATTCTCTTGTTCCAACTACTGGAATCTTGTTCCCTTGGTAGTCTTTAGGAGTCAATGCTTGCTTCTTGAAGTGCTTCTTCTGTATGTTGGGAAGAAGACTGTGACACCATAGATAGGTATGAGCCTGAGTCCACTTCCATTTGGCAAGGCCTTCCTTCAATAAATACCTTGACATGCACTTTTCTACTTCTTAAGGGTGATGAATGACCAATGGTGACTGTTTGATGAGTTTCATTCTTCCCCTTTGCTTCTGTGCTGCGCCCCATTTTCTCACTGAGATTGTTAGGCTTGAATTCTTTGTTTTTGCTTGTAGCAAACTTTCTTCTGTTGGGTGGAGTTCTGGATGATTTGCAGACTCTTGCTAGGTGTCCTCTTTTATCACAACGGAGGCAAATGGTGTCTAAAAACTTGCATTCAGTGCGGGGGTGGCTTCCCCACACCCTCTGCAGTAGAAATCTTGCCTCTTTCTTCCCAGGTCTTTCTTTTTCCGCTCCATTCTGAGTCTGTAAATTCCTTCCTCCACCTCACTACAGTCTGACTCAGAATCTATTTGCTCACAATGAGTTGTTGTGGACTTTTCCACATCAGGATGGCTTGTGGCCTTGTTGATTTTTTTCATGGCCGCTGCTGAGGACTTGGTAGCTTCTGCTGAAGAGGCCTCTTCTATTGCTTTTTTCAGCGTGATCTTAGGTTTTAGTAATAACTTGCTCTGAAGCACCTTGTCTTTGAGGCCCAGAACAAATCGATGGTACATGGCCTCTTCTAAATTGTTAAATTCACATGCACCCACAATGTCTCTTAAACTTGCCACTCACGTTTTCTCTTTCCCCTTGATCCCGACGGTAAAACTCGTGTCTCTTAATGAGGCACGATACTTGTGGTGCGTAATGGGCTCTTAACAACTTTTCTAAGTCAGGTCATTCCATTACCTTCACGTCTGCAGCTCCCACCAATGCCTTCGCCATCTTGAAAACTGCCGGACTGCAGTGCGTGAGAAAGACCGCCCTCTTCCGCTTCTCGGAAATGTCGGTGAGATCGTTTCCTTCCAGATACATTTGGAAACGATCTGCATACGACTCCCAGTCTTCTGCTCGGATCGAGCGGGGCTGGGGTGTTCAGCGCAGCCATCTCTCTCTTCTTCTGTTCCACGTTGCCTTCTTCTTCAGGGAGATCCCACCTTCGTCACCAGTGTTAAGTTTGCATGAAGAGACAGACATGGAGTGCTTCAAGCTCTTTGTTTATTAGTGACTACAGTTCAGAACAGACCCGCTTTGGCTGGGCTGCGGCTGCTACTTATAGCCAGCAGCCGCAGTTGCCAGCCAATCAGAGTGCAGGGTTTTCCTGCACTTTTTAAACTAATCATTTCTTACATTTTACAAGAACAGTTCAAACTAAACCAATGACTTTAAACCTGCATAGATAACAGACAGCATTTACTGGAGTGGTGCCATTCCATTCAGAATTAATGATGATAAACCTCCAGATTTCAAGGTTCCACATATCCACAACTATTCTATCTTACCAAGGTTTAGTTGAGGCCTTTTGTCCCCCATCCAGACTCCTGCAGCCTACAGGCACTGTGAAAGAGCAGACACGGCATCACTTGGATTACCAGAGATGGAAATGTAAAGCTGAGTATCAGCATTTTTGTTTTTAATTACATTTATGTGCCACCCTTCTCCGAAGACTCAGGGCAGCTTACAATTTTTGGGATACAACCCAATGCACTCAGCAATAGCCTTCATTCCATTGTATATGTCTGCTTATTACTAAGCGGCATTTTTACAAAGTCAGCTTATTGCCCCCAACAATCTTGGGTCCTCAATTTACCTACCCTGAGAGGATAGAAGGCTGAGTCAACCTTGAGCCTGGTGGGATTCGAGCCTGCACTAATTTCAGGCAGCTGGAACTTAAGTGCTAGGCATTTAACAGCCTGCACCACCAAGGCTCATATTACTGATTTCTCATTCCATTCCATAATTTCACTCAATGGTAGATGTTAAAAAGGAGTGGAGAGACTACTGAGCCTTGTGGCATTCCACAAAGAAGTGGCTGTGGGCTGGACTTCTTTCCCCCTATCAATACTGAATGGAACTGGCCATTGAGAAAGGAATCAAACAAGCACAACACTGCACTACCCAGTCCCAAACCCCACAACTGGTCTAAAAGGATACCATGGTTGATAGTACTGAAAGCAGCAAAGAGGTCAAGGAAATCAAGGATGGATGCACTACCCCATCTGCTCTCACAAGAGAGTACAAGTACAAGTACAACCTGTTTTTATCCTGTAACCTGATGAAAGAAGTCTAGATAATCTGTTTCATCCAGAACCCTCTGGAGCTGTAACACAACCACTTTCTCTACTACCTTCCCTAGAAAGGGAAACTGTGAAACTGGACAAAAGTTGTCCAGTAAATGGAGTAAGGAGGGGGCAGGCCACAGTTTCCTTCACGGGTTTTGGGAAGAACCCGTCTGCAGCAATCACAGCATGCAACCACTCAGAAGCCACTATCCTGGGAACTTTCCCTAACCAGGAGGGACAGGGATGTAGTAAAAAAGTAATTGTGTTAACAGCCGCAACTCACCCCAGGGTAGGGAGGGAAAAGAAAACAGAATTAAGTTTCTGTTACAATAGCGTAGTTCTGATCTTCTTATGGAATCTATTTCCTGATCTGGTCAACCTCAAAGACTAACAGTCTTAGAAATAGAGTTAAGGTTGTCAAAGCTTTTAGTTCTTAAAGTCTTCCACTTTTATGCTTAATCCAGCCTTTCTGTCCATTATCAAGACTGCTTGATAATCCAAGTGTTTCTACTTTTATTGACAAATTAAGAATGATGAAGCATGGTGGCAATTGACAAGGCTACCTTGTGTAAAAGCAAGTATACCCAAGCTGTCAAGGCTGACTTGTAAGGCATCTCTACTCGCAATTTGGCAACAGAAATGAAGTGGGGAGAGGGAGGAGCATGCTGGGAGGGAAATGAGGAATTTATGTGAGCCATTTGCAGCCTGAGAAATCCTGATACTTCAAGGCCATGCAATGGGAACCTTCTGAAGGCCAGACTGTTTTCCCAAATAAAAAGAATTGGATTGGCAGACAATGGACAATGGGTGGTCAAATGGGGAAAAGGGGAAATTAATTATGCTGTTTTTCATACAAAAACCTCAGAGCTAGTTGCGCTTCTTCTGTATGGATCTATCAGTAAAGTTATACTCTTGGTAAAATAACATCCCAGGAGTTTCTTTTGCTGCATAAGCCAACAGGACAGTTGACACAAACAAAGCATAGAAATATTTCCACAGCACATGGTTAGACTTAATCATAATTTCAACTGAGAAACTGTGAACATCCTAGAGCAAACTAAATCCTAGAGAATTCTAGGATGCTAGAGAATTCCTGGAAACCTAACATTCAAACAAATCAGTCATCAGTACATACATAGAGATAAACCACATTTACATGTCATTCAAAGGAGATAATAAAATAGCTAAGAAGGACATAAGAAGATCAAAATATAGCCTCTCCAGCCAATGCCCAGATCATCAGGGATTAATACCAGACAAAAATTCAAGCAGAAAAAGGTCCCCTTATTGAGAAAACTACCAATGAGAAAACCCCACTCCCATCAACACTGGCAAGGAAAGCTACTGTATACAAATAGGGAGCAAACTCCATATTCACTAGCAATGATGCTGTTACTTTGTCAGTTAATGAAATATCTGCAAGCAAACAACCAAGTTCAGAGAGCACCAAGTGATATTTGGCTATAGCCCAGTCCTTTGATTACTTGCTTCTCCAGGGGGACAATCTCCCCCTCCCCTGGACAAAACATACCTTATGTTAGCATAAAGGATCCTAGGGATTTAAAGGGAGGAGAAGGAGACTTCTAACTAAAAAGGTATTTTGCGTGGGCTTGGATAACATGATAGGTGGCAGATAGATAGATAGATAGATAGATAGATAGATAGATAGATAGATAGATGTATAGGTAGAGATGTATACTGTATACACACACACACACACACAGAGGCACCATGACAAGAAGGAAGCTCCATTGATACAGAAGTGAATTGCAAGGGTTGTACGTACTGAAGTTGTTATGTATGCAGGGTTAAAGACATTGGTTTAGTTTGAACTGTTCTTGTAAAATGTAAGAAATGATTGGTTTAAAAAGTGCGGGAAAACCCTGCACTCTGATTGGCTGGCAACTGCGGCTGCTGGCTATAAGTAGCAGCCGCAGCCCAGCCAAAGCGGGTCCGTTCTGAGCTGTAGTCACTAATAAACAAAGAGCTTGAAGCATTCCGCGTCTGTCTCTTCATGCAAACTTAACACTGGCTGACGGGTGGGATCTCCCTGAAGAAGAAGGCAACGCGGAACAGAAGGAGAGCGAGATGGCTGCGCTGAACACCCCAGCCCCGTTTGATCCGATGGCAGAAGACTGGGAGACGTATGCAGATCGTTTCCAAATGTGTCTGGAAGGAAACGATCTTGCCGACATTTCCGAGAAGCGGAAGAGGGCGGTCTTCCTCACGCACTGCGGTCTGGCAGTTTGCAAGATGGCGAAGGCATTGGCGGGAGCTGCAGACGTGAAGGTAATGGAATGGCCTGACTTAGAAAAGTTGTTAAGAACCCATTACGCCCCACAAGTATCGTGCCTCATTAAGAGACACGAGTTTTACCGTCAGGATCAAGGGGAAAGCGAAAACGTAAACGACTTTGTAGCAAGTTTAAGAGACATTGGGGATGCATGCGAATTTAACAATTTAGAAGAGGCCGTTGCACCATCGATTTGTTCTGGGCCTCAAAAACAAGGTGCTTCAGAGCAAGTTATTACTAAAACCTAAGATCACGCTGAAGGAAGCAATAGAAGAGGCCTCTTCAGCAGAAGCTACCAAGTCCTCAGCAGCGGCCATGAAGAAAATCAACAAGGCCACAAGCCATCCTGATGTGGAAAAGTCCACAACAATTCATTGTGAGCAAGTAGATTCTGAGTCAGACTGTAGTGAGGTGGAGGAAGGAATTTATAGACTCAGAATGGAGCGGAAAAAGAAAGACCTGGGAAGAAAGAGGCAAGATTTCTACTGCAGAAGTTGTGGGGAAGCCACCCTGAATGCAAGTTCCTAGATACCATCTGCCTCCGTTGTGAAAAAAGAGGACACCTAGCAAGAGTCTGCGAATCATCCAGAACTCCACCCAACAGAAGGAAGTTTCCTGACAAAGAATTCAAGCCCAACACCCTCAGTGAGAAAATGGCAGCACAGAAGCAAAGGGGAAGAATGAAACTCATCAGACAGTAACTATTGGTCATTCTTCTTCTATCAATAACAGAAAAGTGCATGTCAAGGTACTAATTGAAGGAAGGCCTTGCCAAATGGAAGTGGACTCAGGCTCATATTTATCTATGGTGTCATGGGACACTATTCACAGGCTACTTCCCAACATTCAGAAGAAGCATTTCCAGAAGCAAGCACTGACTCTTAAAGACTACCAAGGAAACAAGATTCCAGTAGTTGGAACAAGAGAATTCAACGTGAAGTTCAAAGGCCACACCAAACGTTTGCCCCTGACCATCGTGGACAAAGACCGCCCAAGCTTGCTGGGACTTGAGTGGTTCAATCCACTAGGCATCGAGGTGACTGGCATCAATCACGTGAGCAACACTGAATGGGAGGAGGCCTTGAAGTCTGAGTTTCCAGAGGTCTTCAGTGACGGATTGGGCAAGTATATGGGAACCCCTATCACTTTCAATCTAGATCCCAAGGTGCTTTCAAATGTAAAAGGTTACAGTTTGGAGTAAGCGTGGCACCAGGCATCTTCCAAAGCCTTATGGAAAGGATGCTCCAAGGACTGCCAGGGGTAGTACCTTACTTGGATGAAGTGTTAATCTCTGCTGAAAATGACACTCAGTTACAAGAAAGACTCAGAGAAGTCCTTACCAGATTCAAAAAAGCGGGGTTAAAAGTCAAGGAAGAAAAATGTACTCTTAGAACTGACAAGGTTGAGTTCTTGGGCTATATGATTGACAAGCATGGTATCCACCCCACAGATGCCAAGGTTCAGGCAATCAAAGAAGCCCCTAGACCAAAATGTAAAACAGATTTGCAAGCCTTCCTTGGACTCATTAACTTTTTTCACATGTTCCTACCTCAGAAGGCAACCATTGCAGAACCATTACACAGATTACTTGACAAAAAGTCTGCGTGGGTCTGGGGCAGAAAAGAACAATCTGCATTTAACAATATTAAAAGACTAATCACGTCTGATGCTGTACTAATACAGTTCTCTGAGAATTTGCCTGTTGTACTGACTTGTGATGCATACCCTTTTGCAGTGGGGGGGAGGTTTGAGCCACAGGCTTCCTAGCGGGAGGGAAGCCCCTATTGCATTTTACTCTCGCACCTTGACCAAAGCAGAGAGGAACTACAGCCAACTGGACAAGGAAGCCTTGGCAATTGTTGCAGCTGTCAAGAAATTCCATGAGTATTTATATGGGAGAACATTTACCATTGTCACAGATCACAAACCTTTGTGAGGCATCGTGGCAGGAGACAAACCTATGCCCACTATCCTGTTACCAAGAATGCTGAGGTGGACTGAATTTCTTGCTGCTTATTCATACAAACTCATCCACAGGCCTGGCAAAGACATTGGGCATGCTGATGCTTTGAGTCACTGCCCACTTCCTTCTCACACTGAGGACTTTGCTCCTGAGACTTACACCTTTTTCCTAGAAACTGTTGCCAAGCTTCCAGTACACGCTGCTGAAATTGCCAGAGAGACTGCCAAAGACACTGTATTGCCTCCTGTTATAGGCTGGATTAAGAAAGGTTGGCCTCTTCAAGATCTACCTCAACTTGCCCAACCTTTTAAATCCAGGCAAACTGAATTATCTGTATTAAGAGGATGTATTTTGTGGGGTAACAGGGTGGTTATTCCTACAAAACTGCAAAAAGAGGTTTTGGAAATGTTACATGAGGGTTATCCAGGTATTGTCAGAATGAAGGGATTGGTCAGGAGTTATGTATGGTGGCCAGGTATTGACAAAATTGTTGAAACTGGGTTGCATCTTGTCCCAATTGTCAGGTAGTCAGGCCTGCCCCACCTCTCACCCCCCCACAGGAATGGGAATGTCCTAGGGGCCCATGGTCCAGGATTCATATTGATTTTGCTGGCCCTACCAGAGGGCACACTTTCCTTATTATAGTTGATGCATATTCCAAATGGCTAGAGGATATCCCTATGGCATCCACCACAACTGAAGCTGTCATCAAACAGCTTAAAAAGCTTTTTGTAACTCACGGGTTACCTGATGTGCTTGTTTCTGACAATGGCCCTCAATTTACATCCAACTTTTTGAATCATATCTAGCACAACAGGGTATCAGACATGCCCTGACAGCCCTTGGGCATCCTTCGGCTAACGGCCGGGCTGAACGTATGGTACAATTTACCAAGGAAAAACTTCAGCAATTGGGTCCAGGGGATATCACTGAGAGAGTTGAAAAACTTCTCAATGTTCAGCATATCACTCCCAACCCCTCAACTAATTTGAATTGTTGATGGGTAGGAAACTCAGGTCTCCCCTTGACTGCCTTCATCCCACTTACACACCCAACGCACCACTAGATTCCACTAGCAAAGTTCGCACGTTCACTGTGGGTGATTCTGTTTATGCTAAGAACCTTATGGGTGAACCTTTATGGATTCCTGCTGAGATAACCCAAATCACAGGCCCTCGATCTTACAGGGTACAAACAGAGGATGGTGTCCTCTGTAGCAGGCACATTGATCAGTTAAGATCCAGATTGCCTCAGGAGCATCGCTTTTGCTCCTCTCTGGTTCCCATACCTACTGCCTCTTCTAGTGGGGAAGGGGAGGATCATGAGTGTAATGAACAAGCAAGAATCAACCCCATGTGTAACGAGCTAACATGACAGGAACCATCCCAAAACCTGTGACCAAAACAACCATTTTCACAAATGGAAGATTGCACATCATTACCTGATTTAGGTGCTGACATTGGGTTGGAGATGGATTGGGAGGAGAGACCAGGTTGTAGTAACCAAACAGGTTCTACCATTACTACAAGTCCTAGTAAGGAAATGTCAGCAGACACATTTCCTCCCTCACCAGGTGAGAACCTTAAAAATCTGAACCACGTAGGTCTCAACGCGTAAGAGCCCCACCTATTTAAAAGAATACATTAGATAGGCTGGGGTTTGAGTATGGACTGAACTTACCGGGGAGGGGTGTTATGTATGCAGGTTTAAAGTCATTGGTTTAGTTTGAACTGTTCTTGTAAAATGTAAGAAATGATTGGTTTAAAAAGTGCGGGAAAACCCTGCACTCTGATTGGCTGGCAACTGCGGCTGCTGGCTATAAGTAGCAGCCGCAGCCCAGCCAAAGTGGGTTCGTTCTGAGCTGTAGTCACTAATAAACAAAGAGCTTGAAGCACTCCGCATCTGTCTCTTCATGCAAACTTAACAGAAGTCATAGCTTACAATTCTATAAAGCTATACATTATGTACTTTATTATGTGATACAGAGTTAAAAATACTACACACAAAAGTATTAAGACATATGGCATGAATATTCAGAAAAATTGAGATAATCCTCATTTAACACCCTGTTGCTTAATGACCATTCAAAGTTACGACAAACTCCCCAGAGCTACTTACGTCCCAATCCCTGAGTACCAATGACCATAGAAACATACATATTCATTTCATTCCCAGGCTCAATTATGGTCCAGGAAACTGTATATGATGGTATGAGAAAGAGAAGCAATCCCATTTTTAAAAGTAAGCTTAACATGATGGAAGCCTATAGTTATTATGGATTTTGCAACAGAGATATAATGGTTTTAATACTAAAAATGTTGATGCACATGAAGTGTCATCTTTTTAGAGACATGTACAGCTTGAAATTTGGGTGAATTTGATGCTACAACACTATCATCTTCCTCATACCAAATATTTTGCCAAACTTCATGCAACTGCCAAATATTAATTTTCCTATTGTTTCTTATTCCAATCCCAGGTATATGAATGCTCTAGATGCTTCAGTTACAGATATCTCAAAATACATGAAATTCAGGGAAATTATAAGGACCCCAGAAGACTTGCAAGATATTGTGCAAAATTCACATCGAAACAGCAATGGTAAGGGCTTTGCATCTAGAATCCACAGGTCTAGGTAGATCAGGCCATGAAATCAACTTTAAGTATGTCTAACATTACTTTATTGAGATTGGTTATAACAAATATTTATCAAGTCTGATCCTTTCCCCCTCCCCCATTTATTTATTTATTTATTGGATTTATACTGTCACCTATTCACCCATGGTGAATTAGGGCGCCATCTGTCTGAGTTGCTTCCAAACATAATCTTAAAGCTTCTTCTTAAAGCTTGGTGTTGCTTAGCCAGAATTAACCCATCTGTGTCTTTCTTCAACTTTTCTGCTCTTAGCCATTGTCAAGTTCTGTTATTTTTTTTAATATACTGGCCACATCTTGCTATGCCTCGCTTTTGTTCTTTATTTGATCTTCCTTGTATGACAGTATGGTACTCGGTAAGCCTTCCTGTTACACTAGCTTCTTCACTGTCCTTCAGATATTTTTCCAATGCCTTTTTTTCTTCTTAGTCATATGATGTACTTGCAATATTCCATGCCCACCTATTTTCCTTAGTAAATAGAATCTGTCAACATTGCTTACAGGGATGAAGACACAATCTTTTGTCATTATTTTTCTGGACTTCATATTCAAGGGTTTAGTTTTGCTTGAGACCAGTCCACTATTCCAACTGTGTATCTAATATCTTTTCATCTGTTTTTTAATTTTTGCACTCAGACTGGTTCTGCTGTAATATTCTGATTGTGATGGTTTTTGGAGTTACAAGAATTTCATAAACTATAATTGCATGCACAAGCTCCAGTTGTGTCTGATTCTAGGGCATGGTGCCCATTTCTATTTCTTGGCTGAGGGTGCCAGCATTGTCTGAAGACATTTTTTGTAGTCATGTAAGATGCCTTATTCACCAAGCTGGCAGAACCACTCATGAGGGTCAAAACTATCAATGCAGACCTGCACATTGCAAGTTTTGAATGTATAATCCCTCCTCATCTCACTTTATGACTGTTGATACTCTTTGTAACTCTGTTTTGCTTTCCCTCTAGATGCTTCATCTCCTACCACACAAAACAAAATAACCTGTAAACATTTTACAAAGGGTCACGCATGATCAAACATATGCATTTTTTCTTTCATTTTAACTTTAATTTAATTAATATTCCTACTCAAAAAACAAACAGGCTAATACTTGTTCATGCAAGATAGAATATTTTGTTCCTTAATTCGAAAACATAGATCATTCCTCACTGACCAAATTCATAGGTAGCAGTAACAAGATTAGTATGTGTTGGTTTTGCTCAGTGTTTCTCAACTTCAGCAAAATTAAGATGTGTGGGCTTCAAGTCCCAGAAACTCCCCAGCGAGCAGCATTCCACTTATAATAAACATGCAGATTTAAGCCTTGCATTGGTGTCTCACCACTTACCAATTCTTTGAACTTGAAGCAGAAGGAAGTTGAATTTAAGGAGCTTGTGGATGGTTGGATGATTGGATAACTACCAATAGAAAATTAAATTCCCGCATATACATGAAACTGGACATTATTTAAGACATCTTTAACAGAAGTGAACATTTCTCACTTATATATCTCTGATCCACTGGAACAGATGAGTATTCTTCTTAAACCAGAGTGAATGGAATGTTACACTTTTGAGCTGTTGGTTATTGGACATGAAAAACATTTCCTGTTGTTATGACACTCCAATATAGTCTATAGTGGAAGAGTTCTGGACTGGGAATATGTCTATGGAGATTCTCAATCATCCAGGTCATGGTTGTCCCAAAGGTGTTTTTCCAAAAGGCAACTGGACTTTCTTGGTTTTTTCCCTTGAAAATGTTCAGTTCTGAAGAAGTTTCTTGGATGAGAAGTGAAACATTTTCAAGGAAAAAAACCCAAGAAAGTCCAGTTATCTTTTGGAAAACATCTTTGGGTTTAGACTGGAAAGTATCTGAACAGGAATGATTTCCCTGCCTGCTATATTCTCTCTAGAGTGGGGGTGTCAAACTTGGCACCTGTGGGCCGGATGTGTCACACATTGGCCACGCCCACCCCATTTAGCAAAGGAGGAAAAAGTCATGATACGTCACATTGTCATCACGAGTTTGACACTCCTGCTCTAGAAGAAATGGATATTCTTTCTTTCCCAATTCCCTTCCTCCTTTAGGTTCCATGGATGAGTTGGTAGACAGAGAGAACTATTCAGGATCAGCAGAAATACAAACAAAAGCAAAGAAAGAGTCATTGACCCTTTCAAGGCTGCTGGATTAGGAGAAAGGAAGATGAGAACTGCTAAGCCTTTCCAGTTATAAAGGAATGGAGAAAGGAAAGTTCCAACCATAGAAGTGGGATAAGTACTAATTCTGATCAATTCAGAAGCCAACCACCTGAAACCAGATACTCTGTTTCTGTAACAAGGGACAGGTGGAAACCCTTCATGTGTCCCAGAAACAGGATGTCCCAAGGACATTGCACTGTGCAGATGGGACAAAGAATCACAAATATTAAATCTTGATCTCACAATAAAAGAAAAGAAAAAAGAATAGGAAAAAAAATAGTAAATAAATTCAATTAGCAATAATCGCGCCTCGGATAAACCTCACTGGCTACGATACTGCCACTGCGCAAAGCAAATAGTAGTAAACAACAAGAAAAGATATAAAGAAATGTCTTTCTTCTTTTTCAAAAGTATAAACAATTTTAGTAACTTAATAGCATGGCCCAGGCTCAAGACTCAGATTCTGATCCTGAATCTGATCCTGAAGAAGTTGCTTCAGTTCAGCCTGGAAGAACAGAGCCAGGAATCACATGAGACTGATCAAACATAGGGACCAGACAAGCATCTAGAAAAATCAGATGAGGATGTTGTAATGCCTTCCAATCCATGTACTAGATGAGAAGAGAAGAGAGCAGCACAGTGAAGTTTATTACACTGCTGTCCAAGCAAAGAAGTAAATGTTATTGACAGCTGGCCTTATTTAAGAAACAGTCCTGAATCAGGCTTTCTTTGTTGGAGATAACTTCTGACTGTCTGGCTATGCATGACAATAATATGTGGAGGCTTCTCTTTAAACTCTGACCTTTGGACTGCCTGATAATCAGGACCTAGCTGTTTAAAACTTGGACTGAATTTGAACTCTTCTTCTGAGTGCTCCTATGTCAAAACAAACTTTGCAGATAAGTCTTTGGCTTGTTTACATTCCTTTGCTTCATTGATAGCTTTTCAGCCTTGAAGTAAAACTGATAATTTCCTGAAAAACCATGAGTGCCAGTGAGACTGAAACTTAAGACAGAGCGCTTATCTTCTTTTAAAATACAGCAAATGATCTTCTTCCCATATCCCATCTCTTATCTATAAACAAATCCTTTAGTACCTTGTCATTTCAGCCCCAATCAGCCATTAAGGGTTACCAGAGACAACAACATATCTGGCTACACCTTGATCAAATAAGATAGCTTTATATTTATATACTGCCTCCAGAAGTTGTGAATGCTCCAATACTGGAAGATTTTAAGAAGAGATTGGACAACAATTTGTCTGAAATGGTATAGGGTTTCCTGCCTTGGCAGGAGTTGGACTTGAACACCTCCAGGGTCCCTTCCAAGTCTTGTTCTATTCTAGTCTATTCTAGTCTAGTCTATTCCTTTTATTTTTAACAAACTTTATCTTGAAATAATGTCCTAAAACTTGATTTCTTTACTTATTTTCTTTTACCCTTCAAGGACCCAAGATTGTTGGGGGCAATAAGCTGACTTTGTAAAAATGCCGCTGGGGGGGGAAGCCCTAGTAATAAGCAGGCATATACAATAGAATGAAGGCTATTGCTGAGCACATTAAGTTGTGCTCCAAAGATTGTAAGCCGCCCTGAGTGTCCGGAGAAGGGCGGCATATAAATGCGAAATTTTTTTAAAAAGCCTCATTTGTAAATTGAATATATGAAGATTATTAGCCAGATCATTCTATTGGTCGTTTTTTGTATAACTGTTTTAAATATTAAGATATATATAACTTTTCTGTAGCTTGCCATATTTAAATCAGTCTCACTTTTGTCCTGTAAAACTTGTTCCTCTTCCATAATATTTTTAAACACAGTCTATCTATGGAGGTGGACTGTCTTAAAATTAGCTTCTGGGTCCATTGTTCAAAAATATCCTTCCATATATCCAGTGTTAACACATTTTGCTTTACTCTGAATTAATAGGTCAAATTTAAATAGTATTGGGTAGTATTGGGATTTTTAGTTCCTTCTGGTTCTCTCTAGTGTCCAACTTCAAGGTTCTATTTTACCATTTTTAAAAAAATATTCAAAAGAAAAGTATGCTCTCATGGGACAGATTATTTTAATTAATTCCAAAATCTTATTTCAAATTTATCTGAACCCTTAATTCAGTTTTAACTTTCTAAAATCAAAAATTTAACTATGGTATCCTTTTGCTGTTTATTCCAGTTTTTTTTAAAGAACAGAATATTCTTTATTGGTCAAGTGTGATTGGACACACAAGAAATTTGTCTCTGGTGCATAAGGTCTCAGTGTACTTGCAAACATCAGTTACTAATAGTAGAAGGTAAAAAGAAAGATGAGAAGGATAATAATAACACAGCCCTAAATATCTTTAGACATAAGACAGTGCTGTGGGAATTGGTGTTTAGCAGAGTGATGGCATGAGATGGCATGTGTCTAGTTGTTTTGGCATGCAATGCCTTATAGTGGCATCCTGAGGGGAGGAGTTAAAACAGTTTATGTCCAGGATGTGACACACAGAAAGTTTAAAACTTTAAACTTGTATTTAAAACTTCTTTTCTAAGGATTGAAAAAGCTCTGTAAGGCATTTACAGTTCTGTAAAAGGTCCTAATAGCTGAAAATCAGTTAACAAGCTTTTCTAACTGTGGTTTTATTGCAAGGGACCTGCCCCTGGTATAGTGATTTAATCTTGAAGGGGTTCCATTTCCCTGTTGGGGGCAGTAAGGTGTTTTTAACCATTTCCTTTATTTTGAGAATTGTCGGTAGATTAAAGGTGGTTTGCATGTGACCTGCCTAGGGGGTGATTGAGACAGGGAAGAATAAAGTTAAGAAGAATCTGATTTGTTATAATGTTCCCACAAGAGCACATGAGGGTGATCTCAAAATTTCTTCTTGTCCAGAGTAGAATTATGAAGAGCCAGTCAACTTGCTGGCTATTCATTTTGCTGTAGTTGTTGGCTCCACTAAACTATATCTCATAAGTTCCTTTAACAATAAAATAGAGGAAGTCCACACTCATATACTTTTATATTAGCCTCTCTGATTTTGCTTATTAGGGTTTTTTTAGTGAACTAGATTCCCAATAGTTTTATTGCTTTAATGTTATTTCATGTTCTAAACATAAGATTTTTCTTAAAAAATACAGCAAAATATTTATTGCTTATTTCTCACCTTCTCTTACTTTTTTTTAACAGTAATCCTCACATGTGGTACTCCAGATGATATCAGAATAGCCCTTGGGAATAAAGAGGTGGATGACAATATAGTTTTCATCCTGATAGATCTTTACAGGTACAAATTTTATAAAACAAATAAAGAATAATAAAAGAAAGCCACAAAATCTGGATACTTCACTCAAGATACTACTCAGAACCCTCAAACTCTCAGGGTCCTAGATTGAGGAATACTACCCATAAGGGTGAGAAGGGAATTTTATATATATTCTATTCCAAAGTAACTCTCAATTTAAACTTATTTTTAATTTCTGTAAAACTTATGCAAATGAATATTTGCTTTACAATCAGTGAATTCCCTTATGGAGGGAGACAGAATAATTTCTTCTTCCTTGATGTCCAAGTTAGTAGTTTTTATGCTCAAAGCTTGAGGGGAGAAGTACTTCTTTTAAAATGCATGATTTCCAGCATGATTTGTTATGTACCCAGAGGTGTGATGCTGCAGGGCCAAAGATATATACTCTAGGAAGAAAATATCTACTAAAGTTCATTAGTAAAAGAAACCAGCAACACCCTTCCATCCAAAGCATAAATTGGCTACAATACTTAAAAAAGGACCTGTGTGTGACTGGTCCCCCCTCACCCAGATTTATCCAAAGAAAATATGCATATAATCTGTGAGGCTAAGAACAGCAGTGATAGAGGTAATAAAAGTAGAACTACAAAGACAATGGTTTATTTGCAAACAAAGGCTGTGTGGAATAAAGATTATTGTTTTTATTTGAAGTGCTACCTTTCTTGGCCTTGTTTCCCTTAGCACTTCTCGCTTTCAAGGATTATCAACATTCTTTTTGTTTCTAAGCATTTCATAGTGTAACTGGCATTTTTACAGCTTCTCTAAGGAGGTTCAGGAAAGATGACTGCAAGGGGTGTGATCTGACTATCGCCATTTTTCTTTTTCAGTATTGTTATGGTATTTTCCCCTATTTGTTTAAGGATTTAAGGGGATAAGCAATAGAGTTTGCATCCATATAATTTATGTTCCTGCACATTTGGTTTTCCTAGGGTTTTGCTGTTTATCTGAGATGTTTATTAACAAAATGCAGTCTTTGTGTCCTGTGCAAGACTAGAAAGAAGGCAATTATAGACCCGAGAGCTTTTATCATCATGTTGTAAATCTTCTGACACTAGCCAAGGCCAAGATTTAACAAAGAGCAACACAGGCTTGGAGAGTTCAAAGAAAGGTTGCTAGCCTTATAAATTATGTCAGTGCTACAAGAATACTAGCTTGAAGAATGGAGGCCGGAAAACTGAATATAATAATTGAAAACATTCTATGGTTCAATAATTAGAGAATTTAATGAAGCTGTTCCTAAGTCTTAGTTTTCCTAAAACAAAGGAGGAATTTCCTAATGGAGATCATGAACAATAAACCAATGGAATGGCTTGCCTTCAGAAGTTGTGGAGACTTTCAGGAAGAGAATGGACAGCCATTTGTCTGAAATGGTATAGACCCTCCTGCTCAAGCAGGGGATTGGATTAGATGACCTCCAAGATCCCTTTCAACTCTATTATGCTATATATGATGTTAGGAAGCTGAGAGTAGAAGTATTTATAGTGACAATGGGCTTTGATCGTGAAGCATGTTAGATGTGCAAATTGAAGTGCTGTTGCCATGGGGTTGTGTGAAATCCAAATGGACGTGGATCATGAGGTGCATGTTTGATGTGCATATCTTCCTAGATGTGGAATTTTATGAGGGGGTCTGACATAGTATTGTGATTTATGAGATTTCCTTATCTTGAGGGGATTTTGCTTCCTGGCTAGTTTCCTGTGGAGGCATGCTTTTGTCATCTTTAGCCTCCATAAGATGAAAAGCTTTTTAGATTTCTCTATAACTGTTTGTGTCTTTTGCCTGTGAAAGGGATGACTCAGGTGGCAAGTGGATATTTTTCTTCCAACAGAAGTAATTCAGTACACCCATGGCAGGAATTGAGAGAACGTTCTTGCTACTCACAAGAAAGGTTATTTGATTCATTTGGTGGATTTAGGAATCCCTAGGGTTTTTTTTTCCTGTAAATGACCTTGTTTTTCTTTGGATGCTGTAGTAGGAGTACAGCTATCATACACTGTTGACTGAATGGTACACAGTTTCTATCTCATATGGTGTCCTATTCCACCAAATGGACGGTTTTTTGAGGGGCATATACTGTATGCTACAGTGAGGTATGAAGGAGACATCTACCCACCCAGCCAAATCATCCCTTGTGGACAATGAGGTTTTAGATGTCTTAGCCAAATGGTTCTTGCATCCTATTCAGGAATCAAATTGGTTATCAACTAATTAGTAATAGCAGCAGTAGAAGAAAAATATTTCTTGAACAATTCTGTCCAGCCCAGAGACATGTTCAGACAGATTTTGGGTTCAAGAGCATCAATCTGAGATGAGAAAGAAAGAGGCAGAATTAGTGGAGGATTATTTGACTCCCTGGAGAGCAAAAGAAATAAACCAGAAATTCTTGAATTTGGCAAAAGTCCCAGAGGTAGAGGGAATGCCAACAGAAAAAAATGAAGTCCTGGAAAGCAAGGCTTCTTAAAAAGAGTGAGCCAGAGATAAAAGAAACCTCACCACAAAAATGTGTCTTATATTTACTCCCATAAGAGCTTGATGCCATTTTGGTAAACAGTATAATGGTGCCTAAAATAGTCAGTAGTATAATAGTGTAACAATATAAGGAGGTATAACAAATATTAACATTAAAATTCCAAGACAGATCCCTTCCCCACAACCCCATCCCTTTTCTTCCAGAATAGGAGAAATTGCAGATCTGGCAGTTAGTGACAACATGAAAAAAGGGTAGGAAAAAGAAAATTCTAAATGTTTCCCTTATCATCACTATCAAAAACTAAAAACTAAGGCAAAGCTCTTTAAAGTGAGGAATGGCCAACAGCTCACAATGCGACTGTGGTGCTCGAGAACAAACTATAACACATATAGAATGTCTCCTCAGGAAATTTCAAGGCACTTGGAACAATCTCATCGCAGCCACATCAGAAGCAGTTAAATGATTAGTTTCCTTAGATATTGAATTATAACATATATTATCCCATTGCAATTCTAAAGTTCCATATTATGATGTTTTTATTATGGTTTTACCTTAATTTAATACTTTATATCATGATGATGCTCTAATTAAACTAAATTTGCACATCACCGTGACTCATCAACTGAAGACTGGCTCCAACAGATCCTAGGAACAGCATCAGAGCTTTCTGTCCAGAAAAGTGTAAGTGGTAGGAAGTGGTAGGAACAGCTAAAACACTGCATGCAACCCTCTAACTCGCAGGCCTCTGGTAGAGCACCTGAGATTGAGGAAGACACATACCACCCGTAGGGGACTGAAAGGATTTTTTACATACCATCTGTATGGTATGGGCACACACACACATACACACACTTTATTTGACATGTGTCTGGCAACTAGCAAAGGGAAAAAGAACTATGGCATCATTCCTTTGTGCCATTTGTGCTGATTATTGTTTTCATGCTAGATGATGACATATGTACTTGAAAAGGTTGTCAGTCACTTTGCCTATTATGCCTACATGTGTTTAATGAGAAAAACATGATTGGCAGTTACTTGCAATAGAGGCAGTAGAAATGGGATATAGATCAGCAAAAGGGTTAGCAAGTTTCATGCTGGCATAGTTTTTTGTTGCCTCAAGGATAAGCGGAGAACACTTCAGCTCAATAGCGAGGAAGTCACACATGACACTGCAACTGTTTTACAAGATCTTTTGGCATGGGATATACATTCAGTCTGCTTGGAAGACTGCCAGCAATTTTGACAAATGAAATACAAATCTGTGTCAAAAATGCAGGTTTATTTATCATCCTGTTACTTATTTAGCACTTATATAGAGTTCAGTGAGTTAATATTATTTCAAAATTCTGTGTATTATTCCCTATAATGTAGACCACTATTGTTATGAGAAATGGAGGAACGTAAGGCTAATGGATAGGTAACTTGTGCCTATATTTCAAGCAGTAACTTGTAAACATGTACTCAATTACAGGGTGGGTTTTAAATTCGATTTTAATTTGGTTTTATAGTTGTATTTTGGCTTGTTTAGTTTAATTTCTTTTTAAAAAATTTATTGTTCTGTGTTTTTATCTGTGAGCCGCCCCGAGTCCTTTTTGGAGAGTGGCGGCATACGAATCAAAATAATAATAATAATAATAATAATAATAATAATAATAATAATTTCTTAAGAGAACTATGCACAGTGGATCACAATATATCACTATACTTCCTCTTTAACTGGCTGCCTTGAAATACTAAAACAGAAAGATAAGCATTTGACAAGTTGTCATACATAGCTGATAAATTGCATTTGAACCATTTCCTTTCTTTATATAGACAAATAATTTTATGTACTTTATGAGTCTTTTATTATGCATGTTGTTCGCAGCACTCATGCTAACTCACACCATAAATTAAATCAATTCAAGAAAGGTTATTTGTGTTCAAAAATGTTATGATTTCCACATTTAAAACATACAATAATTATAAAACTATATTTCAAAAAAGTGTTTGCATTTTATTTCAAGCATTTACTGAAATGATCTTCCATCTCTAATATTTTGTATAAATTTCTTGCTGTTTTCCACACCTTATAAACATTTATGATGTTGAATGTTTATTGTATTGTTATATTTATATTGAACATTTCTTATATTCTCACAACAGCTCTTAGATGCATGAAGAGGCACACAAATGAATTTAATTAATTTAATATATTTCAGTTAAAATATTGCAACAAAAACCATTACAACAAAAATGAAATCATGAAAAATTATTTCTCTGATATTGAAAATTGGAGATGATAATAGGTTGGAAAACTGTTAAGATAAAATGTTCTGTGAAACACTGTGGTATTTTACCTCTAGATACACTATTCTTTTCAAAGGTAGCTTTTGCTGGAAAGTTTAAAAACGCCTTTTCTTGAGATGCTCAGACAGACTAGATGTAGGTAGAATGACTGCCATTTATGCTCCCTGTTTGAAGGGACTATCATTTGAATGAGACAATGAAGAAACATGGAATTATTATATGATAGGCATGACACTGGAATCCCTGCATGTCCAGGTCAAATCCTATGATATTTCACTTGCTTCAGTATTGAACAAATGATGCATATAGATCCCATCTTGATTTATTAAATGCTACCTTTATATCACATGTATATGAGCTAAATATTGTTTCTATCAAGTAGATTCTTTAAAAAAAAACCTAGCTTCTCTGCTTTGAAAAACGATTATTTTACTAGAGAAACTCTCTGTGGTAGCTGAATAATGTTTGACTGTTATTGTTCTTGCTACTTACCACATATGGGTATTTGTGCTTTCTTTTCAGTAACATTTCTTATGAAAATACTCCCTCACCTAGTTACATGCGGCATGTCCTTGTTCTGACTCTTGCACCAACAAATTACAGCTCAATTTTAAACCATAATAGGACTATCATGGATACTGAGAAGAGCCATTTGGTAACTCTTTTATTTGCATTCTGTATACAAGAGCTTTTTTGGCTTGTTTCAGGGGCTTGATGGCTGAACTACATCTACCAGCAGTCCAGTTGCTTTGAACATTGCTAGTGTTGTTGGGTCTTGTTCACTTTCCACTGTAACCTTCTTATAGGTTCCCCTCCTAAAATTACTCACCTTGTCCAATACTTCGCATGGTGTACAAATTATACTCACATAATCCATATAATTTTCTGGAAGAGGACAAGGTTTATTAATTTGTTTAAATAGTTCATTTACGTGGGATTTTTTTTCAAACGAGCCTCAGAGGGGAGAACGGCAGTATTAAGAGCCACAAAGAAATGTCAGCATGTCCACCCATATACACAAAATATGAGTATTTATGTAGTATTCTGAATAAAACTTGAGGGAGAAAAACAAAAAAAAGCAGTACCAAAGCAATGACTCAGTTGATACCCTAACAATTTAGAGAAAAACATATCCTGAAATGAATAAAAATACACCATATACTACTTTTCATCCAAGACTGTCTTAGGATGTAACTCTCCTCTTACTGCTTCTAGCTGAAAAATAACATTCTTGTGGGATACTTGGATGCTGTTTTACTCTTTGGACATGCTTTGAAAGTTCTTATGTCCAGACAAGAATCAGTTTGTCCTGGTGATTTCCTTGGCCAATTCCGGAATATCACATTTCAAGGTAATTACAGGTCTTGTTTCTTTTAGATTATTATTAGGAGCCTCTGTGGTGCAGTGGTTAGAGTGCAGTACTGCAAGCTACTTCTGCAACCAGCTGCCTACAGTTTGGCAGTTCAAATCCCACCAGGCTCAAGGTTGACTCAGCCTTCCATCCTTCCGAGGTGGGTAAAATGAGGACCCAGATTGTTGGGGGCAATAGGCTGACTCTGTAAACCGCTTAGAGAGGGCTGTAAAGTACTATAAAGTGGTATATAAGTCTATGTGCTATTGCTATTATGGATAGTCTATGAAGCAGAGGTGGTATTCAGCAGGTTCTGACCAGTTCTGCAGAACCGGTAGGAAAAATTTTGAGTAGTTCAGAGAACCGGCAAATACCACCTGTGACTGGAAATTTTGCAGTATCCTTCCCCTGCCACGCCCACCAGGTCAGGCCCACAGAACTGGTAAAAAAAAATTGAATCCCACCACTGCTATGCAGGCCTCTTAAAATAGGACAGCAACTCTTAGGATTCTTGGTTAACTTTCTAAGCGTTGCAATCCATAAATGTCTATAGGGATCAAATTGGTAGTATACAAAATTAAGTATCAAAAATAGAGTTTATGAAGAGGTTTCTTAACATTACCTTACAAATAATGAAGATGAAACATCTTAACAATACAGGATAAAAGAAACACTTTTTCAAAAATAATTTGATTATACTTTACTATGTTTTATTAACACTTTTAAACATGTAGATAAATAAGCCCAAACTAATAAATAATAAGCTAAAGGAAAGGAAATAAAGGAAAAAGCATAGTATAAGAAAAGAAAAAAAGTATGTTCATTTTTTTTTACACAAAAAGTCTATAAAAGGCTTCCAGTCAGCCATAAGTATAATCTTTTTTCTAATCAAGACTAATTTATCGATTTCAGCAAAATCTATCAGCTTTACTAACCATTTGTCCAGTAGGTAGTGTTCAATCTTTCAATCTCTATGCATACATAATCTCACTGCTGTGATCATGTATTGAAATAAACTTCCTTTCCTCTTTTCTAACTGCTTGTCCATTAATCCTAAAAGGAAAAGTTCTGGCTTCAATTTAATATTAATCTTTTAAATCCTCTGTATGTCTCTTGATCCATTTTTATAACTATAGGTAGGAGATCCATTGATAATTATATCTTTTTGCTATTGTTCTATGATTTGATTTTTAAATTCTCCTTAATGATTTTCCAATAGGTTATGTTAAAACAACCATTTATCTGCCATCCAGTACAAATTGTCAAAGGCATTCTCTTATCTAACTAATTTGATTATAATTTACTACTAGTTTAATTAATTTACTATATAGTAAATTAATGTCACTTGTTGACTGAAACTTACAGGTTAATATGATTTTTTTATTGCTTAGGTATTTTAGGTCCTCAAATCTTAGATGGATATGGAGATATTGATGTCAATTTCAGTATTCTCTACACATCAGTGGATAACAATGAAGTGAGTACAATCTTATTGTGAAACTATACTTTTAGCAAGAATTAATGAACCAAAACCAATTATTGAGTAGAGGTTCAATCACTTGGAGAAGTTAATCATATAGTTGTTCAGCTACTGAATCATGTAACATTGCAGTATTGATTTTAAGGGGGTGGGGAGTTGAGGTAGGCTTCAAGAACAGTCCCAATATAGAGTGAATTCCAGTGGTTCAAACAAGAAATACCCAAAAGTATGAATGATATTTCTGATACAGAAATGTTCCAACTAGTACACAAATTAGTGCAGGTGTATATCAGAAGAGGCTATTCATCTTGCTAACTATATTAATTTTTATCCTTATATATAAGGTTATTAAGAATTATACAGTTCTTTGCCCATGAATATTTGGACTTCCTAATAGCTTTTGCCAGAATTTGGTAGCATGAATATAGAAATGTTAAAATTTGTCACCAACATTAGGAATTAAAAATCTATACAATTGTTTTTAATCTGTAGCACTTTAAATATGTCTTAAGTGCTTACATTTTGGGGGGAAACATATTAGATAAAAGCCTATGTTACAATTACTATTTTCATTTTAATCTGAACAAAAACATCAGACACTACATTAAGATAAATATATTAATTAGCAGATATACATCAGACAGGATTTTTGCCCATTGTACCTGTACAGCCAGGGATTAAATCTGCAAATTTCTGCATAGAAAGCACATTCTTTATTACTGAGCTACAGTCATCCAGACAGGCCCAAACAACAATCCTATTCTCACTTTGGACCAAAGCAGAATCTTGTATTAAACCATAGCTTAAAACTGATGTACTATTTAGAGTAATTTGAAGCTGGTAAACATTGTTGCCTGATTAAAGTGAAATGGGAAATGTAGAGTTTTCCTCTTATTATTTTTGTTGTGCCTTTGAGTGACTGCCTGGACAAGTCCCTGCAGTTTTCTTGGCAATGTTTTCAAAAGTGGTTTGCCATTGTCCCCTTCCTAGGACTTTTCCTGGTTTACTGCAATTCAAGTAAAGGAAATCAAAGGGGCTTGGTCTTTAAGCAAAAGACTCCTTTATGCTTTGACTAATAATTTACACAAGAGCTCAATATGAGATATGTGGGATACAGAAAGGAGACTGAAAAGATCAAAGAAGGAGACTGAGAAAATTACTTTTAATCACCACTAAACTAGGGAAAAGAAGCATCATAGTGAAACTTCCTTCTCTTTTCTTCTTCCAGTTTAAACCCCTTCTGTGGTTTGACACAAATTTGAACAAAACTGTTGTGAAGACAAAGACTCCTGAATTCATCTGGAAAAACAACTTGCTACCTACAGATACTCTTAGCAGTGGTGAGTCAATCTAATTCTTAAGAAGGATATCTACAAATGGAATCACTCATTTGCAATTGCCATAATTCATAATGTGTGTTGAGGATGTATGTAGCTGTTTGAACCACTTCTGAATACTATCTTGTTGAAAATGTATCAGCCCCTTTTGCCTAGATAACAATTCCTGCATACCGCTAGTTGTCAGTGTTCCAGCAAACCTCCGTTCCAGCCAATAACTCCGAGACAGACTTCTCTCAAAAGTTCCTTTTATTTGGATAGTAACTGCACAACTGTGGAATCCCAAATCTGAAAGTTCCGGGCTTCCTTACAATAAGTAAAACTACAAATCCATCCCCTGCACCCATCACCACATCACATGGCCCAATCACCATCCATCCCAAAGTAAGACTTCCTTTCACTATGTGCAACATGACCTGACCTTGAAAAAGAATGTTGTTATGTCTAACTAGATATGCTCCAGTAAATTCCCCCCTCCCACTTTTCCAGACTCAGTTGTGGCAGCGTGGGAGCACCAAATCTCAATATGGCTTCCAAAGCTGACACTAGTCTTTGTTTGAAAGCAACTTTGTGACTAATCCCCTCATTTACAACATTTGCAGGTCTTTAAAGCAAGGGAAGGTTGAAGTAAGAATAGTTGCAGGTTCGTTAACTGCTTTGCTTAATGACCAAGTTGCCAGTCACAGTTGTGGTCACTAAACAAGGTCTACCTGCATTTCAAACAAGGTTATGTTCCTTAAGCGCTACAATATGAAATGCATTCTGAATTACTGGTTTGTTATTTTTCTCCTATAGTCTCAAACCAACTATAGATGTGCAAAACAAGAATAGATAAAATGGAAGAAACCAGGAATTGATCCAACAAGACATAATTACTTTGCTGATTTGCATAACTGCCTCTGGCTTGTTCAACAAATCTCAGTTAAAAACAAGGGCTTACTGTTATATGAGAACAGTCAATGAAATGTGTATCAATAGGATTGATAATAAAATGACACACACAAACACACACACACACATATGTTTTTTCTGTTTTGAATGCCAACCTCAGTTCCAAAGCAACTTATAATTAATCAAATATAAAAATCAAATACAAAACATCATAGAGGATTTATCCATAGAACCATAGGACTTTTTCAGGCATTGTAATGATTTATTTGGTTTAACCTGTAATTATCCCCTTTCTGCATGAACAAGAGCTCATAGCAGTTGGTTTATTCCTGGATGGAGAAATAATTTTCCTATGTTTGCCACTCCTCCTTTTATCTCCCATGTTGAAGAAAAACCTGCTTATTAAATAAAGAGTTGTTGCTATGGAAATACTATCGTTGACCTTGAGAAATAAGTTGGAAAGGTTAGATGGTCACATGACCAAATATTATCCCTTCTATGAGATCTGGAAAGAGTATTTCGAACTGGAAATTAATTTTCAGATGCTCAAGATACAGGAAACTCTTGCTGTGTATATTTTATAGTTTTTCAAACTTGGAACTGGTATTGTAAAACTTTTTAATATAATGTATCTTATTCTTCTGTTTTGCCCTAATGTCTAATTAAAGCCATTCCAGCATTTTATACGTCAAATAATATTCTTAAAAGCTAGAATACATTTGACATTTAGTGAATAGGTACACACAGAATATTCTCAAAATTGTAAATGTGCCCCCAGCTGGAAATGATTATGGAGCCCTCACTATAACCAGTACTGCTACAGCACAACAAATGATCATTTTGGGTTATGCTACTGTGGAATAACAGGCAAGGCTGGAAAAACACATTCACTTCTTAGCATAATTGTGAGTCATATATATTATCTAGTGTTAGAAGAAAAGTGACCCTGATGATCTGCTCAATAAATTTCCCAACAGGTAAGGAATGAATGTGCAGAGTTTATAAAATTTTATATAGTCTTCCCTATCCTCCTAACCGCAGATGTTACAGTAACCTAGAATGGCTCTCAAAATAAGGTGTCCCAGAGGGAATAATACAGACACACATGCTTTGATCCCCAATTCCTCCCCGCTCTTTAAATGTCAGCGGTAGGAGTAACTGATACTTGACTTACAGTATTAGCTTAGTCTTCCTCAAATTACAATTCTCCAATTGTCTAAGCTCACACATCTGGAGCCCAGCAGATTATTAAAAGGTCTTACACAGAGGACTCGATAAGCAGAAAGCTATTTATTTAGTTCAGGAAGTTATCAAAATTGTATCAAGGTGGGTGGGGATTTTCCAATTGTTTGTTTCACTCCTGATTTCTGTTAAACTTTAATCTTGCATGCTATAATTTTCATTAGGTATGGAAAAGTCCTCTCATTTCCCATACCAGCTTTTATTGTCATCCTTATAAATATGACAGATCTACAGTATTTAATGCACCCTTTCTGGGAAAAATATGGTATATCAATAAATGTCAAGATTCTGATAAATATGGGGCATTTTGGATGCAGACTGAGAACAGACTGCAAATATATTACCCAATAGCTGATGTGCAGCTTTCAAACTTACATACTTTCAGTATAATACCAGTACTATTCTTTTTTTTTTTAATCTTGTTCAGAAAAGCATTCCAAAAGGATTTCTGGTATATATTTCCTGAAGTATAGCACCAATAAAATGTTCTATCTATAACCAGGGATGGGATTCTACTGGTTCGGAGCGGTTCTATAGAACCGGTTGTTATGATTCTGCGCAGTTCGGAGAACCGGCAAATTGTGTCCCTGGATGCCCCACCCCTCTCTGCCTGCCTCTCCCCTCCCCTCCCAGTCAGTCCTTATCGCACATGTGCAACATTGCGTGCATACCCGACATCACTGACTGCATTCTTCTCCACCCAGTCACTCCTTAAGGTATTTCTTTTTTTCACCCTCCCAACAATCAGCCGTTCCTATGTTCAGCTGTGCCTGGATTCCCCTTGCTTACTTACTGCTTCACCCAGGAGGCTTCCCTGTAGGCCCAGGGAGGCAAAAAATGGAGCGGGGGGCTCCATTTTTTCCTTCCTGGGCCCCAGGGAAGCTTCCTGGGAGCAAAAATGCCCCTCCAGAAGGCTTCCCTGAGGCCCAGGAGGCCCAAAAATGGGGGGGTTGCTGCCAAAAAGAAAAAGCCACGCCTACCCAGTCACATGACCATACCCACCTATCTACGCCCACAGAACCGGCTGTTACAAAATTTGAATCCCACCCTGTCTATAGCCAAATTAAATTGTGCCATTGTGGCTCCATAGACTGCTGTTCTGTCTCTCATTGCACTGTTTATAGCATTTTTCTCCCCCCAAAAAGAAAAAAGGTTTATTTAAACAGTTATAAGATTCAGTTCAGAAAATAAAAGAAGAACCTCTCCATCCATATCCTGAAAATACAATATGTTGTTTTTGCCTTCTATAATTCATTTCCCCATTTGATCAGAAATTCACAAAACTAATATTATAATAATGTCTGCTATTTAATATTCTGATTACATCTTAAATTGGGAAGAAAATTAGATGGGAAGGCATCCAGGTTTGTCCCATTGGAATAATTGTAGCCACTAGGGGGCAGCAGCATACCAGAAATATATGGCCTTGCTATTCTATATTCTAAATGTGAGCTTGTAATTTTATTTAAAATGTGCTTGGAAGTATTTAGTCCCCTGTCATTCAGCTTAGGGTGCAGGGCAGGCAAGATTTTTGTAACCTGCCAAGTACATGAGCATGTCATTGCTCTATATATTGTTGACCTAACATCCTGCTTTTCTGATAGGAACAGCCAGCCCAGATGTTCTGACAAGTTTGATCTTGTCACAGAATTAAGAAAATAAGGCTGAACTGTAGTTGAAAAGGTAGATGAATTGGATAGATGTATCAAAGCAAAATAAGTAAATGTCAAGAGCCATCAAAAGTAGTACTAAATGCAAAAAATCACAGAATCATTATAGCTTTGATAGTGTTCCATTCCTTCCCTCTTTCCCAAAACTGGAATAAGTAACTAGAGCTAGGCTTTCCCTAACTGTACAATTGGGACTGGAGTTTTGGTTGTTGAGCAAAGCAGTCTTATGTGACACATCACATGACCACTTCACTCAATAACCATGATTCCAGCACTGCCAGTTTCAGTTTGAAGTGATCTCAAGAGTTGTTACGTGAATGGATTCCCAGGTAACACGCGTAGGGGTGCAGAAATGGAGAGACAAGGAAAGAAAATCCAAGCAGGCTAAATTCAAATTTAGCACGGAGTGAAAATCCTTTTCTCCCTGCTTTTCCACACTGGTAGAGCAGCTCTGGGGCTGCGGGAGAAAAAGCACAAAGCTAAAATCCTTTTCTCCCTGCAGATCCATCCCTATGAAACAGCTCTGGGGAGGGGAGCAGGGAGAAAAGGATTTTAGTTCTTTGTTTAGCTCTTGTTTTAACAAACCATGGTTAAAACAAGACTGATGTAATATGTGAAAAATCAACCTAGCAATTATTTAGAGTAGACATTAGGACAAAACTAGACAAAACCATTTAAGACAAAATATGTATGTGGCTTACAAATCCAAGAGCACTGTTAGGCCAAACATTTTTTTTCTGACAAAGTATCAGTTTGAGAGTTTGCTTCCTAAATCTCTGATGGTGAGATATTGATGCTAACTTCTTGGAGGACTGGATTCATTACAGTATCTTCAAAACAGTGGCTCAAGAATGGTTGTTGTGTAAAATGTATTATTTTGTTGTAGAAGCTGTGTAGAGAAATACAAGTTTATTTTGTTATACTATGATTTACCTCTTAAACTGCTTTTTAAGGAACTCAGTTTACCCATTCCTCTTTTTATAGGTACCGACATCCTGACCATAGCTGTTTTCACACTTACTGCAGTTGTGGTGTTAGTTCTGATCATTGCTTTGTTGGTGCTGAGGTATGATTGTTTACCTTGTCCTCCTTGGGCTAAAAATAGGGAATTTGTAGCCAACCTCAGACTGGGAAGGCCAGCACCAGCCCACAAATACCTTCAGCTTCTTTCAAGTCTTCCTTCTGCAAAAAAAATTACTCTGCACAAATATCTTAGACTGCATAAATCCCATCACTCTTTTTTTTTTGGACAAGATTCAAATTTATAATTGCTACTTACTTGTTTTTTATTATTTTTCCTGTTATGAGGTATAATAAAAAGAAAACAAAATGAAGAATACAAATGCTAAGCCAACATAAAGCAAGAAAAATAAACCTCAGTCAAAATAACAAAAAAAACCAATCTTTTTAATTGCAGCTATGACTCAGTTTTTAAACAGTATATTAAAACTTACACACACCCCACATCATCATTTTTTCACATGCTTCATGAAGGGCTAATTCAAAGGCTCAATGTGAATACAGGCAGTCCTCAAGTTACGACCCTAACTTGGAGCCTGCCCATTAGTGTCGAAAGTCAGAACAATGTTAAATGAACTAGCTAAAGTAACAACTAGTCATCCCTGCTCTCCCCAATGCATTCTTTAAATGAATGCATGGGTTGTAAAGTGAAGCTTAAGTTAAGGTTGGGTAGATCCTGGAAGGTCTTGCTTTTTAGATTAGAGTCGATTGAAGAAGCAGGACACAAAGACTAGTGACTAGAGCTCTTTATTGAGTAGATCATTACAATATTCAACATTGCTCATGCATAAGCCCACCTGCTTCAGGCCTCTCAAGGTCTCCCCCAGCCTGAAGGCCCACTACTCAGCTGATTATCTTACCAGAGAGAAATAATGGGGAAGGAAAACAATGGCCACGACTGCCTTTCCTAATTCTGCCCCTCTTCTTCCTCCTGCCAAGGTGTCCTGCCTTTCTGGGGCAAAAAAAGGACCAGTTGCTTAGTTTTTCAGAGCTTTATGCATTAGCAGATGGCTACCAATCAACTGGCCAATGGGAGGCTGCAAAGCTCTCCTGCCTCCCGAACCTTTGGGAAGCTGGCCCTTGCATAAAAGGCAACTTCAGGATAAGCTTCCCAAAACCTTTCCCTTGCTCGATTCCCTCCCTCTTCCCACATCCAGGAAATCACATTTCTTCAATTTAAAACACACACACACACACACACACACAAAAGCAGACTTGTTGATCTCTCCCCCCACCCAATTCTGATTAGGTGTTGACTTCAGGATGAAGAGTGGAGGAACTGAAGCAAGCAAGGAAATAAAATCTTTCTGCAGCTTTCCCCCTTGAACTAAAGAAGAAAAAAGTCATCTCCAAAAGTTGTGCAACAAAATAGAGGATGGGGGGGGGGGTCATTGCAAGCTTAAGCTGTCTATCTGACTGCCTAGGCTCTTATAGCTAAAGCTTGCAAAGACCCAGCATCCTCCATTCGGACTTGTTGATCTTTCTCCTTTCCCTCCACCCTTCCAAATTAGGTGCTATGTTGTATGTATGTGTAAATGTGTTAAAATGTTAACATAGCTTTATCTTCCTAAAATTCCAGATTCTAATACTTTGCTTCTATAATACTTCTAAATTTTCAGGAAGTATAGAAGAGCCAATCAATTGCGGCAAAAGAGATGGTCCCATATTCCACCTGAGAAGATACTACCATTGAATACTGATGAGACAAATCATGTTAGTTTGAAGGTAGGAAGTGACAGACATGTCTGGCAAAAGTTTCTCACCACAGAATATGAAGTAAGCTGTACATTCTTCACAATGGTACATCGGATATCACTCTGACAAGGTTAATTGCTCAGTTTATTACATGTGCATTAACAGTTTTCTCATGATTGTATAAAGCAAGTAGATATTTCCCTTTCAAATAGACTTTATTCCAGGGTTGTCAAACTCCCAGCCCACGGGCCAGATGCGTCACATGCTGGCCCCACCCCCACCTGGTTTAGCAAAGGGGAAAAAATCCAGATATGTCACATGACACTGCCATGATGACATGAGTTTGACACCCCTGCTCTAGACCATGTGATAGAAACAGTAACATTTATTAGTTTACAGAGAGTGGCCAATATTATTCTTCCCCTCATCTGCCATTTCATCCCACCTCTCAAGTATCTCCAATAAATAAATCTTGTAAGGGAATTGGGGAAGCAGGTGGCTACAGCACCTACAAGTGTCCCATGCATATGCAAATATGGTCAGCATGGGCAAAATGGCAGCTACTATTGACTAGAGGGAAAGAGATGTGCCAGCAACAACTTAGATTATCTAGTAGGAATAAAAACATTAGATTATCTAGTAGGAATAAAAACACTGCTTCTACTGAAATGAAATGCTATGGGTAGAATTCATGCACTTCATGGCTAATGCTTTATCTCATCAGAGATGAACAAGAAGGGACAGGCTATCTTTGCATGAGACTGAACTATGTATGACATCACACATTCCTGTCCTCAACAAATGGTTAGTGGGGAACTGCACACTGGAAAAGCAGGTTGTGCGGAAGAACTCTTAATTGCAGCTTCACCTGAAACTGGAATATAACTTTATTCTCCTCCCCTTCTCCCATTTGCTGATTACAGCTCTTTCATGAACAGGACAGTGAGTTTCAAAGTTGCAATACTATTAATTTTATCTGTGGGACACAAAGACTATCTATTAGCTCCCTTTGCTTTACACAACAGTATTCCACTTAGGAATCAGACTACCAATTGATATGGCTTTGATTTTGTTTAGGCATTAAGTATTGTCATCTATGTTCTTCTAAGGAGCATGATGGCTTGTATGATTACGACACTGGTTGGAGGTTAGGAAGCCCATGTTTGAGATCTGAGTACTGCTTTGGGGGGTGGGGTGAGTTCTTGTCCTTCACTCCAGCTTCTGCTGGAGACCCAGCTGGGCATCCCTGGGCAATGATGATGTCACAGCTAATCCTTTCAACCTGGAAGTGCCTTGTTGCTTCTGACACCAGTGTGATGCATTCTATGTTCTTCCACAAAAACATAAAGACCATCTTGAGACAAGAATGAGAAATAAAGGAGAAACATCACTTATTATATCAAAATAATATTCAAGTATTTTTAATATTATTCAAAAGTATTTGGGAAGTATTTTTGAATCTGTTCCCCCGACAATCTTCCAGCAGCTGGGTATTGCATTTTAGTTCCTAGTAAACTAAATAGTTCTAAGGCCTAGGGGCCTTGTTGAAGAATTCTAAAGGAGTCCTTTTGTTCCCCAGATTGATGAAGATAAAAGGCGGGATACTGCTCAAAGGCTGCGTCAAGGCAAATATGATAAGAAGGTATTCTTACTCCCAGTCTTTCTGTTCTACTTGCCTGCACTAAAAAATTATCTGATGCTCTTGTGCAAGTCAGATTTCATGATGTCGCTCATATTCTCAGTTTGTTGTAAGTTGAATGCATTAAAAATGTATGGAAAATTTTCCTAAATGATTCCTTTGTAACTTCTCAGTCCTAAATAACAAACAAAGTGGACTGCAGGTGTAAATTTTTAAAAAATCATTTGCTTGTTATTGATTGGAGTAAATATCAATTTGTCTATACAATATGATGTGTTTGCTATTTAATCATTGTTATAAACTATTACTCTAGACATTGTAGACATTAGTGATAGGTTGTTGTGACTTTTCTACGGTTTCCTTCCAATTGCTCTCATTTTCTAGGTAATAATCCTGAAGGATTTCAAACACAAAGATGGAAATTTTACAGAAAAACAGAAAATAGCTCTGAATAAGGTAAGCAATGTACCATATTAAGGAATGCTGGAGTACAATTTGTTTCATGTATTTTTTTATTTTTTATTTATTTAAAATGTTGATATGATCTCTCATCTTAAACAGCTCAGGATGGTTCACAACAACAGTAAAACCAATAACTATAAAAGAACCATAAAATAACAAAACAGAAAAACAATCAAGCAAAAATACAAACACTGTGCCTTTAATCTTCCCTTAGGATTTAATTTAATTTAATTTAATTTATGAGACTTATATGCCCTGCAGCAAGCTTCAATTATCCTCATTCTATTCTATTCTATTCTATTCTATTCTATTCTATTCTATTCTATTCTATTCCATTCCATTCCATTCCATTCCTACTCTACTCTATTCTTCTATTCCTATTCCTATTCCTATTCCTATTCATATTCCTATCCTATCCTATTAAAAACATTCCCAATCTTAAAAGGCTAAATGGGTGGCGACCTATCAAACCACCAAGGGCAGCTATAGAAAAAGCATGCTTTTTGAGGTCCCACTAGGTGGCAGGATTTCAGGGAAGGGATCTGGTGCCAAACTACCTTACCTGATCTAGTGGAATGGGCAGATATTCTTTGGGAATAACGAGATCTTGTGACAATATGCCATATAGGGCTTTAAAGGCAATAAACTAGCAACCTTTAACTGCATGATAGTAGTGAAAGCCACCAAGAGATGCAGGAGAGTCAGGATAGCTACACCACAAGCCCTCCAAAGGTCATCCCTAGCTTTTAGCCTACCGGAAGCTGCATGTTAGAGCTTCAGAAAAAAACTATTTCCCCTCTGACAATATACTGGGTCCATCAGGCACTTAGGACAGGACAATCTAATAGGCCTCCTATCCCTCTGTTAAGGGGCAACTGCTGAGAATTTTGAAAACTTTTTCCCAGTTTGATGATTATATTACTGATTTTAATCCCTTAAATTTCTACCCTATGCCAAATCTATTTAAAGGCATTTATGAGTTAGCTCAGCTTCTGAATTGTACTGAGTCATTTTGCAACCATTCTTCTACATAGATTTTTAAAAAAGGCTTAACTAGGAAGCTGGCTTGATAAAAAACATGCTCCTTCTTCTTTATTTCTAAGAATATTTCTGAATCCTAAATAAACCCTATAGGCATTCCAAGAAAATGAAAGTGGGGAATGTATTAGCTATAGTGCTGTGCACTGCTAAGAAATATTCATCTAGCTGGAAGCAAGAAAAATATAATCTAAGATAAGGAGGGAACTTTAATTTCCCTTCCAGTAAACAGTTGTCATTTTATTATTCCCCATGCACCTCCAGCATGGCAGGCATTTTTTAGAGTATGCACAAAATAAACGTAACATTCTAGGTATGGTTAATGATCTCCAAAAATATGTATCTTGCTGCACAGTTTTTGCAAATATTTTAATCACCTTAGAGTTGAAAAGCTACAAGATCCAACACAAAATACAGTATGTCCATGCCATAGGAAAGACTGATAGATTTTATACTTTTCATTTCTAGTATTGTATGTTACTTTAAAGGTAACAATCTGCTTCTAATAAATGCAATTATTTTCTCCAGCTTCTTCAAATTGACTATTATAACCTGACTAAATTCTATGGAACAGTCAAGATGGACACAATGATCTATGGAGTAATTGAATACTGTGAAAGGGGATCATTGCGGGTAAACAGATTTATAGCTCACTGATTAGTTTGTATCAAGACACATTAATCTTCATCTTAAAGAAAATTTTTAGTGAGGGTCAAGGGGGGCACTACAGAAGAACTCCTTTAATTTGGTGGTGGTTTTTTAAATGTTAATGAAATGATTGTACTGTACTATAGGCTCCCCATGTTCCACAATCATGTTACCATAGAGATACAAAGAAAGAAGGGAGAAAAACAAAAGAATTTCTAAAACAGAAAAAGGTTTAATGGTGGCTGCAAGAGAAATAGTACTTTAGAGATCTTTCAGAATTAATGAGATTTTGCTTTAATAATGAAGAACAGGAAAGTAATAAGAAAGGGACACCACAGCACCACAGTACATCAGAGAAGATGACATTGATTGTCATCTTCAATTCAGAAGCAAAACAAATAGCTCTAGATGGCAGTTATCTCTTTATTACCTATTACATACCAATTTACTTATTTTAATCTGCTGTTAAGAACTAGATTTTGTGATATTTTTGCGGTCATAAGGAGAAACCAAAAGGGCTCACTTCTCCATGTTAGGAAATAGGGACTATTCCAGATAGAAGCTGAGGTTCTTTTTAACCACAAAGCAAATACTCTATAGTATTCAATTTAAGATAAAAGTTCAGCTCTCTTAGACAGACCAGTAATGAAAAGGCAAGCCTGATATTCTCCATCCTGGTGTCCTCCAGGCTATTAGAACTATAGTTCCGAAAATTACCAGCTGGAATTAACTATATTGTGAAAAGCAATAATTTACACTTGTGTTTTAAGTATACTCCTCTCCCCCTTCTCAGACATATCTTAGTCAATTGTCTGTTAGGTTACTGGTGGCAGGTACTAAGGCTTACAGGGTTAGGTTTGTTCTCTTGTTGAATTATTTAACCACAATAGCCATTTAAAAAGGATACAAACATGGAGAACTATTTCATCACCCACTACATTCAGATAGGACTGTCCACTGTGATCAAAGTAACTTCAGGAAAAAACGAATTACTAAGTTGATATCTGAATTGAACTGGAGATAAAATTGAGTTTTCCCAATAGCTATTTTATTCAAGGAAATTTTCTTTATTCAATTGCCCTGAATTGCTTAGCAAGGATTCATTATTTTGTGTTATTTTAATTGATCTGAATGAAGATATTGTTTGACTGTTGGGTACAACTTCTTCAGGATTAAGCTGGTTTTTATGTTCTTACCAGCAGTTTTGTCTCTTTTTTCATCTCAGGATGTCTTAAATGATAAAATCTCCTACCCTGATGGAACCTTCATGGACTGGGAGTTTAAAATTTCTGTCATGTATGACATTGCTAAGGTAAGTATATGAGGATAGTTTTACATTATAAAACCTAGCAACAGAAAACTATTGGAGCTTACTATATTGCCCTAACTGCTGGTATATAAAATCAGCTTGTGCAAGTTTCTTTCCAGTGCTGTCATTAGAAATTGGAAATATGAAATAGCAGATTTGTCAAGAGCTGAGCCACAATAAGCTTGGTACATTTCAGTACAGAAAAAATAAAAGTAATCTAACTGATAGAAATTTCCATATAGAATGAGAACAAATATATTTATAAAATTAAAATTATGAACTAAAAAGAGGCATGGAAAAAGTCATCCTGAACTCACATTAAATAGGCTTCACTCTGTATCCAGTTATGCAGAGCACTGGAAATAATTTTTATTTCTAAAAATATCATGAAGCTCATACTTTCTTACTTAGAATATTTTCCAGTAATCTTTCGGTGTATTCATTTTCTCAGAATGCTTTTTATTTCCAGTAGATAGACCTAATTCTCAGAGAGGTAGTAAATCAGTGAAAGCTTTCATGTTTAGCAGAAGGTTAAATCTGCAACTCTTGCCCCTTGAAATTTGTTGAGCCAATAGCTTTTGCATAGCTGAAAGTGTATATGCAAAGACAGCTTAAAATTATGTTTATAGAGAGAGGGACAGGAATTTTTCCTCTTACCAAATAGTTCTTGCAAAGACATGGGGGTGCAGGGAGTGGGGTCATTGAAGGTCCTATAGTGAACAGGCTTATATTTTGCAGTTCTGGCAATTGTTGGGCAGTTCAGTTTTTCCTTTGCAAAATGACTAGTACTGAAGCTTTTATTACATTTTGGTAGCAGGAGTGGTGGAGAGGATCAGCTATGATGAACTACAAAGTGTGGGTTGCGATGGTGGCAGGAAAAGATGGGAGTCTACTTATCAGAACTTGTCAACAGCCCTTTTGTCAGCTGATTATAGAAGAGAGGGAGGGGACAGATGAAAGTCCGCAAGAGCAATAAACCGTGACAAAGTGGGAGACCAAGAGGCAAATATGCAGATGACCAAGAATGCGCAAGAGAAAATTGAAGAGACCAGGCTGAACTTCCTGCATATGAACATATGGCAAAAGAAGAGAGGAGAGGAGAGAGAGAGAGGGAGAGGAGGAGTGTGAGAGAGGAGAGAGAGAATTAGAGTGAGAGAAAGAGAGAGAGATGCTGTCTGTTGCCAACTTGACCTAATCATCCCCATGTGTCCATGGTGTCATATGGAATCTCTACACATTCACAGATCAATACTTTCAATAAGCAAAACCAGCACCATGGGAAGAATTTTTAAAAATGGAACTGGTAGTCAGCCAGAATTAAATTCCTTTTCCCAGATCATGGGTCCCAAAAGGC
The DNA here is from genome assembly GCA_009733165.1 of Naja naja. NCBI lineage: Eukaryota > Metazoa > Chordata > Lepidosauria > Squamata > Elapidae > Naja > Naja naja. The sequence goes on along the minus strand of CM019154.1, from coordinate 20,447,520 downwards.
AGATGAGATCATCATGTTCACATTTTCATATCATATCACATTACTGTATCCTCCAGAGGTTCCAGCCCCAATCTCTGTAATGGAGAGCAATTCATGGATGTTTTCCTATCAGATGTTGACTGATGATGGGAATGGAAATAAAGCTGAACAATCCACAATCACTTCCCTTAAGTTCTCCCAGAGTATATCTGTACTGCTCTTTAGTCTTCACGCACCTTCAAGTCAAATTTTGACCTCTGGCAACTGCCTGGGCCAGTCCTTGCAGTTTTCTTGGCAAGATTTCTTGGAAGTGCCTTAAAGTGGCTGAGAGAGAGTGACCAGACTAAGGTCAGCTAACTGGTTTGTTGCCTAGAGTGCAACTACAATTCATGGTCTCCCAGTCTCTAGGCTGGTGCCTTAATAATTACACCGAACTGGCTCATTATTGCAGTGATCTCAGCAATGAAGGTCACTTCAAAGAAAGGAGGAAACATTTTAACACAGCCTTGAGGAAGATCTCAGTGAGACAAATGTCTGGATGTCAACTCAGGCCATGATAATTTTGACTTTTTTCCAGTAGGGATTACCTTTAGCAAAATCTCTCAATAGTTTAATTGTGCCACACATTTGTTGGAATCAGAAAAAATATCATCCAATACCAGTATGACAAGCACAAAGAAGTTCCTCATCCTTCATTTCCTGCATGTATTGTGTGTCTGCAGTTAAACTGCTTTCAACCTGCCTGGTGATAATTCAAATTGCACTCCTTCTGGACTACAAATGGCCTTTCTCCACGTGCAGCTAATCACTGTGCAAACATGCCCTGACAAGATCTCTTTTCTGTTGCTTTCAATTTGTTCACATTCTGAGACAGACACGTTTAAGAAGTCCTTAGCTATGTTAAGATAATATATCCCCCTTCTTCTAATATTCTCTACCCAGAAAGTATATAAAATCTATTGGGCTATGTCACCTATTGCCCTGGAAGTAAATCAGGTATATGCAATGATTTGAAAGAAAGACAGGATTAGGATTAGCAAGGAAGATGCCCAATGTCATGGCAGGTGTACGTTTCTGATGACCGAGGAGTAGGTGGAACTCTGTCAGAACCAGAGATTTTATCCAGAGTGCTCAAAATTTCTGTATGACAACTGAGGCAGAACCTTCTCTTAGTCCGGCACAGATTAAAGATAGAAGTAAATTGTTTGATTGTTTGGTTGTTTATCTCTCAGCTGATCAAAGACTAGTGCTTAGGAGTCCTTGACGTGTAATTCAGAAGACAAAATTCATACATTCCACTTCCTCCCTCAGTGTCATTGTATGTGGGTGGAGGGTGTAATTTATGTTATTTAATCATCCCAGAAAATAAATACTGCCAGAAAAAAAGATCTGTTAAGAAAATGAGTATAAATGTAAATTATAGTATTGGGTCCCAGTTTTAATTCCCATTTAGATATATTGCATATTTGGTTTATTATTTCTTTTTGAATTATTCATATGCATACAGGAACATTCTTCTTTTATCTTTCTTAACCAGGGTTTTTTTTTATGACAGAAGAAGTTCACAACTTCTTCTTTTTAAAAGGCAGTAGAGAATTGTCAGGCACCAACTCTGTAGAATGGCTGGTTTTTCCTGTAAGTAAGGGATCTGCTAGCTGCATATCTTTGTTCACCCTGACTGAGCAGAAATTTTTAAAAAATTAAAATATTTAAAACACAATTATCCTGTTTTTCATTCAAAAAACTTACTGACTTGTTCACATTTAGGGTACAACCACTGTTACAGTGCTTTCATCTAGAGCAGGGCTGTCAAACTCCTGGCCCATGGGCCAGATGCATCATGTGCTGGCCACACCCATACCTGGATTAGCAAAGTCCTGATACGTCACGTGATGCTGCCGTGACAACATGAGTTTGACACCCCTGATCTAGAGCAGTATTTCCAAATCTTAGCTGTTTTAAGATGTGCAGACTTCAGCTCCCAGAATATGGACTTTAACTCTGAGCTAACTGGGGTATTCTGAAAGTTGAAGTTCACATATCTTAAATTGGCTAAGGTTGTGGAAACACTGCTCCAAAGTGTAATTTGGCAGAGAAACAGGCTGGCAAAACCTGTGCTGCTTTCACTGCCAATTGCTTTTCTGTTTGAGTAATGAGGCTGGCAAATGATGCTGCCCTGTTTTAATCCCGGAAAATTTAAGTAAAGTTATTGATGGCTTATCCTGCCTTTATTTCATCATCCACTGAAGATTACCTGCTGCCAGAAAAAGTAACTACCAATTACAGTACAAAAGATGTGGTATGGCAGAGACAGGCAAATGCAAATGGTTTAGCCCACCCATCAATCTACCTAGTATACAGGTCATAAAGTAGGGATGTAAGGTGAGGTGTAAGAGAATAATCACTAACTAGTAAGTTCCATCCTTGACTAGAACTACAGTTAATGTCTATGAGCAGCAACAATTAGGTTTAGGCAAAATGTTACTACCCCCTCACCCAAGTAAGGAGATGGGAACTTGGTGTACTTCAAGGTCCTGTATTAGGCCCAGTACTCTTCAATATCTTCATAAATGATTTAGTTGAGAGGATAGAGGGGAAACTTATTAAATTTGCAAATGACATCAAGCTGGGAGGAATAGCCAACACTTTAGAACCTAGATTCAAGACACAAAAGGATTTTTACAGACTTGAATACCGGGCTCTATCCAACAAAATGCAATTGTGGTGATGAGAAAAGTAAGGTCTTATTCTTAGGCAGGAAAAACCGAATGCAATATGTTATGTATGCAGGTTTGAATGTCATTGGTTAAGTTTGAACTGTTCTTGTAAAATGTCAGAAATGATTGGTTTAAAAAGTGCGGGAAAACCCTGCACTCTGATTGGCTGGCAACTGTGGCTCCTGGCTATAAGTAGCAGCCACAGCCCAGCCAAATCGGGTCTGTTATGAGCTGTAGTCACTAATAAACTCTTCACTGAAGCACTCGCGCTGACTCTTCATGCAAATCTAACACTGGCGATGAAGGTGGGATCCTTCCCGAAGAGAAGACAATGCAGAGAACAAGCTGAGAGAGATGGCTGTGCTGAACACCCCCCCAGCCCCGTTCGATCCGACGGCAGAAGACTGGGATCGATGCAGATCGCTTCCAAATGTATTTGAGGGAAACGATCGCCGACATTTCCGACAAGCGGAAGAGGGCGGTCTTTCTCACCCATTGCGGTCCGGCCATTTTCAAGATGGCGAAGGCATTGGTGGGAACTGCAGACATGAAGGTAATGGACTGGCCCGACTTAGAAAAGTTATTAAGAGCCCATTACGCCACAAGTATCGTGCCTCATTAAGAGACACGAATTCTACCATCGGGATCAAGGGGAAAGTGAAAAAGTTAATGACTTCGTGGCAAGTTTAAGGGACATTGGGGGTGCATGTGAGTTTATCAACTTTGAAGAGGCCATGCGCGATCGATTTGTTCTAGGCCTAAAAGACAAGGTTTTGCAGAGCAAATTATTAATGAAACCTAAGATCACGCTTAAGGAGGCCATAGAAGAAGCTTCTTCAGTGGAAGCTACCAAGTCCTCAGCAGCAGCCATGAAGAAAATTAACAAGGCCGCAAGCCATCCTGATGTGGAAAAATCCACAACAACCCATTGCGAGCAAATCGATTCTGATTCAGACTGTAGTGAGGTGAAGGGAGGAATTTATAGACTCAGAATGGAGAAGAAAAGGAAAGACCTTGGAAGAAAGAGGCAAGACTTTTATTGCAGAGGTTGTGGGGGGCACCCCGCACTGAATGCAAGTTTTTGATACCATCTGCCTCCGAAAAAGAGAGCAAGCAGAAAGAAGTTTCCTGACAAAGAATTCAAGCATAACAACTTCAGTGAGAAAATGGGGCGCAACACAGAAGCAAATGGGAAGAATGAAACTCATCAAACAGTCACTGTTGATCATTCTTCACCCTTAAGAAACAGAAAAGTACATGTGAAGGTACTAATTGAAGGAAGGCCTTGCCAAATGGAAGTGGACTCAGGCTCCTATTTATCTATGGTGTCATGGGACGCTATTCACAGGCTACTTCCCAACATTCAGAAGAAGCATTTCCAGAAGCAAGCACTGACTCTTAAAGACTACCAAGGGAACAAGATACCAGTAGTTGGAACAAGAGAATTCAACATGAAGTTCAAAGGCCACACCAAACGTTTGCCCCTGACCATCGTGGACAAAGACCACCCAAGCTTGCTGGGACTTGAGTGGTTCAATCCACTAGGCATCGAGGTGACTGGCATCAATCACGTGAGCAAAACTGAATGGGAGGAGGCCTTGAAGTCTGAGTTTCCAGAGATCTTCACCGACGGATTGGGCAAGTATATGGGGACCCCTATCACTTTCAACCTAGATCCCAAGGTACCCCCAATTCGTTTAAAGCCCAGAAGGGTCCCATTTGCCTTAAAGGAAAAAATTGATGCACAATTAGATAAACTAATAGCTCAAGGAGTTTTAGAGCCCACTGACCACTCCAGATGGGAGACACCCATAGTCACACCAGTCAAGACTGATGGGTCAGTAAGAATCTGTGGAGACTATAAGGGGACATTGAACCATGCGCTTCAGCAGAGCGCATATCCAGTTCCAGTGATGCATCATTTATTACATTCACTTGGCAGGGGCACAGTCTTTGCCAAATTGGATCTGGCCCAGGCATATCAACAACTAACAGTTGATGATGCCACTGCAGAGGCCCAAACCATTGTGACTCATAGAGGTGCTTTCAAATGTAAAAGGTTACAGTTTGGAGTAAGCGTGGCACCAGGCATCTTCCAAAGCCTTATGGAAAGGATGCTCCAAGGACTGCCAGTAGTAGTGCCTTACTTTGATGATGTGTTAATCTCTGCTGAAAATGACACTCAATTACAAGAGAGACTCAGAGAAGTCCTTACCAGATTCAAGAAAGCGGGTTAAAAGTCAAGGAAGAAAAATGCACTCTTAGAACTGACAAGGTTGAGTTCTTGGGCTATATGATTGACAAGCATGGCATCCACCCTACAGATGCCAAGGTTCAAGCAATCAAAGAAGCCCCTAGACCAAAATGCAAAACAGATTTGCAAGCCTTCCTTGGACTTATTAACTTTTATCACATGTTCCTACCTCAGAAGGCAACCATTGCAGAACCATTACACAGATTACTTGACAAAAAGTCTGTTTGGGTCTGGGGCAAGAAGGAACAATCAGCATTTAACAGTATTAAAAGATTAATCACGTCTGATGCTGTACTCATACAGTTCTCTGAGAATTTACCTGTTGTACTGACTTGTGATGCATCCCCTTTGGAGTGGGGCGGGGTTTGAGCCACAGGCTTCCCAGCGGGAGGGAAGCCCCTATTGCATTTTACCCTCGCACCTTGACCAAAGCAGAGAGGAATTACAGCCAATTGGACAAGGAAGCATTGGCAATTGTTGCAGCTATCAAGAAATTTCATCAGTATTTATATGGGAGAACATTTACCATTGTCACAGATCACAAACCTTTGTTAGGCATTGTGGCAGGCGACAAACCTACACCCACTATCCTGTCACCAAGAATGCTGAGGTGGACTGAATTTCTTGCTGCTTATTCATACAAACTTATCCACAAGCCTGGCAAGGACATTGGACATGCTGATGCCTTGAGTCGATGCCCACTTCCTTGTCACAAGGAGGACTTTGAACCTGAAACACACACCTTTTTCCTAGAAACTGTTGCCAAGCTTCCAGTACACGCTGCTGAAATTGCCAGAGAGACTGCCAAAGACACTTTATTGGCTCCTATTATAGGCTGGATTAAGAAAGGTTGGCCTCTTCAAGATCTACCCAACCTTTTAAGTCCAGGCAAACTGAATTATCTGTATTAAGAGGATGTATTTTGTGGGGTAACAGGGTGGTTATTCCTGCAAAACTGCAAAGAGAGGTTTTGGAAATGTTACATGAGGGTCATCCTGGTATTGTAAGGATGAAGGGATTGGCCAGGAGTTATGTATGGTGGCCAGGTATTGGCAAAATGGTTGAAAACTGGGTTGCATCTTGTCCCAACTGTCAGGTAGTCAGGCCTGCCCCACCTCTTGCCCCCAAACAGGAATGGGAATGTCCTAGGGGCCCATGGTCTAGGATTCACATTGATTTCGCTGGCCCTACCAGAGGGCACACCTTCCTTATTATTCCAAATGGCTAGAGGTAATCCCTATGGCATCCACCACAACTGATGCTGTCATCAAGCAGCTTAAAAAGCTTTTTGTAACCCACGGGTTACCTGATGTTCTTGTCTCTGACAATGGCCCTCAATTTACATCCAACCTTTTTGAATCCTATCTAGCACAACTGGGTCTCAGACATGCCCTGACAGCCCCTGGGCACCCTTCGGCTAATGGCCGGGATGAACGAATGGTACGTTTTACCAAGGAAAAGCTTCAGCAATTGGGTCCTGGGGACATCACTGAGAAAGTTGAAAAACTTCTCAGTGTTCAGCACATCACTCCTAACCCATCAACTAACTTATCCCCAGCAGAGTTGTTGATGTTTAGGAAACTTAGGTCTCCCCTTGACCGCCTTCATCCCACTTACGCACCCAACGCACCACTTGATTCCACTAGCAAAGTTCGCACGTTCAGTGTGGGTGATTCTGTTTATGCCAAGAACCTTATGGGTGAACCTTCATGGATTCCTGCTGAAATAACTCAAATCACAGGCCCTCATTCTTACAGGGTAGAAACAGAGGTTGGAGTCCTCTGGAGCAGGCACATTGATCAGCTTAGATCCAGGTTACCTCAGGAACATCGCAATTGTTCCTCTCTAGTTCCCATACCTAATGCCTTTTCTAGGGGGGAGAGGGAGGAACATGAGGATAATCAGCAAACAAGAATCAACCCCATGTGTAACGAGCCATTATGACAGAAACCATCCCAAAACCTGTCACAATGCCAAAATCCATCCTTACAAGTGGAAGATTGCACATCACTACCTGACTTGGGTGCTGACATTGGGTTGGAGATGGGTTGGGAGGAGAGACCAGATTCTAACAATCAAACAGGGTCTTCTTTCACAGGAAGTCCAACTAGGGAAATGTCAACAGACACATTTCCCCCTCTCACTGGTTAAAACTTCTGAAGCACGAAGGTCTCAACGTACACATAAGAGCCCCACCTATTTAAAAGAATACATTAGATAGGTTGGGGTTTGAGTATGGACTGAACCTAGTGGGGAGGGGTGTTATGTATGCAGGTTTGAATGTCATTGGTTAAGTTTGAACTGTTCTTGTAAAATGTCAGAAATGATTGGTTTAAAAAGTGCGGGAAAACCCTGCACTCTGATTGGCTGGCAACTGCGGCTCCTGGCTATAAGTAGCAGCCGCAGCCCAGCCAAATCGGGTCTGTTATGAGCTGTAGTCACTAATAAACTCTTCACTGAAGCACTCCGCGTCTGACTCTTCATGCAAATCTAACACAATAGTATATAGAATAGGTGGGACCTGTCCTAACAGTAGTGATTGTGAGAGGGATCTAGTGGACAATCATGTTTGAGTCAGAAGTGTGCTGCAACTACCAAAAAAGCCAATGTAGTCGTAGGGTTGCATCAACAGAGCGGTAGTATTAAGATCACATAAAGTGATAGTAACACTTTATACTGCACTAGTAAGACTGCACTTGGAATACTGTGTCCTGTTCTGGTCACCAGGATACAAAAAAGATGTTGATTCTATGAAGCTTGTAGAGAAGAGCAACGAAGATGATAAAGAGTCTGGAGACTAAACTATACAATGAACAGTTACAGGAGCTATGTATGTCTAGTCTAATGAGAGAAAGAATGACATGATATCAATCTTCTAATACTTCAGGGATTGTCGCAGAGAAGAAGGGTCTACTTATTTTCCCAAACACCTCAGGATGCTTTACAAGAAGTAATGGGTGGAAAATTATTAAGGATAGATCCAATATAGAATTAAGGAGAAACATCCTGACAGTGAGAACAATAAATAGTAGAATGGCTTGCCTCCAGAAATTATGGGTACTCCTTCACTGGAGGTTTTCAAAAAGAGGTTGGCAATCATTTGGCATAGGGTCTCTTTCTCGAGCAGGGGTTGGACTAGAAGGCATCCAAGATGTCTTCCAACCTTGTTATTCTATGTTCTGCATATGGTCATATAAATCTTGTTAGATGTCTGTAATACCCTCATTGGTGAGACAATTGGCAACAAATATCAGGCAAAACCCAGCTCTTTTTTCCCAATTTAAGCTCACCTCTATAGTCCAGGACTGGTACTATTTCAAAAGAGTTCAAAAGAGGGATCTCAATTGGTCAGGGCAAGTGTTTCAAAAAGCACAGGCCAGGCATTGCATCTCCAGTAGCCCAAGCATAATCTTTATGGTAGCCTCTGTGGATGTTCCTTTTAGCCACAGATTTAATTAAGTCAACAAACCTGTTGCAGTCCTTAGGGACTACTTTGATCCATCTGTAGTGTGCTTTGTATAAGTATTCTAATTTGCTTTCTGAAGTTCCAATGAAGTTTAGGAATGGACCTACCAGCAATTACTGGGATCTGGAGTCCTATTCTGTAGATTATAGGCCTATGCTGACTGTGGGGCAAATTGTACAAAACCTGTCTCTGGATTTGAGATGTTGATTTTACTACTACAGAGGAAACATAGCAAGGGTCTAGAAAATAATCTTTTTGCCAACAAGCAGAACGAAATGTGTCTCTATCTTTACCATCATATATAAGAGTAAGACTGTTTATTTCAATCCAATTGAATAATCTGCTCCCATTCTCATTACTTTGATTATATCCCCAAGATTTGTGTGGTGGCTATTGAAATCACCAAGGATTATATTACATCTCGCAAATACTGATAAAACAGAATCTGGCCAACTGTCCATTGGAGGCTTATAAACGATCATGATGGTAATATTTTGTAATTCTATTGTTATAGAATGGGCATTCCGATTGGTAGTTTGAATTAATAATTGGAGAAAGGGCATTAAAACTGCCAATATCTAGACTACATAAATAAATTGGCAGCATCCTTAAATTTATCAAGCTGTGATCCAATGCAAACTGAGTTGGAAACAATGCAAATCAAACCAAGATTAAAGGAACTGCTCTCACAACAGATTAACAGAGTGGCCCTTCTTTCCATCTCTCCTTCTGATATAACCTGTAGGATAGTGCTTTCTTTTTTTCTTTTTCTTTTTTAGCAAACTTAGAGTTTAGTTCTTTGCTCTAGGGGTAGGAATCTCTAATGGCAGACTATAACTAAAAGCTACCGGTAAGGAAAAACATTGTGTATCTACAAATTCACAGATCCATCCTGCTCATTTAAATGCTTGGACAGGTACAAAGCCATTGATATGGAAGTATTTAGTCTAATTATTGCTTCAAAAATGGGAAGTGTGTGAACAGAGGAAGGGAATTGAAAGATGTTCAAAGGTAGGGATTCGAAGCAAAAAAAAACCTTTCAAGTCCTGCCTCCTTTAGCAAATAAAGCAAACAGGGCCAGATGAAGACCATGGGGACAGAGACAGAAGAGGAAAAACTTAAATGTAAAAGGTTGGCAATCTGTAAATAAAGAGAAGGATTTGCTTACGAACAAGTGAAGCCAGACCAAAATAAATGAGTTGACTAATATGGCTGGCAGCATTGATAATTTATCATTGATAAATAGTAATTTGCCATGGTAATGTAGGACAGGGGTCCCCAATCTCTGGGCCATGGACCCGTACCTGGCCATGGGCTATTGGGAACTGGGCCGCATAAGCAGCGGGAGAGTGAGTAAAGCATGCACGGTATCTAGGTTGCATGTGAAAGCATCCACTCCACCTCCCCGGTTCATGGAAAAATTATCTTCCACAAAAATGATCCCTGGTGCCAGAAAGTTTGGGGACCACTAATGTAGGAGATCATTCATTGCAGGCATCCATAAGGTACAAATGATGACATATGCATCATGGCATGACTTATGGACTTGTGTCAGACATAATGCCAGTATTACATAATTGTGTCATTTGTATGATACAGACATGAAGTACATATAATTATTTTAATATAATTGTGGTTGTTGTAACTATCACTGTCACCCATTATATATAGAACTTGAGAACCTATAGTCTCATGCCATAATCCTAATCACAGGAACCCTTGTCCCCTTCTGAGGCACTAAGAACCCTTAGTGTTTCTTGGGAATCCACTGACCAATATAATCTGAATTTATGAGCATCTTAGAAATGCATTTGCTTCCTGTTGGGTTGATAAGACTGATGAATCAAACCAATAATAAGATGTACAATGCCTGCTCTGAGTGATTTCTCACTAGTGATTCTTAGTTGAAGGCAGCCTTGCTGCAGCAAGAGAAAACATTGCTTGAATAATGATGCTTTGCCCTGACTTCTTTGTTCTCTTGTGTGTTTTGCTGCCGGGCAATGTTCTGTGGTACAAAAAGAGCAAGATAAGAGAGCTTAATGAAGGCATGGAGATAAAACAAGGCAATATTTTTAAAAGTGCTAAAATGGGACTGCCAGGTCTTTCTCATGATACTGTCAATAATTAATGCAGACAAATCTGTGGGAAATATTTTTACCGTCCTTCCCATCCCTTACTGGTACTGACATTGGAAAAGGAAGCATCATTTTATTATATGGGGGCAGAAGAGAGAAAACAGGTAGAAAATAGCAGTGCTAAGCTGATCTACTCCTGCTCCTCCATTCTGAAATATAAAAGAGCTGATGTACTAGCAAAAAATATGCCAACAGCTGAGCAATTTAATTTGCCTCAGTTATCAAGCTTGCAAAAGGTCCTTGTCTATATAACTTTACTGCAAGATTTTAAGAGTAGTGATTGGTAGATTCCTCTGGCTTTATTTCCCTTCCCATTCAGGTCATTGGCTGGGGAGAAAGCTCATCATCAGTCACTGTCCTTAAAGGGTAATGAAGGGTGCTTGGCAACTGGCAGGGACAGAGCCTTCAGCTGTCTTTCAGATGGGCTGAGCGATAAATTGTCATGTGAATGTCATTGATGCCTACTTGGTAACCTGTCTTTCTGGCTTTTCCTGAACATGCAACCACAAATATTCTGCAAGACTGGTAAATCTGTATTTAAAAATGGCCCAGCTGCCTGGGTGGTGGGTGGAAAATGGGTGCAGTGGTAAGGAGCTCAAACAGAGCATCAAGAAAACATCATTCCACTTAATCCTGCACTGCCATTCACCTGTTAGCCAAGTTATTTTAGGACTTAGCTTTGGCCTTCATTTCACCCAGACTATAAATGGAGTGGGAAACAGTTCTGTCACATTCACCTTAGCTCCTAAATATTGCACATTTTTAAAAATTAATGAATCTTATAAGTAAGCAAGTGTGGAATAATTCCATTAAATATTACCAACTGATATTTCCCAATCCAATTAACTGCATAAGATTACATTTGTCATTTAAAATTTTGTCAAAGTTCTAATATGTATTTCAAAAATAGGTTATAAGTCTTGCAAATCTGGGATATTTTCTTTAGCTGGGGATTCATGCTTGGGCCTCTACTGAATCTGAGCTCACAATTTTTAGTCAAGATCTCTTTAATGTTTTCATTTAGATATAGTGGGAACTACAAGTCCTAGAATTTCTTGCAATCTTGGACTGTAAAATCATGCAAGAAGTGTTTTCAGGTCAATGCTGTGATTGAGCTGGAGCTCTAATTACCACTGACAAAAGTAAGCTATGCCGAGGACTTCTGGTTGGCGTTATGGCAAGAATGGCTGGAAAATAGTGGAGCTCTGCTGGGCTCTGTGAAATGCAGCCAGCAACTGCTTGCTAGGAGACCCTATGGGGTTAAGCCGCCCTGGAGAGGTGGTGAAGAAAGGAGAAGCACTTTGTTGATCATGAGGAAACAGTCATTTCCTCGTTGATCCGAAGAAAGCTGAATGATAGCAGGGATGATGGCCATTTTGGTCTGTCATAAACTGGGACACTAAGATCTTATGCTTATTTATTTATTTATTTATTCGACTTGTATGCCGCCCTACTCCCTAAGGACTCAGGGTGGCGAACATTAAAATGAAACAAATTTACAATAAAAAGACAATTAAACAAATAAACAAGCCGAATACAATTAAAAAGTTGAGAAAATTAAAACCCTTAAACCCACCCCCCGGGTCATTCCAGGCCGGCCTGTTGAAACAACCAAGTCTTCAGGTCTCGGCGGAAGGAGCGGAGGTCAGGGGCCAAACGGAGATCCACGGGGAGCTGATTCCAGAGGGCAGGTGCTCCCACGGAGAAGGCCCTAGCCCTGGGAACCACCAGCCGACAATGCCTGACCGACGGTATCCCAAGGAGGCCCCTCCTATGGGAGCCAGGGCGAAAAGTGATGCTGGCAGGAGGCGTTCCCGCAAGTACCCTGGACCCAAGCCATTTAGGGCTTTATAAGTTGTTACTAACACCTTGAAGGCGACCCGAGAGGTGACCGGCAACCAATGCAAGCCGCAGGAGGGTGTAACATGGGAGTATCGGGATACCCCCATCACAGCCCACGCGGCCGCATTCTGCACCATCTGCCACCTCCGGGTCAGCCGCAAGAGGAGCCCCATGTAAAGAGCGTTGCAGTAGTCAATTCTAGAGGTGACGAGCGCATGAGTAACCGCTCAAAGGGCATCTCGGTCCAAATAAGGGCGGAGCTGGCGAACCAGCCGAACCTGGGCAAAAGCCCCCCTGGCCACAGCTCCCACATGCTCCTCCAAACCAAGCTGTGAATCCAGGAGGACACCCAGGTTCCTCGCCCTATCCACAGGGGGCAACACCTCTCCCCCCATGACCAAAGATGGTACATCCAATAAAGACCGAGATGCCGGTAAGAACAGCCACTCAGTCTTGGTGGGGTTGAGCTGAAGCCTATTACTCCCCATCCAGACCCATACCGCCTCCAGGCACTGGGACATCACGGAGAGAGCATCACTGATCGGGTCTGGGGTGGAGATATAAAGCTGGGTATCATCAGCATACTGATGATACCTCACCCCAAAACCTTGGATGATTTTGCCCAGCGGTTTCATGTAGATATTAAACAGGAGAGGCGAGAGAACGGACCCCTGGGGCACCCCACAAGTGAGGGGCCTCGGGCCACCTCTGCCCCCTGCCAGCACCGACTGCGAACGGCCCGAGAGGAAGGAGGAGAACCACCGCAAAACGGTGCCCCCCACCCCCAATCCTCTGAGCCGCTGCAGAAGGATACCATGGTCGATGGTATCGAAAGCCGCTGAGAGATCTAACAGGACAAGGACAGAGAAACAACCCCTGTCCCGCGCCCTCCAGAGATCATCCATCAGTGCGACCAATGCTGTCTCCGTGCTGTGTCCGGCCCTGAAGCCCGATTGATACGGGTCTAAATAATCAGCTTCTTCCAGGAACAAGGGAAGCTGCTGAACTACCACGCTCTCAACAACCCTCGCTAAAAAGCGAAGGTTGGAGACTGGACGATAGTTGTTCAAAACAGCCAGGTCCAAGGCAGGCTTCTTGAGGAGGGGCCTCACCACCACCTCTTTCAAGGTGGCGGGAAAGACTCCCTCACTCAAGGAGGCATTGACAATTGCCTGGAGCCAGCCGCGTGTAACCTCCCTGGAGGCATACGCCAACCAGGAAGGACACGGGTCCAATAAACACATGGTGGAAGACAGCCTCCGCATGATCCTGTCCACCTCATCAAGGGAGACCAGGTCAAACTCAACCCAGATAGAATCCACCAGACCCATCGCCACCCCATCATCAGACCACTGCCAATCAGAGTCCAAGCCGGCACGAATTGGCGACCTTATCCGCCAGATGTAAACTAAATTCCTCTGCTCTGCCCTGCAAGGGTCATCCCCTCCCTCAATTGGAGGAGGGAGCGGGTCACCCGAAACAGGGCCACAGGGCGATCATCGGCAGACGCAATCAGAGCGGAGAAGTAAGCACGCCTCGCCTCCCTGATCGCTTCCAGATAGGTCCTAATATAGGCACGCAACTGGACACGGTTGGATTCGGAGCGGCTAGTCCTCCACCTGCTCTCCAGGCATCTTCTCCGCCGTTTCATCCCCCGGAGCTCCTCGGAAAACCAGAGAGCCCATCGGGGTCTATGGCGGGGAACAGGCCGCAAGGGGACAACCCGGTCGAGTGCCTCCAAAGCCACCTGTTGCCAGGCGGCCGTCAGCGTCTCGGCCGAGCTGTGGTTGAGGGAGGCAGGCAAGAACCCCAGCGCCATCTGAAACCTCTCCAGATCCATCAGGCATCTGGGGTGGAACCATCGTGTTGGTTCCTCATCCCAGCAGTGAGGGACAGCCAATTGAAAGACCAGCCGCAGGAGATAGTGATCCGTCCATGATAAAGGGAGGGCAGTTGGAGAACCCTCCCCCAGATCACTACACCACTGCCCCGAGACAAAAACCAGGTCAAGCATGTTCCCCCCCTCATGAGTGGGCCCGTGAATCACCTGGGTCAGGTTCATGGCTGCCATGGATGCCATGAACTCCTGAGCCAAACCCAACATCCCCCCAGGGACGGCAAGTTAAAGTTCCTCAGAACTATAAACCTGGGGAACTCCACCGCCACCTCCGAGAGGACGTCGAGAAGCTCAGGCAGGGCCGCCGCTACACAGCTGGGGGACAGGTACGTTAGCAGCAAACCCAACCGACCACCAGGGCCCAATCTCACGAGGAGGGCCTCATAACCGCCTATCTGCGGGACAGTGACCTCCCTTGGAAACAAGGTCTCTCTAACAACTATGGCTACCCCTCCGCCCCTTCCCTGGGCCCGAGACCAGAACAGCACACCGAAACCTGGAGGGCACAAATCACACAGAGGGACACCCCCCTCCGGGCCCAACCAGGTCTCCGTAATGCATGTCAGGTCTGCAGCCTCCTCCTCCGTGAGCTCGCGGAGGAGGGATGACTTATTGGCTTGAGCGGTGCATGGACAGAGCAGTGAAACTGGGTGAGATATCTTCCAACTGTTACTTTAGAGATTTAACCCAAGTAAAATGTTCCGAAAAGGACCTCCAAACATTAAGAAAGCGGCGATTGGATTTATGGAGAAAGATCAATAACTAAAAACTAAAGAGGAAGATTAAAGTTTAAAGATTTAGAAGTAAAAGAAATACCTAAAGGATGATTTAAAATATAGAAAGCCTGGAAAAGCCAAATAACATAGTGAAAAGTAATTATTGGAAGAAATTGCTTTTCTAAATTCTATCTCTAACCCCCCTGAAAATCAGCTGTTTTGGACTTTTATACTCTGTTGAACACTGGAATTGGGAGCAGGGAAGCCATCTACTGGAGGAAGAAGGTCACTGCAACATGTGAAAGGAAAGTGATGAAAGGAGAGAAAGTAAACAACACCTGGAGGGCTACTTGACCTTGACTTTATCTTACTAGGAGATTTGGATGCTGGGAAATATTTACTGAGTTTTTTGAAAATCCATAAGGCAAACTAAACTAAACACTACAACTTTATTGGAACTGTGCATTGAAAAGTGGATTTGAAAGATCTGAAGAAACCTTGTGGGCTAAGTTGGATTTGGGTTATTAACATCACGTGACAGATTATCCTACAAAGCAAAAGAAGAAAAGTGATGAAAGAAAAGATAAATAAGACTTTGAAATCTGGACAATTGGGAAGTGTAAATTGGAAATTATAAAGACGGAAAAGCACAAACTTATAGCATTTAAGGACTAGAAATTTAGGGGACTTGGAGGAATAATTCTGAGGTTGACTAAATTTTATTAATAATAATTATTTTTGGAGTTTTTAGATATTAGGATATTGGAATATTAAAGGTATATTAACTTGGTACAAAATGACTCAGCAGGAGATCATAAAGTTTTATGAAGAAATGTTAGAAATGGTGACAAAGAATTATAAGAAATTGTTGGGAATATTTAAAGATAAAGATGTAAAAGTAGAAGGCCCTCAACAAATGGTGGAAAAAGATGAATATAATACACAAAAGATAGATGAGAAATTAGAAGGAGTGGTGGAGGAGACAAAGCAAAATAAATTACAAGAAGATAAAAATAAGTTACAAGCAGATAAAAGCACAGAAAAGACAGTAACAATAAATACTAAAAATCAAATGGATAATCCCTTAAGAGCTTACAATAAATAGAGAAAAAAGGAGGACTTTCCAAAAATATTGAAAGGGCTATGGATGGATATTCAAAAGATGCAGCAGAAGGGGATAAAGGGTAAGGCAGAGGGAACACTCACTTTGTGTAAAAATGCTAGAAAGACATAGGATTTCAAGAGAGAAATATAAAAGAATCACCAAAAAATCAATAAATGATGAAATTCTAAAAAGATTGAGAGATGGTGGATAGAGACATAATATTTTGCAATGCAGTAGTTATATTAAAAATCAATAGAAATAAGTGGAAAGTTTAAATTGGGAAAATAGTAGCACATATATAGATATATAATATAAATTTACGATAACCACAAATATTTAGGAGTTTAGGTGATGGAAGATTAGGACTAGGTATATTTAAATGTATTATTATGATGAACAGGGTATAAACAATATACTGGTATATATAGTTTTCAAGGATTATAAATTCAGGGGATTTAGAGACATAATTTCGGGACTGATTAACTCTTATTAATAATTGGTTATATTGGTGTTTACAGAAAGTTGAGATATTGAAAATATGGTGGAACATGGAGTAATATTTATAATATTAAAACATTAGTGACTTAACAGGGGTTAATAAGTGTATTGTATGAAGAAATGTTATTGACACATTTTTGGAGAAAGTGATCAAAATAATAAAGAGAGAATAGTATTGTTTAAAGATAATGAGGTAAATATAGAAAAACCCCAACAAAGGGGAAAATAAAGAAATAAGTATAAATCGGAAAAATAGAATATATATATATTTTATACATAAAAGAATATATTATAATAATGAGCATATCAAGGTTAGAAGTTGGAAGATAAAAACTCTGTATATGTAATTGTATTATTACTATTAACATTGTGTGAAAAATGTATTAACCCAGTCATTACACTGTCCATAAAAATGTTGGTTGTTAAAGGAAAACTACAAATACATCATATATGAAAAAAAGCAAGCTATGCCACTCTGCCCCAGTCCATCTCATACAGTTGTTAGTAATGATATTATGCTGTTACCTTCTGTTTCACAGGGAATGTCTTATTTGCATTCAAGCAAAACAGAGGTCCATGGGCGCCTGAAGTCCACAAATTGTGTGGTTGATAAACGCATGGTTGTGAAAATCACTGATTTTGGCTGCAATTCTATTCTGCTATCTAAAAAAGGTACTTAAGGGATAGGGAAGAAACCATTTACTTTCTTTTTTTAAAAAACCCATGCACTGGGAATGGGACCATAGGAAACTGCCTCATACTGAATCAAATCATTGGTCCATTTAATTCACCAATACTGACACTGACTGGCAGTTAATTTGCAGAAAGGGCATTTTCCAGCTTTATGCAGAGATGCCAAAGCTTTTATATACTATACAAAGGATATATTTGGCCATGAAGTCATGGCCCCTCATGACCACACCTTATACAATAGGAGCAAGCATATTTTGTAGTAGATAATGCACTACTTTTACCTACCTTTTGGCTTTTGAGGCAGCGTGATGACAGTTATATTACTAGGAATGCTGGCCTTTGTAGTCAATCAGCTCTAGAATCTAGAATCTATAATGATGATACAGGTGATGCCACTGAGACAGTAATGTGTTTCTTTAATGATTGTTTGTGATTAAGTCAGGTTTTACTACATCTCATTTTTAAAATCCTGAGACAGCAAAGCAAAACATCACATCCCCCACCTTTCTTTTAATTGCATCCCATATGAACTCACTAATATAATAAGAGACTTAAGTGTCCACTTCTTAATTACATCCATGTATCCTTAAACTGATCTTGATAACCTCTTCCTTATATTTCTTTTCAATAATGTATTAGAAAAATTATAACTCCCTTTCAATGAGGAGGGCAGGGCCTTCGCATGCTCAATATGTAGAAAATCTGTAAGGATTCTTTTGTTTTCCTTGTTACCTTCTGGGAAGAGGCTTCATGGTATCCAAAGCAGAACATTCAGATTCAGCCAGATGTCAGGGTTTTGACAGATGCTCTAATTAAATCATGAGTCTCAAGCCAAGCTTCAAAAGAAATCCGAGTTGTCACCGCAATTTTGTTCCATACAGTATCAACCTCGTGATCTCTCAAGCTTCCTCTTTCCGCTATGTATTCAAGATAGACAGTGATTAATGTTTACATGTATTTATATGCTAGGGTGCAGGTATATACCTATGTATTTATATAACATATCTATATGTGTGTTATGTACGTGCACACTTTTGAGAGCAGACAACAGAATTTCATTTTTAATGTGTGCTAGTGTGCCCACAGAAAAAATGACAGTAACAGTTATCTTCTTTTGTTTCACAGGGGTTCATAATGGAATGCTTTCAATGGGCACTAGAAGTTTTTAATCTTTTATATCCCATTTTAAAATTTTGTTAGTCACTTGAGTGCCTGTTTAAGTAGAATGTTATAAATCAAATTATTGAATGGATTAAATTATACTTACAAATAAATAAGTAAATAAATAAATAATTTGTACATGACCCACTTTCAGAACGAAAGAACAGTCTTACTAGTTCTGACCAAACACTTCTGTAGTTTAATTTTTAGGTCTCACAGTGGCTAACCAAATGTCTTAGACAACCTATATGCAAGATCTAAGCACAACAACAATCCTTAACAATAGACAAAATTCTCTAATGTTAGATCACTGTCTCTGATATTAACTGTTGGGATGACTATCCTCTGTCATCTTTATATTCCACAAAAAAAATATTTTTTTATCATGATAAAACAATTCATAGAATTAATGGAAGCCAAACCAATGTGAGAACAGATTAAATTCTCAGATGCCTATCTGTCCACTCATATCTACAATCATGATTTCTTTCTGTAAATCAGATCTCTGGACTGCTCCTGAACACCTCCGCTGTGGTGATGTATCGCAGAAAGGTGATGTGTATAGCTATGGAATTATAGCACAAGAGATCATTCTGCGTAAAGAGACTTTCTACACTAACCACTGTCGGAATTCTAAAGGTAAACAAAGGTGCATAAAGAGAGGGGTGACTACAGGATTACACTTAAAAAAACAACAGATTCCCAGCAATAGAAATAGAAAAAAGTATAACACGTGCACAAGATACATAATAGAATAAATGTTATAATAATTAACTGAAATAAGTAAAAAGAACTAAACAAGAAAGATTCATAGTTCATTTAGTATTAATTAGTATTAATTGAATTAATTCAATCTTAAATGATTAAATTGAAACCATGTAGAAATACATTGCTTTATTATCTCATTTTTAGCACATATAATGTATATTAAAAAAGAGATAGCATAATTATATACCCAAAACCAATTGTTAATATTGGGAAGATGTTTACCTCATTTACATAATATTTTCTTTGCCCAGCCCTATACTAGGTCAAAACTTCCTGAAATGACACATTTTCTGTTTTAGCAATATTGTTCAATATCATATTTATGTCTTTAACTCTTAATATTTCCCCCCTAAAATGTTGATATAATTTGAAATCAAAACAAAGCTACACTTGGAGATGGTCAGACTATACCAATTAAAGAAGCTTCATGTTAGCACAAAAAATAAAGTATCTCTTTTTAAATATTCTTTGAGGAATCCAACAAATACAAAACAATATTTTCTGACGAATTAATTTCAGTCTTAAATCATCAGTACATTTTCTGTTCCTTAAATCCTGGAGTTTCCAAGATTGGATATTTCAGTCTTTATTTCATAGTTCATTTAGGTAACGGATATGAACTTTCAGCCTGCTTTTTCATATCAAATTGGATTGCTGGTTTCAGTTGAAGCATTGAACCTCTTAAGGATTCTAAGCTTGCATGTACCTCTGAGGCTGCTAAAGGATCTGGACCATACTGTTTAGTTAGTACAGGTTTCACCTTTATATTTTGACAAGCAGAAGTTATAGGTAAATAACACAGTCCTTAAATAAATAGCACAGTCTTTAAAAGAACCACTATAAATCAACTAGTAGAAGTCAACTTCTTTGGCCTGTGCATTTAGTAAAACCTCTCTGTTTTGATTTAGGATCAAAACGTTGTGCTTACAAAAGTGTCTGGCAACTTTCAAAGGCTGGGAATGAAGATCCCTGTTTAATAAACCTGGATACTCCCCCTTTAAGAAGTTTCTGAATTTGCTTACCCATACACACACACACCCAGCAATTCCCTATAATAGGAGCACATTATTGGTTAGCATTGTTGAGTGCATGTTACTACATATTCCAGCAGAAAACTCTGTGGCAAATCTTTCCCCTCCAGCTCTCTTCTGTTTTGCTGGCTGCTCTTATGCTTTCTGTGTGGTGAGAGTGATAAAAGAAAAAACAAAACTTCGTGTAGTTCCTTCTGGAAAATCAGTATGGATGTATTCCCCAAAACATGAAGAATGAGTAACACTACAAAGGGGAAGCAGCTTAATGGCTGCACTTTGCCTAAATACCCTCTAGAGCACAGTAATTTAATATTCATAACAAGAATGATCCATTTTTTTCATTTACATTGATCTTGATTCTCTTGAAATCTAGAATTTTGAACAATACATAGTTAGGAACAACTGAAATTTAACAATAAAATGTTTAATGTTTTGTCAGTATATTTTAACATTTTAAAAACTGTTAAGGAAGTTAACTGTTAGGAAGTTTCTCCTTAATTCCAGGTGGCTTCTCTCCTCGATTAGTTTCCATCCATTGTTTCTTGTCTGGAAACTTCTTATAAACTTACGATGCTGTAGCATTTTTGTTATATATGTTGCTGCTGCTTATAGCAGTATAGCAATTGTGGTATGTATAATTATAATGTAATTCTAATGATAATTATTATATATAATACTTGGAGCCATTTCATAATAAATTATAATGCTCAGCAGAATTTTGATTGATGGTGACTCAGTGACATATCGCCATACTTCATGTGATTGTTCCAGATTTCATGGAGATGTAAGCATTTGTGAAAGTAGGAGTGCTAGGAAATCAAATATATATGTAGCAAACAATAAAGGGAGACCTAAAATGCTCATCTGTCTTCAATACATACTCTTCCTATCCATACATAAATATGATTAAAACAGAACAAGGTATTTTCATAAGTGCATCTTTATTCTTATCATGGTCTTTAAATAGATACGGTTTTTAAAAATCTATCTTCTTTCGAGTCAGCTTTTTAAAACTGCAGCCCTTTTTTAAGAATTCAAAAATCATGGCTTTGTAGTCTACATCTAGAACTAGTCTGGCAACTGCTGACTACTTTCATAATTATTTGCAGTAAAGTAGCATATCTTCAGGTTTTAATTGGCTAATAAAGATGCAAGATTGCACATATACATATATAATTATTATATAAAATGTTGCTCAGTCAAACAAATCTGAGTAATTTACAACTCAAACATACAACACCTGACAAAAATAAACCTACTACATGCATAAAACCATAATTAAAAATGACTAAAATATAGTTGCCCAATATCAATCAATAGATCATTAATGCTTTTTTAAACATAAAAGTTTTCTTATCTTCCTGAATGCCAAGAAAGAACAAGCAAAGCTCATCTCTGAGAACAGAATATTAAATACCATAGAGAAGACCTGCCAACTGGCCCACAACTCTTTATCCTCTTTCAGAAGCACAATCTGAAAGAAACCTTCTCAAAAGGACCTCAGGTTGAATTGGGATCCAGAAATCAACTGGCAACTTGTGCCATACTTGCAAAATAGGTGTTATTCTTCAATAGCAGGTTCTGTATTAGGAGCCTGGATGCTGCATATCAATTCCAACTTCTAAGATTTCTTCAAAAGCAGCTCCATGTAGAGTATTGAAGAGTACTCGGAGACTTCAACTGGTGCAAAATGCAGCTGTGCGAGTGATTATGGGGGCACCTAAGTGCACCCATGTAACACCTATCCTCCGCGAGCTGCATTCATTACCGGTGGTCTTCCGGGTGCAATTCAAGGTGCCAGTAACAACTTTTAAAGCCCTTCATGGCTTAGGAGCGGGATACCTTCGAGACCGCCTACTGCTACCTTATGCCTCCCATCGCCTGGTTAGATCCCACAGGGAAGGCTTGCTCCGGATACCGTCAGCCAGACAATGTCGGCTGGCAGGCCCGCGGGCCAGGGCCTTCTCTGTGGTGGCACTGTCCCTTTGGAATATGCTCCCTGCGGAGATTAGAACCATCCCCAATCTACCTACATTCCGCAAAGCCGTTAAGACCTGGCTTTGTCAGAAGGCATGGAACTGAGACCTCTGTTCTTCCCTGTTGTATGTTTGGATGATATGAATGAGATTTTTGGTTTTATATTGTATAGGATATGTTTTTAGTTTGTTGTACGCCGCCTCGAGTTCCCCGATGGGGGAAGAGAGGCGGGATATAAATCTAATAAATAAATAAATATTGCAGTAGTTCACAAGTATGGTGGTAAGGGCACCAGTCACTGTATCCCAGGTAGTAGCAGATACCCCCAATCTAGTCTTTGCTGGGGAGGGAATCTATATCATCTGCAAGTATTCCCCATTACTCTCTCTCCTTATAATTTTAAGCAGGATAAGTTAAGAGAGTGACTATGGAAGATCTTATCAGATGACACTGATGTTTTTAATGACCTCTTTTCTTTTTGTGAGAACTGGAGAAAATGTGAGTGAAGAATGAAAGCAGGAATAAGATTTCAAGATAAAATATGTATTTATATTTCATTTGCTGATAGCACAGAATATGTTCAGGATAGGAAAGTAAATACAAAAAAAAAACCCACCGACTATGATATTAAACTGATGTAACATAACTTTAAAGGCTTTTATCTTACTATATTTATCCTGTTACAAAAATATTTTTTATTTATTAGACAAATTTATATAGCCATCCAACTCACATAAAAGGAAAATTTCTGTTTCAAAGGAATTCACTAGGGGTGTCACTCGCTTCTGTAAGCCAAGGCATACTATTTTAAATGTCAAATAACTTACTACAGGAACTTTTAGCTTTTACTTCAGTGTATCTGGAGAGTAGGAAAAAGTTGTTTCAATGCCAACATCATGCTGTTTCCTTATTTCTGTATATACTGTATGTAGTAACAATATGCATCAATTGCTCTTGATTCCTCTGTTTACCCTAGCAGGGATTTTATTCTGGCATACCACACAAATAGAAAAATCAGTCTATAGGATTTTATCAAAGAATGAACAGGTTTATTCAGAGCTAAGTTTGAGCCTATCTTTATTCATAAAATATTTCCTCGATGGTTTCTATCTACCTACAACAGTTCTTGTTCTCATGCTCTTACTCCTTTATATCCTCCAAATGTATTAGATTTCCAATCTCATTATTCCCAAAGAGGAGGAGATTAATGGGAGTTTCCCCAGGTTGGGCAAGCATATCCATTGTCTTTTTATGCTTATTTATATACATCTATATTGCACATTTTCTCTCCCACTACAGAAAAACTTTATAGAGTAGAAAGCAGCAAAGAAGAACGACCATTCCGGCCAGATCTTTTATTGGACACAGAAGGGGAGCGAGAGCTAGATGTACGTTCTGACTGAAACAAGAGTTTTTGATAGAGTGAAGTATATGCATGTCATCTGAAATTAGAAAATTTGACAAATAGTGTTGTGGATCCAGTGTTTTTAAATTTCACCATGTAATGGCCTTCTACTAACAACTTTGTTAGTAGAGTTCTGCAAAATGTAATTAACTTTTCTCCAACTGCAATTCTTCTCTTAGTTGATTACTGCTGTTAGAATGTAGACTATGCCAAATTCCTACATAGCAGCTAGAGTTTAAAGTGCAAAAGGGGGCAGTTAAAACCATGTTTTACACACCTCAACAGACATGAATACAAGCCCATATATTTTTCTTGCCATTTTTCTTCTAACAAATCGCAGTGGTGGGGTTCAAAATGTTTTATTACCGGTTCTGTGGGCATGGCTTGGTGGGCATGGCAGGGGAAGGTTACTGCAAAATCTCCAGTCAGAGATGGTATTTGCTGGTTCTCCGAACTACTCAAAATTTCCGCTACCGGTTCTCCAGAACTGGTCAGAACCTGCTGAATATCAGCTCTGAATAAATGGTTTTTAACCTTAGTGCCTCACTGAGAAAACAGGCCTGGTAATAATTTCCTTTGGGGAGGTAAGAACAATGGGATAATTATGCTACCAGATCTGGGCTACAAAACCTGGAAGATCACTAAATGGCATCACATGTTTATTTTTCTAATTCTATGGCTCATATCTGTAACCCTGTTCATTTACTTATTTATTCATTCCGTTTTTAATTTTTTCCCTGTTCACAAATAGACTCTATATGTACATTTAAGGAATAACAGTATATCTGGTTCTATGATAAGATATCAAAATGGAATTTTTCCTTCAGATAAGGTTTACTCATTTTCCACCGTGTGATGCTAAGCCAGTCATTTTCTCTCACAGAATTATTATTATAGGGAAAAATTGGAAGCTGGGCATTATGTAGTGTCTTAAGATCCAGGAGGAAAGTCAGGCTATGTTAAAATAAATTAACTGCTTCACTAGTTATTCAGTTTTGCAAAGAAAAAGAGTTGGAACTTGAGGTACTGGTTAATATTTGATACAATAGTATGTCAAGGAAGTGGAAATTGGGTGGGAAATGAATTAACCTTATCTGAAGGAAAAACACCATTTTGATATTTTATCGTAGAACCTAAAATATATTAACTAACTTTGGTTTGGATTATGCATTGCCAGATATACTGTCTAGTGAAAAGCTGCTGGGAAGAAGATCCAGAAAAGAGGCCAGATTTTAAGAAAATTGAAACTACTCTAGGTAGGATATTTAGGTAAGAAGCTAATAAACATTAAAGCAAGGTTTTATATAGTAATATGGCAAAATGTTCAGGACATGGGCAAAAGTAAGTGATAACCCATTATTTGATTTTTAAAATGTCCATGTATGAGAAGAGAACATGTAAACATGAATAAAGAGAAATCAAGTAAAATAACATGGTTATTTATTATAAAGGTTAATGATGCAAAAATCCAGTTGGATCATATGGGTTGTTCTACTTCGGCTATTCTCTCTGTCTCTGTCTCTGTCTCTGTCCCTCCCTCCCTCCCTCCCTCTCTCTCTCTCTCTCTCTCTCTCCAGGTAGCCCACAATCTGTGAGCACAATTGGGACTGGAATTTCATTTGTGAATCATAAGGATCATAAGTCAAGGCACCAGTCAGCTTATTGTGATTGATGATCTCATCCAGTGGCCTCATGTAAATAAAGAGAGAACTGAAATTTTGCAGCGCCTCACATAGCAGGGGTTAGGGAAGGCCCTCTCCTTCCCCAATCATTACTGACTGGAATCAACCCTGAATATATACAGTACCTCCCTGGCTATTCTCTCATTCATGTGTTCTCTCTCTCTCTCTCTCTTCTTTCTCTTTCCTTAAGATAGCTAGTGTAGCATTTTAAACTCTTAAATGCTAATATTCTTCTTTTTCTTTTAAGACTCATCTACAACTTTTAAAACCATTTATAGCATGTCATTTTTGTCTATTTATAGCTATTATTCAGAGGGAGAGAATTGGTGGATGTTCCTTTTGATTGTATAACATTTTAGATTAGATTAATTTCCACCAAGTTCTATTTGCTGTTTTTCTTGAAAAATTTTGTTTTTGTTCTTACAATATTCCTAGCAACTACCACAACCAAAACAACGAGAGCTATATGGACACATTGATACGACGTCTGCAGTTGTATTCACAAAACCTGGAGCACTTAGTAGAAGAGAGAACCAAGCTGTACAAAGCAGAACGAGATAGAGCTGACAAACTAAATTTCATGCTTCTCCCACGGTGAGTGTTGTCCACCAGGGAATAGTCTGTACCTGCAGTGGAATTCTGCTGATTTCGTGTCCAAATACTTCAGGATAAGCTTTAAAATCTATTTTAAATATATTTATCTTTTCAAAAACTTATACAATATTGAACAGCGTGAGGTGCAGGTTTGAAATCATTGGTTTAGTTTGAATTGTTCTTGTAAAATGTTGGAAATGATTGGTTTAGAAAGTGCGGGAAAACCCTGCACTCTGATTGGCTGTCAGCTGCGGCTGCCGGCTATAAGTAGCAGCCGCAGCAAAGCCGGTTGGGTCCATTCTGAGCTGTAGTCACTAATAAACAAAAGAGCTTGAAGCACTCCGCGTCTGTCTCTTCATGCAAACTTAACACTTCTCCCACGGTGAGTGTTGTCCACCAAGGAATAGTCTGTACCTGCAGTGGAATTCTGCTGATTTTGTGTCCAAATACTTCAGGATAAGCTTTAAAATCTATGTTAAATATATTTATCTTTTCAAAAACTTGTACAATATTGAACAGCATGAGGTATTTATCTTGTTATGTCTGGATAGCATGCACAGAATTCTTCTATTCCTCTTCAAAAGATATGCAAATACAATTTTTAGAGAAAGATCATTCTTCTACAAATGGGCAGAATAAAGTTTATGCTTTTCAAGTAACTTTGTTGAAAAAGGACATATAGTCTTGATTTTTCTTGGGCAGATTTTAGAAAGGCTACTGGTACCAAGTACTGCTTTGGAATACTGTATCCTGCTTGTCACATGCAGGGTTCATTTGTGGAGAAGGAATGTCTGATCTATGAAAGAATGGTTTTTAAATGTTATTATATTTATGCCATTTCAAACTCTACATAATTAGACTAATATACTTACTTTATAAATTATAGTTCGTCGTAGTCAGCCAGACATTCAGACTGGATTTGACATTTTTGTCTACCTATCAAGTCCTTTCCAAGGACCTGGGATAGACTGATCTAGATAGTTCATGCTGTTACAGATATCGTCACAGGATGTAAGCTGTTCTGAGTAAAGTTGCCTTTTGCCATTGACAGATGGTGAATTTGTCAGTGCTGATAGTTGTTTTGGGATTGCACCCGAGGCACCTACTACTACTGGTACTACCTTTGCTTTCCTCTTCTTCTTGTATACACAACAGTGTGATATTACAGTAAAGGAATTTCACAACAGCAAAGTGTTAAGATGATTTTATTTAAATATTGATTTCCAATGTGTTGCATAAGGAATATGAATAGCTGTCTATACATGCTTTAGTACTTTAATTAAGTAATTATTAATTAGCTGTGAACTAATTATTAACTAATCATGTCTTAACAAATTATTTATTTATTTATTAATCACATTTTTACAGCTGCCATCTCTTTCAAGGCCATTCAACAAGAGATAAAAGCTATGGCTATCATACCACAATTATTTTTTTAAATTTTTTTAAAACTTACTTTGAAATTAATAAGCCTCACCCCCTTTCTCCCCCCACAGGCCTGTGGTAAAATCTTTGAAGGAAACTGGACTTGTAGAGCCAGAATTGTTTGAAGAAGTCACCATCTACTTCAGTGACATTGTGGGATTCACAACCATATGTAAATACAGCACACCTATGGAAGTGGTAGACATGCTGAATGACATCTACAAGAACTTTGACCACATTCTTGATCATCATGATGTTTACAAGGTGATCTGATTTGAGAACAGAATATAAAAAGTTATCTTGAGATGAAAAAAAAGTAGTGGGGGCAGCAATGAATTAAAAAAAGGCAAGAATTATTTTTGTCTGAGGCCTTCTCAATTAAAATGTTTTTCCAAAGTAATAAAAAAGGAGATACTTTTCTTAAAATTTAAAAATCCATACTCTCATGAAGTCTCACTGTAACAAGTTTCTTCAATCTGGAATCTTCTAAAAGTGTTAGATTACTGCTCCCAGTTGGTATATTTGAGATAATCATAGACTTATTTTGTTAATTGAAGGTTGTTCAGTGTACATTTTCCCTAAGTAGATATATCTTGTGACTTTTTGTCATGTTTCAACAGGTGGAGACCATTGGGGATGCATATATGGTAGTAAGTGGTTTACCAAACAGAAATGGTAACTGTCATGCAGTGGACATTTCCATGATGGCCCTGGATATACTCAGTTTCATGGGGTCATTTGAATTACAACATCTTCCTGGCCTTCCTGTATGGATTCGAATAGGAATTCATTCTGGTATGAGGATTCTATTAAACATTTGATCAAAACAAACAAATCAACCAATTACGTTTAATATCATGTTTAAGTTTTCCTAAAGTAATAATAGAAATGGTATTATATATTTCTTAGGATTTCAAATGTGACCTTTAAGAAAATTATCAGTGGAGACCAATTGTTCAAAAAAAAATAGTGAATATTATAAAGATAATATCAAGCATAAATAGCTTCCTAATATTATTGATCAATACTTCCTTGTAATTTGTATTTTATATACCTTATATACAAAATTCAGAATTTCTGTACTGTTCATGAAAACTGCCCTTTTCAGGAAGCCAAAAAAAGACCAAAGGAATATCTTTTTAGTTGACAGCATTATTAATGAGTTATGTTTTAATTAAGCCATCACATATATTACTCTCTAAATTCCTAAGAAGAAAAGTAAAGTAAAGAGTAAAGTACTACTGAAGCAGTGGTCCCCAACTCCCAATCCATTGGATCAGCACTGGTCTATGGCATGGCACAATGTGGCCGTGTAAACAAGTAAAGACCCATCCATGAGATGCAGGCAGCATGCAAAACCACACCCCCTCCAGTCCATGGAAAAAAACTTCTCCATGGAATCGGTCCCTGATGCCCAAAAGGTTGGGGGTCACTGGTCTAAAGCAAATTTTATTGATATCTTGACTTTCTCATCAAAAACAATAAAGGTTGAGTAGAACTGTCAAGAACATCTGGTTTAAATTAATTTCCATTCCCACATATCTACCATAACATCAGCTAATATCAACTCTGATTGTAATTGTGGATTCATATACAAAACAGCTCTATTGAAATACTCTACATCTGTGTGAACCAAATATTTTATACTTTTATGTGATAAGTTTTCTTATAAGCAGAATACATATGGTTTTATTTATTTTTTTCAAATAATTAACATTTCTCCAGTTGCACCATCTATATATGGAGGAAGAGAAAGTATTCTTTATCAGTGCTCTCTGTTCATAAACATAACTGATCAAATCAACCCTGCTACAGTCATTCCTTTGCCATATCTTTTCATGAACACACATTTGGAAAAATAACAAATAATGTATGGTATCTTAATAACTTCATTATGGCATAATTTTTGGTTGGTCGCTCTACTCATATGACTGCTAATTGATTACGGTATAACTTTTTTATACTCTACCTCATGAGAAACAGTATTAACTATGGGTGTAAACATCCATGAATAAGCACACAGCTATGAGTTACAAATATTGATACACGTGATTGAGGGATTGTAAACAGTGAGATTAATTAGACAATATGGACTTACCTTTTCAGACAATTTCTATTTTGTCTTGTGTTCAGGTCCATGTGCAGCTGGTGTGGTTGGGATTAAAATGCCTCGTTACTGCTTGTTTGGAGACACAGTGAACACAGCTTCAAGAATGGAGTCTACAGGTTTACGTAAGAATAGTTTCAGAGTTTCTAATTATACAATATTTTATACAGTCAAGTTCAGAATTCCATATATAAAAAGAAACATTTTATCAAGATATGATAAAAACTACTAAAATCTGGGGACAATCACTATCTCATAAATAAGCTTGTAATTTTTGTGAATTTAGATTACAAGGCACTGAAACATATATAGCTTCTTACCTCCTTGATGGAAATGTACAATACAAATGTCATTGTATAACTTTCAAGTTATAGTGAATATTGGGAGGTGGGTGACATTCCTCAAGTGTGTCCTACAGGCCATCCTACCAAGCTGAGGAAATATGACAGCCATTTCTGGACTATTCGCAAAACAGTTAACTGAGGTTTGCAGGAAACACACCACTGTATAATGGGGTTAGAGATTAAATGTCAGAAAAGAAATTTCTCCCAATAATCATTTTTCACAATATTGTTCATGTTTCCAGGCTTTATATGTTTTAAATCATCTTTTAGGTTTTTTTTTACTTCTATGTCTTTAATATTTGATCTTCCTCTTTAATTTTTAGTCTTTAATCTTTCTCCATAAATCCAATCGCTGCTTTCTTAACATTTGGAGGTTCTTTTTGGAACTATTTACTTCAATTAAATCTCTAAAGTAACAGTTGGAAGTTATCTGACCCAGTTTCACTGTTCTGTCCACACACCGCTCCAGCACAAGAGCACAGTCATCCCAGCTTGTGACAGACCAAAATGGCTGTCATCCTTGCTGCTGTTCAGGAGAGCTTTCTTCAGATCGAGGAAATTGCGGTTTCCTCATGTTTGACAAAGCACCCCTCCTTTCTTTACTACCCCTCCAGGATGGTTTAACGCCATAGGGTCTCCCAGAAAGCAGTTGCCGGCTGCATTTCACAGAGCTCAGTGGAGCTCCGCTATTTTCCAGCCATTCTCACTGTGATATCAACTGGAAGTCCTCAGCATAGCTAGCTTTTGACAGTGGTAATTAGATCTCCAGCCCAGTCACAGCATTGACCTGAAAACACTTCTTGAATGATTTTACTCTCCAAGCTGGCAAGAAATTCTAGAACTTGTAGTTCCCACTCTTCCTCCTCTTTTGTTGAGTCTGTCTCATTGAACAATTCATATCCTTCTAGCAGTATGTTCCAATCATGGGTTCTATCCCGTGCAGTTTCAGTAATAGCTGTAATATTGTACTTGCGTTCATGTAACAGGACTAAGATGTGGTTTATTTTGTTTTAGGCAGGTTTTTTGCAGGAACTATTTTAGTTCATTTGGATTTTGTGGTTAATGTAAACTACCTTGGATATGACTAGTATATAAATTGTTATATGACCAAACAAATAAATAAAATCATCAAAGCTAATCCCAATTTATGTTAGTATGTTCAGCATATATATTTAGTTACATATACATATATACTTAATTACACATATTACTCATAAAAACAATGGTGTTTTCAGATAACTGAATTCTATTGCTTTCACACATAAAAATCAAGAATTACTAAATATCAACTGTATAAATTTAGCACAACCCAAAAGTAATAAAATAATAAAACCATCTTATAAATTTTGTGTATTTTTTATGTTTACTTTTAGCTCTGCGGATTCATGTAAGTGGTTCCACTATTGATATTCTGAAGAGGACAGACTGTCAGTTCCGGTATGAAGAACGAGGAGAAACATATTTGAAGGTAATCTATACCCACATATTCATAATTTTAAAAATCTGTTTACAGTGAATATTTATTTAAGAGCCATGTAGCTTTTAAAATGTAACTTACAGCTCTATTGCGTCCAGACTACTTAAAGATAGGTAGGCTTCACTTAACAACCACTCATTCAGTGACCATTTGAATTACAACAGTGTGGAATGAGAGGTACTTATGACGGATCCTCATAGTTATATCCATTGCAGAGTCCCTGTGATCACTTGATTGTGATTTGGGTAATCAATGATCAGATCACAAGTAGAACATCACAGCATTCCATTATCACATGATCACTTTTGTGGCCTTCACTGCCATCTTCTGACAAGCAAAATCAATGGAGAGGGTGACAGGAGATCACAAATTATAATTGCGTGACTGTGGGATGCTGTAATGATATGGGATTCATCTAACTATGGCAACTGATACTGCTGAAACATTCATCGTAAGTTGGCAAGTTGCCTTATCAAATAAAGGCTTTACAACCATATCCTTTAGTGATGTAGTTGCTGGTCCCAGTTACCCTTGATGAGAATTGTTAGATTTGCATGAAGAGTCAGACGCGGAGTGCTTCAGTGAAGAGTTTATTAGTGACTACAGCTCATAACAGACCCGATTTGGCTGGGCTGCGGCTGCTACTTATAGCCAGCAGCCGCAGTTGCCAGCCAATCAGAGTGCAGGGTTTTTCCCGCACTTTTTAAACCAATCATTTCTGACATTTTACAAGAACAGTTCAAACTAAACCAATGACATTCAAACCTGCATACATAACACCCCTCCCCACTAGGTTCAGTCCATACTCAAACCCCAACCTATCTAATGTATTCTTTTAAATAGGTGGGGCTCTTACGTGTACGTTGAGACCTTCGTGGTTCAGAAGTTTTAACATTCTCACCCAGTGAGAGAGGAAATGTGTCTGTTGACATTTCTCTAGTTGGACTTCCTGTGAAAGAAGACCCTGTTTGATTGTTAGAATCTGGTCTCTCCTTCCAACCCATCTCCAGCCCAATGTCAGCACCCAAGTCAGGTAGTGATGTGCAATCTTCCACATGTAAGGATGGATTTTGGCATTGTGACAGGTTTTGGGATGGTTCTTGTCGTAATGGCTCGTTACACATGGGGTTGATTCTTGTTTGCTGATTATCCTCATGTTCCTCCCCCACCCCCTAGAAAAGGCATTAGCTATGGGAACTAGAGCGGAACAATTGCGATGTTCCTGAGGTAACCTGGATCTAAGCTGATCAATGTGCCTGCTCCAGAGGACTCCATCCTCTGTTTGTATCCTGTAAGAACGAGGGCCTGTGATTTGAGTTATTTCAGCAGGAATCCATGAAGGTTCACCCATAAGGTTCTTAGCATAAACAGAATCACCCACACTGAAAGTGCGAACTTTGCTAGTGGAATCAAGTGGTGCGTTGGGTGCGTAAGTGGGATGAAGGCTGTCAAGGGGAGACTTAAGTTTCCTACCCATCAACAACTCTGCTGGGGATAAGTTATTAGATGGGTTAGGAGTGATGTGCTGAACACTGAGAAGTTTTTCAACTTTCTCAGTGATGTCCCCAGGACCCAATTGCTGAAGCTTTTCCTTGATAAAACGTACCATGTGTTCAGCCCGGCCGTTAGCCGAAGGGTGCCCAGGGGCAGTCAGGGCATGTCTGATACCCAGTTGTGCTAGATAGGATTCAAAAAGGTTGGATGTAAATTGAGGGCCATTTTCAGAGACAAGAACATCAGGTAACCCGTGAGTTACAAAAAGCTTTTTAAGCTGCTTGATGACAGCATCAGTTGTGGTGGATGCCATAGGGATGACCTCTAGTCATTTGGAATATGCATCTACTATAATAAGAAAGGTGTGCCCTCTGGTAGGGCCAGCGAAATCAATGTGAATCCTAGCCCATGGGCCCCTAGGACATTCCCATTCCTGTTTGGGGGCGGGAGGTGGGGCAGGCCTGACTACCTGACAGTTGGGACAAGATGCAACCCAGTTTTCAACCATTTTGTCAATACCTGGCCACCATACATAACTCCTGGCCAATCCCTTCATCCTTACAATACCAGGATGACCCTCATGTAACATTTCCAAAACCTCTCTTTGCAGTTTTGCAGGAATAACCACCCTGTTACCCCACAAAATACATCCTCTTAATACAGATAATTCAGTTTGCCTGGACTTAAAAGGTTGGGTAGATCTTGAAGAGGCCAACCTTTCTTAATCCAGCCTATAATAGGAGCCAATAAAGTGTCTTTGGCAGTCTCTCTGGCAATTTCAGCAGCGTGTACTGGAAGCTTGGCAACAGTTTCTAGGAAAAAGGTGTGTGCCTCAGGTTCAAAGTCCTCCTTGTGACAAGGAAGTGGGCAACGACTCAAGGCATCAGCATGTCCAATGTCCTTGCCAGGCTTGTGGATAAGTTTGTATGAATAAACAGCAAGAAATTCAGTCCACCTCAGCATTCTTGGTGACAGGATAGTGGGTGTAGGTTTGTCTCCTGCCACAATGCCTAACAAAGGTTTGTGATCTGTGACAATGGTAAATGTTCTCCCATATAAATACTGATGAAATTTCTTGATAGCTGCAACAATTGCCAATGCTTCCTTGTCCAATTGGCTGTAATTCCTCTCTGCTTTGGTCAAGGTGCGAGAGTAAAATGCAATAGGGGCTTCCCTCCCGCTGGGAAGCCTGTGGCTCAAACCCCACCACCACTCCAAAGGGGATGCATCACAAGTCAGTACAACAGGTAAATTCTCAGAGAACTGTATGAGTACAGCATCAGACGTGATTAGTCTTTTAATACTGTTAAATGCTGATTGTTCCTTCCTGCCCCAGACCCAAACAGACTTTTGTCAAGTAATCTGTGTAATGGTTCTGCAATGGTTGCCTTCTGAGGTAGGAACATGTGATAAAAGTTAATAAATCCAAGGAAGGCTTGCAAATCTGTTTTGCATTTTGGTCTAGGGGCTTCTTTGATTGCTTGAACCTTGGCATCTGTAGGGTGGATGCCATGCTTGTCAATCATATAGCCCAAGAACTCAACCTTGTCAGTTCTAAGAGTGCATTTTTCTTCCTTGACTTTTAACCCCGCTTTCTTGAATCTGGTAAGGACTTCTCTGAGTCTCTCTTGTAATTGAGTGTCATTTTCAGCAGAGATTAACACATCATCAAAGTAAGGCACTACCCCTGGCAGTCCTTGGAGCATCCTTTCCATAAGGCTTTGGAAGATGCCTGGTGCCACGCTTACTCCAAACTGTAACCTTTACATTTGAAGCACCTCTATGAGTCACAATGGTTTGGGCCTCTGCAGTGGCATCATCAACTGTTAGTTGTTGATATGCCTGGGCCAGATCCAATTTGGCAAAGACTGTGCCCCTGCCAAGTGAATGTAATAAATGATGCACCTGGAACTGGATATGCGCTCTGCTGAAGCGCATGGTTCAATGTCCCCTTATAGTCTCCACAGATTCTTACTGACCCATCAGTCTTGACTGGTGTGACTAGGGGTGTCTCCCATCTGGAGTGGTCAGTGGGCTCTAAAACTCCTTGAGCTATTAGTTTATCTAATTGTGCATCAATTTTTCCCTTTAAGGCAAATGGAACCCTTCTGGGCTTTAAACGAATTGGTACCTTGGGATCTAGGTTGAAAGTGATAGGGGTCCCCATATACTTGCCCAATCCGTCGCTGAAGACCTCTGGAAACTCAGACTTCAAGGCCTCCTCCCATTCAGTTTGCTCACGTGATTGATGCCAGTCACCTCGATGCCTAGTGGATTGAACCACTCAAGTCCCAGCAAGCTTGGGTGGTCTTTGTCCACGATGGTCAGGGGCAAACGTTTGGTGTGGCCTTTGAACTTCACGTTGAATTCTCTTGTTCCAACTACTGGAATCTTGTTCCCTTGGTAGTCTTTAAGAGTCAGTGCTTGCTTCTGGAAATGCTTCTTCTGAATGTTGGGAAGTAGCCTGTGAATAGTGTCCCATGACACCATAGATAAATAGGAGCCTGAGTCCACTTCCATTTGGCAAGGCCTTCCTTCAATAAGTACCTTCACATGTACTTTTCTGCTTCTTAAGGGTGAAGAATGACCAATGGTGACTGTTTGATGAGTTTCATTCTTCCCATTTGCTTCTGTGTTGTGCCCCATTTTCTCACTGAAGTTGTTATGCTTGAATTCTTTATCAGGAAACTTCTTTCTGCTTGGTGGAGTTCTGGATGATTTGCAGACTCTTGCTAGGTGACCTCTTTTTTCACAACGGAGGCAGATGGTATCAAAACTTGCATTCAGTGTGGGGTGCCCCCCACAACCTCTGCAATAAAAGTCTTGCCTCTTTCTTCCAAGGTCTTTCCTTTTCTTCTCCATTCTGAGTCTATAAATTCCTTCCTCCACCTCACTACAGTCTGAATCAGAATCTATTTGCTCACAATGGGTTGTTGTGGATTTTTCCACATCAGGATGGCTTGCCCTTGTTAATTTTCTTCATGGCTGCTGCTGAGGACTTGGTAGCTTCCGCTGAAGAAGCTTCTTCTATGGCCTCCTTAAGTGTGATCTTAGGTTTCATTAATAATTTGCTCTGCAAAACCTTGTCTTTAGGCCTAGAACAAATCGATCGCGCATGGCCTCTTCAAAGTTGATAAACTCACATGCACCCCCAATGTCCCTTAAACTTGCCACAAAGTCATTAACGTTTTCGCTTTCCCCTTGATCCCGACGGTAGAATTCGTGTCTCTTAATGAGGCACGATACTTGTGGCGCGTAATGGGCTCTTAATAACTTTTCTAAGTCGGGCCAGTCCATTACCTTCACGTCTGCAGCTCCCGCCAATGCCTTCGCCATCTTGAAAATGGCCGGACCACAGTGGGTGAGGAAGACCATCCTCTTCCGCTTGTTGGAAATGTCGGCGAGATCGTTTCCCTCCAAATACATTTGGAAACGATCTGCATACGATTCCCAGTCTTCTGCCGTTGGATCGAACAGGGCTGGGGGGGGTGTGTTCAGCGCAGCCATCTCTCTCAGCTTGTTCTCCACGTTGTCTTCTCTTCGGGAAGGATCCCACCTCCGTCGCCAGTGTTAAATTTGCATGAAGAGTCAGATGCAGAGTGCTTCAGTGAAGAGTTTATTAGTGACTACAGCTCATAACAGACCCGATTTGGCTGGGCTGCGGCTGCTACTTATAGCCAGCAGCCGCAGTTGCCAGCCAATCAGAGTGCAGGGTTTTTCCCGCACTTTTTAAACCAATCATATTTGACTTTTACAAGAACAGTTCAAACTAAACCAATGACATTCAAACCTGCATACATAACAAGAATTATTTGTAATAAATCTTATTATATGACCTTGGATTGGGACATACATTCCTGATTTGCAGCATTGAATTTGTGATTTTTTGATTGGGGGTGGGGTTGTCCATGGAATAAGGAATTTGTGATGAAGAATATTCATGTAGATTCTCAGTCATCCAGGTCGTAATTACCTCAAAAGTGCTTTTTCAAAAGGCAACTGGACTGTTTTTTCCCTAAGGAAGAAGACATTTCGTTTCTCATCCAAGAAGTTTCATCGGTTCTGATAGGTGGTGGGGTCGATGGGAAGGTTTAGTTCTGACAGGATGGGAGGGGGTTGGAAGCATCATATTTCTTTTGCAGTCATCTGATCGTAATACTTTCCCTGGGAGCACTTGGAGGATTTATCTGTGTCCTCAGGCTCACCTGTATTAGAATGCAAATCTTTTTGAAACTGCTGCAAGGGATGCATTGTAGGCAGAAGATAGGTGGTGTCTTATCCCTCCCCTCTGTGGAGAGAGGACTGCTCAGTGTTAACATAATGGTCCATCATTGGTTTTAAAGAGAGGTAAAAGAGGCCACCCCTCATTTGACAGATAAACCCTCCAAGTGGCTTCAAGAGCTCTTAGGGAGACTGCTAATGACAATGACTGCCAAAGAAATATGGTCCTTCGAACATCCCCATCACCACCACCCCCCTTCTAGAACTGATTAAGCTTCTTGGATGAGAAGTAAGATGTCTTCTTCCTCCTACTCAGGGAAAAAATAGTCCTGTTGCCCTTCATGGTGAAAAATTTTGGAATTGCTTACTTTATAAAATATCATATTGTCCAAGGCCTTCTCTTTCTCCTTCTTTGAATTGTCATGCTAGCAAATCCTGAGGTTGAATTAATCACAACATGTGTTATTTTATGTATTTATACTTTCAGTGGGCTTAAATAGTTTGCTTTTGTAAAAAAACCTGCAATATAGTAATAACAATTATAATAATAATTATAATCCTATCATTTCATATTAGGGCAAAGGAACTGAGATTACTTATTGGCTGACAGGTGTGAAGGGTCAGCAATATAATCTTCCATCGCCTCCTTCTGCGTAAGAGTTTTTTTGTTTTTAAAGCTGTGATATTAACCAGTGTTCAAATCAGGATGCCTTTTGCCCTGTTGATTGATAATTCTTGTTTTCCTTTTGATAAGGGGAGAAGGTTCTTTTGCAGTATATGTGCTTTCTATTCATTATTTTCTGAGGGTGGGGTGGTTTTGGGGGACAGGTTCATGCATTCCCAAACTAACTTTGCCCCCTGCAAGATAGACACACATATAAAACTACATTCGCACTCCAGGCAAGCTTGACTCTTGGTGTGTGTATGTGTACACATCCATGTTGTATTCAGAAGAGTGGCTTGCTACTGTTGTCTGTTATTATTTGGTTTATTTCCCAATTTCTTCATCATTTCTATAGTCCTGGGATATTCTGATGGTCTGTCATCCAGGTGCCATCCAAGCCTCAACCTGCTATTATTAGATCAACTAGGTGTTACCAGCTCATACAGCCACTGCTGTATGAGCTCCCTTTATTCTCTAGCTTTTAAACAGCATTTATAGGAATAGAATTATTGATAGATAGAAATGTATGGATAATTAAACATATTTACTGCTATTTTCAGGGAGAATCAGCAGCGTTTGCAGTCTGACTTTGCTGAGATGATAAAGGACTCATTACAAAAAAGACCAACAGGAGATTGCAAGAGGCAAGAGAATTCGTGCATGACAAGCTACTGTAAAGGCACCCTGGAATATCTGCAATTAGCTACTACAGAACACCCTGCCACTTATCTGTAAAACTAGATAGGAACAAGTTAGGAATAAAATGATTTTAGCTTGCTACCATTGCCACTCATTTGCAAGATTGAGGAGAGCAAGCCTGGTTAAAAAGCTAATGTTGCTCATTCCACTTACTGTTAATCAGTAAGAGTCCGATGGCACCTTTTCAAACTAGCAAACATTATTAAAAGACATGCAAGTTTTCGTTATTACGGTTTATTTTTTAATAGAATGTGTTAGTTTGCAAAAATGCTTGGCTACCATAGACTAACATGGCTCTGTGTAATATCTTCTGTGCTTGCATATCATTATATACGGAATGAAAAGATGAAAAGATTCCCTTTGCTGCATTTCCAACATTCAAATAATTTAAGGCAAGCTGCTTCTGCTGACTTATTAGAACCTTTATTATTAGAGCTTCTGCTGATTATTAGTTCTCTGCATATGCTTTTTGGATACGCAGGGAACAAAGGAAGAGACTGTCAACTACCAGTAATGTCTTTTAGACTCAGTACATTGTTTACGGTTATATGGGAAGAATTTTATCTGCAATTTAAAATATGTTAAGGCATTGATTTTACATGATTTATTTGTTATATAATGTTTGGGAGTGTAACCAGTCCATTTGGAAATAGAATACATCTTTTGGATAAGAGTATCTTGTAGCACTAGTTCTTACCGTGTGTGGGAAACAAGAATATAGGCTATCGATCTATCAGATTTGTTATGTTTGCATGAAGAGTCAGACATGGAGTGCTTCAGTGAAGAGTTTATTAGTGACTACAGCTCATAACAGACCTGATTTGGCTGGGCTGCAGCTGCTACTTATAGCCAGCAGCTGCAGTTGCCAGCCAATCAGAGTGCAGGATTTTCCCGCACTTTTTAAACCAATCATTTCTGACATTTTACAAGAACAGTTCAAACTAAACCAATGACATTCAAACCTGCATACATAACAAGATTCAACAAGGCATTTGGATGATAGAGGCCCCAGAATAAAGTGACATGAACCAAAGTTTTAGATAGGATGATTTCAAAATGTACCAGAATTATTTGTAATCCTGCTGAACCATTGCTAATTGTGAAACATGATTTTGCAAAGTATGTAGCTTTATAAATATATTTGGACATAGAAAGACAAAACCACGAGAAATAAGGAACTGAAAGTAGCCGGTAGATAAGAGGTTTGAGATGTACAAATATACAGATGTACAGATGTATATGTGGAGACTGTCTGTCAGTAAGAAAGAACAAGGAAGTAAGTTGTGAAATGCACGCAGAAAAGTATAAAAAGAATGTCTTGGGATGAGTTCAGGGCCACTGGCTGTAGCAGAAGAAGAAAGGAAACCCAATGTGGAGAACCTGCCCTTAGATCGGCAAGCAAATACTAATAGAAATACAATGAGATCCAGTTTTCCTTGCATCAGTGTGTTGCCATTAGGGTGCAAGCGGAGTGCGATCGGTGTATGAATGAGATACTGAACATCAATGTAACCACAAGCGACTGAGCTTGACCACTTTTCCATACATAAGAAAGGCCTTTTTCCGTTGACCTCTGGTCTAGAATTACATTGATTATTCTTATGGTTAATGTGTGTTGCCTTTTTCTCATCTCCCCTCCCCTGCTCATTTTCTGTTGGATGTTCTTGCTTTGTGATAGGGGGCTCCTGGTCTAGAATAGTTATATCTATGATTTGGTAATGACATCCTAGATGCCACCATGCAAACTTTTGCCAAACTTTTGGAACTTTCAGTATAACATTTGTGGACACAGAAGATTCAACTGCTTTCTAGTTTATTTGCAAGCTGCATGCCCACAATCTTTGTCAGGGACCTGGGACGTGGATGAAAATTAAAACAAGGATTTCCCAATAAGAGCATGCTAGCCTGAACCATTGCAATTCTGCACAAGTGTTCCAACAGAAAAATTGCCTGACTCTTCGTTGGAAGGGCGTGTTCTTCCTGACCACCAATACTGCTGTGAAATGTCAACATCTGGCCTCCTGGGTGCATGCTTCACATTGTAAGAAGGTACCAACCCTAGATGAGGCAAACACTCAGCTCAGGCCACCTGATTGCTACAAGGCAAAGATTGAAGCTTTGCCCAACAAGGAAGCAAGTGCTAGTAGCCTCTGCTTCCCCTCCCTCTGTGCAATCTTCGACCAAGACATCAGCATCAAATCAACTCATCTCTACTTGCAATTGCAAGTGATAAAAGAACGGCTTCATGGAAGCCCAGCAAGGACTGCAAGAAACAGTCTGCATTAGGAGAGGTCTTATGCTTGCAGTCTGGACCATCGCTGCATTGCTCCTCTTCAGTACCCTGCTCTATTTAGGATTGCACGTCCCACCATTCAAATAGTTCAGCCTGTCTATCCCTTCTTATAACTTGCCTAACTGAAATGCCTTTTAATCAATGTAGCTGTCCTCTTTCATCTTAAATGAAGGATGTTGCACTTACTTCCATAATTGATATACGGTAGCTTATGTGCAGATACTGCTTTGTATGTTTCATTTTGTGTTGTTCTTACTAACGAGAAGTGGCAACTGTGGGAAACAAAAATATAGGCTATCGATCTATCAGATTCAATAAGGCCTTCGGATGATAGCAGATCCCAGAATAAAGTGACATGAATCAGAGTTTTAGATACAATGATTTCAAAATGTACCAGACTGTTTGTACTCCTGCAGAGCCATTGGTAATTGTGAAACGTGGTTTTGCAAAGTATGTAGCTTTATAAATATATTTGGACATAGAAGGACGAAACCATGGGAAATAAGGAACTGAAAGTAGCCGGTGGATAGAGGTTTGAGACATACACGGGTATATGTCTGTCAGTAAGAAAGAACAAGGAAGTAAGTTGTGAAATGTGTGCAGAAAAGTATTAAAATAATGTCTTGGGATGATTTCAGGGCCATTGGCCATAGCTATTTCTTGGTGGACCTAGCTATTGTCTCTGGACCTCATTGCAATGGGTTATTGATGTAAGTAATGTTATGATGGCTATTCATGTTCCAAATTGCTCATGAAATAAACCTCTGAATCTTAAAGTAGGAATTGCTTTATTTGTATTGCTCTCTCTCATTTCTTTATTGGGATATTTTTACGAAACATGATACAGATGAAATTTGAATATCTATCTGCATAACCACACCCACATAGTTGAGGTATGTTCACAGGCACAGTTATGTGGATGTTGGCATTTTGTTGCTGTCCTATCTAACTTTTTTCATACATGATTTTATTTTGTATTTTATAACATTGATATTACTTATTATTTATATACAATTGAGAGTACTTGTACTCTGTTTGGAGGACCATTTGTGTGGCAAGACACCAGATTCAAAATGGTGCAAGAAAGAAAATGCTGCCCATTTTTGGGTCTCCACTAGCTGTTTTGAGGATGGGAAGTTAGCAACAAAAACATTTAAAAAGCTGCTTCATGGAACTGCCTTTATTTTTCTATTACATCAAATAATTAGTGTCAACTCATAAAATATTTCTATGGTCTTTTTAGAGTTGCCAACAGAAAGGGAGGGGGGAAAGGGTTTGAAAGAGCAGTGCAGCAGCTTGGAAATTGAAAGTGCATTCCATAAATACTTTTCAAAGATAGTAACCAGGTGACTGAAATTTCTGCCACGCAAAATTCTAACTGGAGAACATGATTGATGACTCTTGGCTATGGATGTGTATCATTGGAGAATATGAATTGATACACCCAGGAGGTGGGGGGAAACCAGGGTCAAGGGTGACAATGAATTATGTGTCTCA
This sequence comes from Naja naja, assembly GCA_009733165.1. Lineage (NCBI taxonomy): Eukaryota > Metazoa > Chordata > Lepidosauria > Squamata > Elapidae > Naja > Naja naja. The sequence continues at coordinate 20,405,379 of CM019154.1, read as the reverse complement.
GAGTCAGCTACACCCAGGTAGTGCCAGACACGTTAACTCCCAATAAATCCTTTTGAAGTTTTGGAAGTTTGGCTCGAGACTCATGATTTAATTGGGGTATGGCAGAATCCTGACAGCCTTTCCCCCCTCCCTTTCTGTGGTAGCAGAGGATGGTTTCAATCCATTGACCTCTGGGTTATGGGCCCAGCACACTTCTGGGTAACTGCTGGAATCCTGACAATTAGATTATCTTATGTCAAATAGATAAAATAAAATAGCTGCTACCATCCCACCTGGAAATAATTGTGAAATCCACCAAGTATTGCCATATTCTTCAAAATGCATGACATCAGTGTTAGTTAAAGCCAAATACTGTATACATACCAGAATATGGATGTACTTTCTTTATTAGGTATCTTATGTATATGGTGCCATTATAAAACATATACAATATATTTTTGCTCAAGTTACCAAACAATATAGCAGGGAAAAAATAAACTTTAGAATCTGAAAGAATAGTTTAAATATAAAGGGAAGAGCACATAAAAGCAAAAATGAGAGAAAACTATTATTATGTATTTATCAATACATAAATAGGGTTTGCTTCCCAAATACACTACAGCTCTGAGTTCTGTTAATTATTCACTTTACTTAAATTTGGTTCAAATCCATATAGGATGAAGCCTGTGTAATCACATAGTCTAGGGTTGACTGTCGCTTTTAACTTGATGGGATGTCATGTCCTATAGGAGTCATGATCTTCGGACTCCAGCATCAGGTAGGGGGTATGCATATCATATCCGGTTAGGGTCATGATCTGGTAGAGTCTGCATCCGATGGGGATTTGTTTACTTTGATGATGTCACTGATAAAGCAAACAGATAAGCCATAGTTAAAGTTAGTTATTACTGATTTACTTAGCACCGGAAAAATAAAATGACATCCTTAGTTTGTTGTACAATGAAATTTGTTCCTTCCTGCCTTTGGCAATGGCTTGTTGTGGTTTCTTTGTTCATGACTAAGATCACGGAGGAGACTGTTAAATAAGCAAACATTTAAGGTAACCTTTAGATCATAAAGAAGTAACTTGACCTTGCCTTTCAAAAAAATGATAGAACTGCTTGACTTCTTCGGACCAGCCTAAGCTAATGACGGAAAAATTACAGAATGATTCTTCTTATATAACCCAAGATAACACAACTCTTGAGAAAATGCCAACTCTGTATTATTCAGATATTTAAAACTGAGTAATTCAGATAATTCAATCAATAAGCTTATATGGAGAATTGCAGATTATCTTGGAGAAGATATGCAAAGTATGTTAGCAAAACACTGACTTGACATAGCACGTGACAATAGCACGTGAAAGAAATTTAAACTCTTGACTCTTTTCAGTGTAAGAGAGATGGAAGGGAACAAGCTATTAGACTTTCCAAACTGGTGACAGCCATTCAAAGTAGGCCTCATCAGAAATCAGACTCCATGATTAATACAGGAACTTCATTTGCATTAGCTATATTACAGATAGTCCTCGACTTACAACAGTTAATTTAGTAACTGTTCGAAGTTACAATGCCACTGAAAAAAGGAACTTATGACCATTTTTCATACTTACGACCATTGCATTACAGCATCGCTATGGTCACGTGATCAAAATTTAGATGGTTGGCAACTGGTTCATATTTATGACAGTTGCAGTGTCCAGGATAATGTAATCACCTTTGGCACCATTTTTTTAATCACATCTGGAAAATGCTTTTCCTTTTCACACTTTGTTGTACTTTTCTGTTATGTTTTTGTAAGCTGTCTTTAATACTGAAAGGCACATCATCAGTAACTGGTTTAAATATTCTTGAGATAAACACATGTCCAACATTCAACAAAAATAAAAAATAATAAACTGCAAAAGGAAGCTTTATTTAGAACAGCTTACAAATTGGGACAATACTTTTAACATCATCATTCATATTTGTCTATCCCAGGTCCTTGGAAAGGACTCCATAGGTGGATATAAATGCCAAATCCAGTCTGAATACCTGGCTGACTGTGCCACGAACATATGGTAATTAAAAAATTAATAAATTAAAAAGAAAACAAAAAATAAAGAACTCAAAGGACCACTAGACCACTTGATGGACCACTAGGTTTTTTTCTGCTGTCTGTTTTCTATGTTGCACATATTTCCGTGTTTTGTTTACTCAAACATACCAGTATTTAGCAGAGGGGTGGAAACACCAATTAGCTAGCATCCATTACCTTCAAGTGCAGAGACTCCAGTCAAAAGTGTCAGTTTACAACACTCCTTGCTGAGTTCAACTTTTGAGGTGTGTTAGAAGGATGCCATCCCGTGCCCAAAAATCTCCCGCTGAAATACGAAGCAGACCTGACACTCCTTCCCTTCCAAACTCCACTGACAGGGTCGGCCAGGTGTTGAGATTTGCTTAAAGGTCATGGGATTAGAAGTCAACGTTAATGACTTCGCCTTAGGAGTCTGGGGACATTAAAAGTGGGTCAAGATAGTGTAACAACCGCAATAACAATAATAATGACAATGCCCGGGCGGAGACCTTTTTCGCTTTCTAATCCACCCCGCCTAAGAGAGGGCGGCCCTCTTATGCCGCCCGGGGCAGCGGCCGGGGAAGAGCCAGGCGAGTAATCTTGCCCCACTCTCGGACCGCCTCGGAGGACTCGGCATGGTCCGCTTCGGCAGCGCCGCCTCCTCGGACAATCGCCGCCAGCGGCGCTGGAGCTGGTACTGCGGGGGACTTTTACTTCTCTGGGCCGTGACAGAAACTCGAGCAGGTGAGAAGGCAGCCCCTTGACAGGACAGGCAAGAAAAAGCCCTTCTCCCGGCCACTTCGCCGCTGGCCCGGGAAGGGGCTCGGGCTGAGGGTGCCGCGGGAAGAGACGGCTTTCCAAGGAGGAGGACGCTTCCCAGGCCCCCTCCACAGGGTCCCACCAAGAGAACGTGAGCCGGGCGCTCGGCAATCTCCGCGTTGCCGCGCAGCCGGGAAGTCTCCCTTTTGCTTTTCCTCTGCTTCTGCACTGTGGAGGAAGAGGGCTGGCTCCGTCGCTTCCTCGCGGATGTCCTCTGGCTTAAGCGAACAAATACCCTCCGTTTGGAAATGGCGCACAACGCAAATAAGTCCAGAATTCCTATTCTAAATTTCAAAAAGAAACGTATTTTTAAAACAACCAGAATAGATAGTACGTGGTACAGAGCTGTTTCGAATTCCACTTTTAGTCTGTTGGGTTCTTTTGCCTAATGAGTAAAAATAGTAGAAGCAACAAGGAGCAACACTTTTTTTGGCATTCTCCTTTTTTGAGGAGTAATTCTTTGTGCATATATTATAAAGCCATGTTTCCTAGGATTAAATCCTGAACTGAAGTGAAATCAATAATAAGCAGAAATTGTTTAGAGTTTGGGGACACTTTTTACAAACAAAAATCATACAACTTTCAGTAAGTCTTCCATTCCCTATTTAGTTTCAAGAGGCAAATATATTCCTGTTCCATTATTGGTGAAACTTACAGTATGTATACAATACATAGTGTGATTCCAAATAAACTTTGAAAACTACAATTAAATTTGTAAACACAAGGTAGGACTAGTGCCCTCTAATTTATTATTCTTTTAAAAAAATATTGCAAATTAGAAAAGGAAAGCTTGTTGATCCAAAGAATTATTACTGCAATATTAGAAGTGAAGATGTTTTGTGATATATCATGTAACCTTTAGTTTCAGCAAGTTTTAGCAAATAAGTGCTTTGTAGGCTGAAAATATAATTAATATGTACAGATAAGTTGGCACCATGGATTAAGAGAGTGTATAAACGTCCATTTTAATGAGTGCTGAAATGCATAAGAGATAAAATAAATTACCATGGGAAAATATTTTGTAATTTTATTTGCATACTTACCCAGCACATCTGCAATCAGTAGCTTGAATAGATTGGCTACTAGAATAGAGAGTTTCTCTCCCCATGAATTGCTGATTCTTAGCATTAAGTATATTTACTGTATATTTATTTACAATGGTGTACCTGAGTGTCAGTTACTTTACTCATATACTTATTGTATCTGTTTTAATACATGTTTTTTATCTCTGGATATGATCCATAAGCAGCTATTTGTGAGCAATCAGCATTGAATCTATTTCCTTAAATTCATAGGATTTGCTATTAATATGCTTGGAAAGCTTACAAATGAGGATGATCATAAGTAACATAAAACTTTTTATCTGTGTTTGTGACAGTTGAACTGTCACAGAGTTATGTGATCATTTGTAAGCTTTCCAGCCAGCTTCCAAAAAGAAAAGAATGGGGGAAGCCAAATCGCTTAACAACAGCATGATTCACTTAACAATTGCAATGATTTGCTTAACAACTGTGGCAAAAAAGGTCATAAAATGGGGCAAGACTCACTAAAACTGCCTTGCAATGGAAATTTTGGGCTCAAATATGGTTGTAAGTTGAAGAGTACCTATAGATAGACCATTGCCTGACAGAGAAGGATTAAGTAGGTATAGATAGACCATTGCCTGACAGAGAAGGATTAAGTAGGAAGGTGTCAAGTGAATTGTCTTAAGAGGAGCAACTACCAAGAAGGCCAACTATAGTTAAGTTGATCCAAAAGACAAAGAAGACTCTCAGATAAGGATACTGATGGATAGATACATAATACAGACTTTTAAGCATCCTGGTTTAATGGGGTGAAGGATCTTTAAGATTAGAATCATTAATTATTTGAATTTGGGCTGGGGTTTGGACCTAAGGCAGTGTTTCTCAACCTTGACAACTTTAAAATATGTGGACCAACTGATTTCTGGGAATTAAAGTTCATATATCTTAAAGTTGCCAAGACTGAGAAACACTGATATAGGGAATGCCCAGAGAAGAATGGGTTAATATTTATTTATTTATTATTTATATTTATTTTTTGAATTTATATTGCCTCCTAAACTCCCATGGCAACTCGAGGCGGCTTACAGAATGTAAAACCATATTTAAATAAAAAACAATAAAAACTAACAAAAAGAATCAAATAAATTAATAAAGTACAATAGAACAAAACCTGGAAATAAATAAATAAATAATCACCCCCAACTCCCACCCTATGCCCCTACGACAGCAGCATTACTTACTCCTAATAGTCTTAATTCAAATCATATACTTTTATATCTTTTAAAATAATTCGGTGATATCAGTTTATTAAGTAATATCTATAAATTATGAACCTTTTCTTTAAGAGGGATTGTAAGACTTGGGGAACAACTCCTTCTTTTGATGAATTACAATCTACAGACATGTTTTTTAAACTGTTTTAGTTTATTGATTTTTCTCCACTCCTTGACCATGTTATAAGCTGATTTACGATTTTCATCTGATTTGTTTAAAAGTTCTAAAATCAGATAATTTGTCAATTGAAGTAGTTTAGAAAAAATAGTCTTATCAATGAGTGTCAAGAATTATATGATAATCAAATGTGACATCTTCCTTTTTATGTAGTTTACAAAATTCTAATTTCTCAATCAGAAATTATTTTTAAAAATAACTAAATTTACTTTTATCCATATAATTTTATTAAAACTTTTCAGAAAGAAGATTTAAAAAAACTAATAGAAACTAATATAAAAAGAGAAGATGAGATCAAAGAAAGAGCTAAAATGCAAAGAAAGAAAATACGAAGTAGCCTCTGGATTTCTTCACATCAGTTATAAGTACAATTATAAATTATACTACTTGGTTGCAAAATATCTTATTTTTCCCCATAAACTATCCTTACTCACAATCAAAACTATAAATCATAAATTCATTTTTTCTGTTTCTCACAAAAAGTCTATAAGGGGTTTCTAGTTAGCAATAAATATAGACATTGTTTTTTCTCTAATTAATAAGTCAATTTGGCTATTTCTGCAAGTTCCATTGTCTTCACCAGCTGTTCTGACCCAAACCTGGTTCTAAGAGAGCAAACACAAGACAAAGGCAGCAGTACAACCTTTTTATGTTTCAGCTAAGAATTCTGTTGCTTCACCGATAAAAGGCTGTTTCCAACTAATTAGCTCCAAGAAGAAAGAACCTTGCCAAGTTTTTGCAAGTCTGCCAAAACACAACAGATAAGAAATAGTTTACAATACAAGAGTCTGTAAGAGTCATTACCAACTGCAATGTCCACGAGGCTGAGTTCAAAACGTCTTTGCCTTCTGCAAAGAAGGTTAGTTTCACAGCTGGCTTTTATCTTCTTGAAGGAGGGGCCATTACCTTGCAGCCTTACTCCCGAGTCGCTCATGCTGTTGTAACTGTTCTTTCCTATGAGCAATCCTGCGCACGTGCACTTGGCACAGGCTCCTCGGGAACCTCCTCATCACTGCTGCCAGCTCCCACAATCTCTGAAGGCAGCAGTCCACTCCTAATGGTCCTGGACCCTCATCTGAGTCCTCGCTCTCCTCAGCTGTCCACACCTGCTGCTGGCCCACAACACCAGCCAAATCTTTCCACCTTTGCACATATAATAATTTTGGTAAAGTTGTTATGTTTAAAAACAAAGTTCCATGACTTTTCCCCAACTGATAGGCAGTTCTCGACTTAAAATAGTTCAGTTAGTGACAGTTCAAAGTTACAATAGCACTGAAAAAGTGACATGACCATTTTCCACTTATGATTGTTGCAGCATGATATTAAGCTGGCAGGAATAGCTAGCACCCAAGAAGACAGGTTCAAGATCCAAATGGATCTTGACAGACTAGAACACTGGGCCATATCTAACAAAATGAAATTCAGTGTAGAGAAAAGTAAAATCTTACACTTAGGCAAGAAAAATCAAATGTACACATGTAGACTGGGTGAAACCAGGCTCAACAGCAGTAACTGTGAGAGGGATCTTGGAGTCTTAGTGGACAACCAGCTAAATATGAGCCAGCAGTGTGTGATGGCAGCCAAAAAAGCTAATGCAATCCTAAATTGCATTAACAGAGGGATACAATCAAGATCAAGTGAGGTACTAATATCACTCTATAAAGCCTTAGTAAGACCACACCTAGTTTTGGTCACCACATTATAAAAAAGATGTTGAGACTCTAGAAAAAGTACAGAGAAGAGCAACCAGGATGATTAGGGGACTGGAGACTAAAACATATGAAGAATGGTTACAGGAACTGGGTATGGCTAGTCTAGTGAAGAGAAGGACCAGGGGAGACATGATAGCAGTCTTCCAATATTTGAGGGGCTGCCACAGAGAGGAAGGGGTCAAGTTATTTTATAAAACACCTGTAGGCCAGACAAGAAATAATGGATGGAAACTGAACAAGGAGAGATTTCACCTGGAAATAAGGAGAAACTTTCTGACAGTGAGAACAATCAACCAATGGAACAGCTTGCCCTCGGAAGTTGTGGGAGTGTCATCACTTGAGACTTTCGAGATTGGACTGCCATTTGTCAGAAATGGTGTAGGATTTCCTGTTTGGGAGGGGGTTGGACTAGATGACTCACTTAAAAAATTTCACACTTAGCAACATACATTTTGGGTCAATTGTGGTTTTAAGTTGAGGACCACCTGTATTTATCACTCTGATTTAGTGTTTGTATTTGAATACAAATTTTATGACTTTTTTTTACAAGTCCACCAGGCATAGTAAAACATTTCTTTTTTTTCGACATAAATTTGTAATGTCTTTATAAATTTTGGGGAATTTTTCTGGTGACATATACCAATACATAACTTTATAAAAACAATTCTTAAGATCATAACATACAGTAATGTAAATTTCAATATTTTCCACCACATATTTTCCCATTGTTTCAAACACCCAAAGCAGTTGAAATTAGTTGAAATTTTCATGATTAAAATTCCTGAGTTTATTTTCAAGAAATGATCAGTTATACTTTATAGCTTAGTATTCTTAAGTTATACTGTTAGTTTGAGTGATAGATTGAAAAAGAATAGAGATGGGTATGATCCCCTTACCGAAAGCTACTTTTATATTGTGGTCGAGGCATCTGGCTGGAGATTTTCAGTTCTTGTCTCAGTTTATGCACAGTAGAGGCTGGTGATCTTGTGTCAGTCACTGTCTCTCAGTCCTAAGAAGGAGGCAATGGCAAACCACTTTCGAAAAATCTTGCCAAGAAAACCTCAGGGATTGTCCAGGCAGTTGCTAGGAGTCAAAGACACACACACACAAAACAACCCTTTACAGTGAGGAAAGAAAAGAGAATGCTTAGTGCAATGTACTGAATCTGCTTTTCATCTGTCATAAATAAATGCTTACCACTGTAAATTCCATGACACAATATCAATATGGTTATAAAATATTGTTGCTTAATCTTCACAATGTTAATTATATTTTGTTGGAGTAATGTTATAGCATATATAATAATGTTAATTATATTTTGTTGGAGTAATGTTATAGTAGTGTTATAGCACTTTAGTCTTAAATGAAGAACTAAAGCCTTTAGTATGGAAATTGTAGGTTAAGATGCTGACCTTAGCTTTCATGGCATGTAATCAGTTAGCATGTTCTGCTGGCTCACATACTGCATTTGTGTAAACTTAATCTCCGTGTCTACACATTCCCTTGACCTTTTAGACTACTTACTGTTCTCTGTGGATTTGGGACAGTGTTACAAAAGCTGATTTTCTTGGTATGTTTTCATTTTAATTAAAAAAAAAACTGTCCTAGGTTTGGGCAGATATTCTATACAATATGAAATCTATTCAGAAAAATATAATGAATTTAAGACAGGAAATTTAAGACAGGAAAGACTTATGAATGATAGATAGAAAGGGGAGTATGACTATATTCCCCATATCTCCTAATTTTAAAAAAGTATTTATAAGCAGCTTCAAAACACCACAGCTTTCTAAAACTGCATGAAGTGTTAGAAATGAATAATCCTGCATTAAAATACCTGTTAAAAGATGTTAGTCCATCCTGCATATAGGCAATAATGTAGGCCACAGGTGATGAGTTTTATGCCCCATTCTCTTGTCACTTTTCTCACACCATATGGCTGATGCCAAAGAGGTGAAGTTGTTGCTGTACCAACAACTTGGTGCAGCAACTTGTATAGTGGTCAGTGGTACCATGTAAGTACAACAATGGAGCTGGACTTGGGTTGCTGCTGCTGGCAAATTTTTGTGGTGTTCACTCTTTTGGAAGCATTTCTTTGAGACTTTTTGGGAACATAGGAGAAAAATCAATTCATTCTTTTTACTCTCACCTCATCATTGGAAAATGCAGCTGAATGTGAAAAGACTTTCCCAGACAGGATGGATTGCTCATTATGAAACTATGCCTGTAGTAAAGATAAACACTGAAGCCTTAATATCAACCTTTGAAATGCTGTGGGATTTCCCACCCATCCCCCAAAAGAAAAGAGAGTCGATGGCTTTGCTCCCTGCTATATATGAGTTTCTTTCTGGATTATCCTATGTTCCTGATATGAAGTTTTAGATTATGGTGGCTCAGTGGCTAAGACACTGAGCTTGTTGATCAGAAAGGTCAGCAGTTTGGTAGTTCGAATCCCTAGCTCCGCGTAACGGAGTGAGCTCCCGTTACTTGTTCCAGCTTCTGCCAACCTAGCAAATAGAAAAATAGGGACCACTTTGGTGGCAAGGTAACAGCGCTCCATGCACCTTCGGCATTTAGTCATGCCAGCCACATGACCATGGAGACGTCTTCGGATAGCACTGGCTCTTTGGCTTTGAAATGGAGATGAGCACCGCCCCCTAGAGCTGGAAACGACTAACACGCATGTGCGGGGGAACCTTTACCTTAATTAGATTCAACAATATTTACAAACAGCTGGGATCAACCTTGAACAATGTACAGTGCAAGCCCAAGGCTTAAAATTTGTTCCTGGAAGTTTAGCACTCAGAAATTGTGAAGAAATTAACAATAAATGGACATAAGCATAGAAAAAAAGAATAAAATATTGAAGAAGAATGCCAGGAGAAATTGTAAACATGCTAGTCTTTTTTTTTTTTTTTTTTTTTTTAGAAAAGTTTATTTACAATATAAAAAGACATACAAACATACAAACGTACAGTCACATATGAATAAAAATACATCACACATTAGTTGCAGATCGGAAGTGTTTTTTCCATAAGCAGTTACAGTCTTATATAATCATAAATATTTCTTCTTATAATATTCGCTTGGTTTAATCTCTATTGTGAAGTTTCCTTTTATCACCTCTTTCGAGTTCTTCTGTCACCTTACGTCTCTATCTCCTGCTTCTATAAATTCTAGTATTCTAATATTTCAAATAACACTCTATTTTCCAACATTTCCATTTCCATTTCCTTCATTCTTATGTTCCATCCAATTATACCACTTTTCCCATATCCTGTAATAATCTGTATCTTCTTTTCCATTTAATTTGAGAGTTAGTCTCTCCATTTCAACACATTCATACATTTTGTTTATTACAATTTGTATAGGCGGAATTATAGGTTCTTTCCATTTTTATGCTAAAACGATTCGAGCCGCTGTTAACAGGTGTGCAATCAGGTATTTGTCTTTTGGAGGAAATTTTTCTTTATCATTCCAAGTAGAAACAGTTCTGGTTTCCACTCCAGCTCACAATCCATCACCTCCTCAATCCAATTTTTGATTCCTGTCCAATATTTTTAATTTTTGGGCATGTCCACCACACATGGTAGTAGGTTCCTATTTTGTCCTGACATTTCCAACAGTTTGGATTTGCCCGGGGAATATTTTTGCCAGTCTAGCCGGGCCAAATGCCACCTGTACATCATTTTATATTGGTTTTCCTTGTACGCCACTGACTTTGTATATTTTAAGTTTTCTTCCCAAATATCTTCCCAATCATTTAAATCTAATTTGTATCCTATATTTCGCTCCCAGGCTACCATTGATCCTTTTACTAATTGTCCCACTCTTTCCTGTTCTAACAATAATTTGTATAATTTGGATATTAACTTTTCCTCTAATCCCAACAATATTTTGTCCAGATTTGTATTTTTGTTTCTATCCCATATTCCTTTATATCTTTATTATATCTTGATTTAATTTGTAAGTAGACCCAATTATCTATTGATATGCCTTCCATCTCCAAATCTTGTTTTGTTTTTAGTTTTCCATCTGTATCCAATATCTGGTAATATTTAAGTTTTTATTCAAATCCATTGTATTTGGATTAAAGGTTGCTTCCATTGCTGAAAACCACCTTGGTATTTTCGTATAATTTTTCTTTCTTATCTCAGCCCAATTTTTAATCAATGCATTTCAATTATATGTTTTGTAGTATGATTTTGTCTTTTATCCGTCGGGTTCCATAGAAGTGCATGCCATCCTATCTGTAGGTCATGCCCCTCAAGTGTTAATATTCTCCTATTTTCTAATCTGACCCATTCTTTTGTCCATAGCAGACTCATGGCTTTGTAATAGATTTCCCAATCTGGCAGTCCCAGTCCTCCTCTACTTCTATCGTCTTGAAGATATTCTCTCTTTATCCTTGCCCTTTTTCCCATCCAAATGAACTTCATTGTCATCTTATTCAATTCCATGAAAAATTTCTTATTTGTTAGTATTGGAATAGTCTGGAACAGAAATAAAACTTTGGGAAGAATATTCATTTTAATTGTTGCAATCCTCCCGAGGAAGGATATTTGCAATTTATTCCAATTTTCTAGATCCTTTTTGATTTGTTTTAAAATTTTTATGTAATTATCCTCCCACAGCATCATTGTTCTTGCCCTTATCCAAATTCCTAGATATCTTATTTTATTTACTATTTGTAATCCCATAATCTCTTCAAGCCTCTTTTGTTTAGAGATTGTCATATTTTTAACTAACAATTTGGTTTTCCCCTATTTACCTTTAAGCCTGCTAATTCCCCAAAATCATTTATTTCTTTCATTAAAATCGGCCTGTCTCTAAAGGTTCTTCTATTATGAAAGCCATGTCGCCTGCAAATGCCTGTGTTTTATATTCTTGATTTCTAATTTTTGCTCCTCTTATATTTTCATTTCCCTAATTCTCGTTAATAATGTTTCTAAGACTGTAATGAATAATAGTGGTGATAGTGGACAGCCTTGTCTAACCCCTTTTCTATTTTAAACATTTTAGTGGTCTCGCCATTTACTAATATATTTGCTTTTTGGGTATCATATATTGCATTTATCATTCTTTCAAAATTTTGTCCAAATTTCATTTTATTAAATTGTTGTTTCATAAAGTCCCAGTTCAAATTGTCAAATGCCTTCTGTGCATCTAAAAGATTAGAGCCATTTGGTTGCTTGGGTGGCATTCATAATATTCTAGTATATTTATTATTATTCTTATATTATGTCTAATCTGTCTTCTCGGTAAAATCCATTTTGGTCTGTGCTAATTTTCCCACTAATAATTCCTTTTAATCTTTGTGCCATAATTGTCATGAAAATTTTATAGTCAGTATTTAAAAGCGATATTGGTCTATAATTTTTGATTTGATTACTGTTTGTATCTTCTTTGGGTATGAGTGTTATATATGCCTCCTTCCAAGAATTGGGAATTTTGGCTTTACCCAATGCTTCATTACATACTTCTAAGAAAGTATTATTTAGTATGTCTCCCATCTTTTATAATATTCACTTGGATATCCATCTGGACCTGGTGTTTTATTATTTTTTGCTTCTGAATTGCTTTCTTTAATTCATCTATTGTTATCTCTTTATTTAACAGATCTCTTTCTTCATCAGTAAGTTCCTGTATATTTCCTTCCGCTAAGTATTCTTTTATTTTAAACACTTCTACCTTTTCTTGTTTATATAATTCCTCAAGTATTTTCTTGCAATTTCTTTCTTTTTTTCCAGATCAACCTCAAGATCTCCATTTTCATTCTCTAAATATTGTATCGTTCTTTTCTTTTCCTCTTTCCTCAATTTGTATGCTAACCATCTCCCCGGTTTATTTGCATATTCAAAGTAATTTTGTTTTGTATATTGTAATTTTCTGAGGAGTTCCTCTTGCTCCAGTATATTAAGTTCATGTTTTTTTTGGTTAATGCGTCTTTGGTTTGCTCACTATCTGGCCCTCTCTTTTGTTTATTCTCTAATTTTGCAATTTCTTTTATTAATTCATCTTGTTTCTTCCATCTTTCCTTGTTTCTATTTGATAGATATGCAATTGATATTCCCCTGGTATAAGCTTTAATTGTATCCCACATGTTTTGTAGGGATGTATCTTCTTTTTTATTAAAATTGTAAAAGCTTATTAATTCCTCTCTAATTTTTTGCAAATATTTTTCTTCTTTCAGGATCTGAGAATTTAGTGACCATCTTCGTTCTTTCCTTCCCCCTTCTTTCCAAATTAAGGATGTTGGATTATGGTCAGCCCATATATTTGTTAAGATTTTTGTATCAAAGATTTCTTTATTTAATTCACTATTTATCCAAATCATATCTATTCTGGACCAGGATTTGTGCGGGCTGGAGTGGAAAGTATACTGTGTACTTCGTGGATTCCTTTTCCTCCATATATCTTCCAATCCAAATTCATCTGCCATTTCAAAAATATTTTTGGTAACATATTTCGCTTTTGATATTGTTTACATTCCGATTCATAATCTTGCCTATTATCAGATATTGCGTTGTAATCCCCCATCAGACAAATCCTTGGGTTGCCAATTTCTATCAGTTTCTCGTATAACTTTTTGTAAAATTCTTTTTGATTTTTGTTTGGCGATAGATTCCAACAACTAAAGTTTTCTTATTATGTATCTCTATTTCCACCATTACTATTCTTCCCTCTGTATCATTGTATATCGATTTTGCATTCAAATCTTCTTTTATGTATAATACTACTCCTCTTTTCTTTCCACTGCTAAAGCCATAAATGCTTTTCCAAGTTTTCTGTTCTCAAGATACCTTTTGTCCTGTTCTTTTATGTGGACTTCTTGCAAACATATTATATCCCATTGTTGTCTTTCCAATCTACCGAATATTTTTTTCCTTTTGTTTGGACTATTTAGTCCATTGATGTTCATTGATATTAGTTTTATTCCCCTTCCCATTTGGTCTCCTCTCTTCTCACTAATATTACGTTTTGCCTATTGTCTGACTTCTGGTCTTCACTCCCACCTCCTCTCTCCTTCCTTCTTCACGGGCCATTGGTTCTCTGTCCCCCTCCTTCCTCTCCCTTCTCTCCTCTTCACTCCCGTGGACTCTTAAATCTTCCTGGCTTGCATTCCTCGACTCTTCTCTGCTGCTCAATTCCTCCACTAATCCTCCTGTTTGTTCGTAAAATCTTTGAGCCTTCGCTAAGTTGTCAATTCTAGTTCTTCTACCCTCCCATGTTACTAATATCCCTTGGGTCGTTCCATCTGAATAGAATATTTTTTTTGTTTAGATGATTTGTGAGGAATCTATATCCTTTCTTCTTTGGTCTCGCACTCTCCTTGGGATCTGCTTTAATATTATAACCTGTCTACCGTTATGTTTTATCGCCTCATCCCTGGTCATTCTATAAATTATCTCTCTAACCCTTTTTTTTTTTTTCTGACATGAACCTCCCTTGGGAGTCCATGTCTTCTGGCATAAGATGTAAACTCTATAAGCTTCATCGATCTCTATTACCATCTGATCCCTATCTTTTTGCAGAATAGCTGCCAATAATTCTGCCATTACCAAAGTCAAGTTTTCCCCTCTTTCCTCTTGTATGTTCTGGAACCTTAAGTAATATGAGGCTCTGTCCAATTCTAGAAATGTCAACGCCTCGTTCGTTTCCTTATGCTGGTCTTTGATTTTCTGTTCTATAGCTTCCACCTTCTTCCCTGTTTGATCTGTTCTTTTCGTGATCGTTATAATTTTCTCCTCATTTGTCTTTGTTGTCTCCTGTAACTGTCCTAATTTCCTCTAGAGTTTTTAATTCATTTTCATCTCCCCAATTCACTTTTCAATTCTGCTCTCATCTCTTCTCTTTCCTTCTTACTTCCACGTGATTATTCATCATGGATTCTTGCATCGTCAGCATCATGTTTTGCAACGCCTGTAAAGTATTTTGTATTGTTTGGGTCTGGGTGTTAGCTTTCTCGGATGTCAACATCCCCTCTATCGTTTTTGGGAGGAAGTCGTGAGGTGTAGATGGAGGTACAGTTGTCACTCCCTTTTTCACTGTTTTGGTAGTAGTGGAAGTTACTGTTGACATTTCTTTTATAATTTTTTGTTGCTCTTTAATAATTCTATTTATATTTCCCACGCCTTATTTCCAATTATCATCTACTAGAGGTCCCTCTATTCCGATATTCTCACACAATCCAGTCTAATCAAAAATAAAAAGCAGAGGAACCTAACCTTATTATTGTTATTTTTTTTTTTTTTCGTTGATTTTGAGGTTCAATATTTCACTTAATAATCTTGGAGGGGGGGACAGAGAGTGAAATCACATTACATTTCTAGCACGAAAAATCCAAGAAAGTAGAAATATAAGGAAAAAGAAAGGAAAAGAGAGATATCTAAGTATTGCAAGCACGTCAAGTAAAATAGAATGATATATGATATATGATATATCTCTATAAAAAAGAAAAAGACAAAGGCAACTATCAGTTCTTATTGTTCTATAAAAATAGATACTTAATATAAATCACTACTTATCTGTCCACAATATTCTTGTACTAAGAAGTTTAAATCAATAATCTTATCTTGTATATAAATTAGTAAATTAGTAATATAATTAAAGAATTAAGTATTAAATTTGTAAATAACAAAGTGCAAAAGTTCTTAACTTCTTATAACGCTCTATAATAATATACCAACCCTATAAGCTTTCCCCAGATTATACTCTAAGTCTAACTATATCTGTATATAAGTATAATATTAAGTAATATAAAGTCGTTTAAAATATATGAAAAGAAGTACAAAAATTAAACACAGTGGTATACGTGTAGTAGTGAACTCCTTCCGGTCTTTGGGTTGCTATTTTCACCGGGTTATCCAATTGTCCAAATGTCATGGCCGCCAGAGAACAAAAAATGCACTGTCACAATGGTGAAACTTCCCTTAATCTTCCTTCCGATTGATTTAAACCGCAGTCCTTGCCTCCTCGAAAAACGTTCTGTTTTCCTTTCTCTTTAAGCAGCGAAAGTTTAAGCAAGCAAAAGTTTCCAAATGTTAATTGATTTGAATTAGTTTTGTAACTTTCCCTTTTCTGCGGTTTTGCTAGATACTCGCAGTGTTGCTCACTTTCTAAAGTAAGTGAAAGTTTGCTTCGTCTCTTTTCTTTATGTCCTGTCACACCACAACGTCTTTAACAGTTTTTCAGATTCACAGAGCTCACTTTTCCCTTCTCCTTCCTTTCCCTGCACGTTCCCTTCTGGTCTGATTTCTTTCCGTTAAATCCTCTGTCACAGTGGCTGCCTCTGCTGGGACTCTATCGCTTCCGCTGTCCAGTAGCTCTCTCAGCTGCCACCCACTTCGTTTTCCAATCTCTTCCAACCTCAGCCTCACTTTTTCAGTTGGATGAGATCTCTTCGCCGGTATTCTCAGTCTTTTCGCAGGACTTTCACTTTCTTATTTACTTCTCTTGATCTCTGAGTGGGACTCGTCTTCTGCTTTGTATTTTTTTTTTTTTTTTTGGGATAGTCTCTAAGATTGTGGCCTTTCTTCCGCTTTCGCCCAATCCTTTAAACAATCCCCCACAGAGTCTTTTCCAGTCTTTCTAACTTCTCACCAAGCTTCTTACTTTCTTTTCCGATCAGCAACTCTCACTTTCAGCTTCCCGCTAATGGCGACGCCCTCGTCTTCGGGCCAGCTCTGACAGCGCTGGCTTCTTCCACTCTGAACTTCGGGAACTCTTCTTCGCTGTTTGGGATCGCACTTCCCAAACCAGCTCCAAGTTTTCTTCCTCACAAGGGTGTTCGATTTAGACTCACCCTGCCACGAACGGCTGTTCTAGAGTGGAAAAACCCGAGGTGGGAGAAGGAGAAGTATTTCTCCCTACCTCGCCACACCGAGGCGTCACCGGAAGTCTTAAACATGCTAGTCTTACATTGCCAGAAAAAATCTAAAGGGCAGTGTTTGAATTCTTTGGACATTTTCACCAAGAAATAGATACTTATTCTAAAAGGATGGATCAATACTATCAACGTTCACTATCTTTCAGCCATTTTCTTTGATTTTTTAAAAGAAAAAAAAATTTGTGAGAAATTTTTCTGGTAAAAATATTTTGTGGACATTACAAAAGAACAAGTGCAGCAAAATAGGTCAGTTGGTTTAATGCTTGAAAACTGCTAAATATGCATATAAATACTTAACACTATGAAATAAACTGAAATATATATTAAGGATTTTTGTATGTGCCTGGAGCCTGCAGCTTTATTGGCAAGATTTTGGGGGTGATTTGCCAGTAGTTCCATCCTAAGGTAGAGAATTCCTAGATTTTTTTTAGTTTAAGTAAATATGTACAATAAATATTCACTAAATAGGTCATTTATAATAAATATTCACTATAACAACATCTATTATGTATAATCTTAGTCCCTGAATTTACCACTAGTAACTAGGAATTTTACGTATGATGAGTTACTAGATATTGTCACTTTCATATTCTCATGTAGCAATATTATTCTCTGCCATATATACAGAAATATACAGCAATAGTAGTAGTGGCATTTTCAGTTCTACACACATGCTTACGCTACTCTAAACTTTGAAAACTTCTCTGTGATCGCTGCCAATTGTTGGTTGCTTTTCCAGCTGATTCAGGTCTCTAAACTGAAATTCTGGACCACAGCAGAGGTCAGTCCAGAACCTGATTTGGGGAAGAAAATGGATTCTGTGACTGCCTAAGCAGAATAACCCCAGAGAACTATGGGATTTGAGGGAAGGGAGCATGTGCCTATCAGCATACAATTACTAGGGTGCCAAGCAGATTTTGCTCACTAAGGACTACTGACAATAAAATGGTAATATGAGTCAGATTGTACCCACAAACTGCTACATGTTTAAAGGGAAAGATTACTTTAACATCAGAACAGCTAAGAACAACTTTAAGCTAGCCCGGGTATTTGAGGATAAGTTGAAGGCAATATAATGAAAAATGGCAGAAAAGTTACCAGGGCATGTTCCTGTTGTGACTTAGTGTAAGCAGGGAAATGTCCTGGGGGAGTTCTGAATAGGGTTGTTAATTGTGCTGTCTTTGGAAGTTGAACGATAAGCACCAGATTTCACCTTGTTTCTTCACTGTTTAACTAATAACTCTGAGAGGCAATTGCCACTTTCTATCTGGAATTGGGGATCTTGGGAATCCTTCTTTTCATTTCTGTATATTAAAAATCAGCTTGACTGGAGAAACTCCATCTTTCCATTCGTTATCCTGGACTGTCTATATCAGGGCTGCTGAGGTTTGTGGCAATCCCACAAAAGCGAATATATTATGGAGGACAATTTCAACAGACAGGACAGAAAGGAGAATGTAAATGGCTCAAAATCTGCTAATTTCCTTGTACTTATATAGTATCATCAGGATGCCTTTAAGTCACAAACTAGATATGAATGCAATGGCACTCATACCTGCAACACCAAGGGATTATTTCAACCTTAAACCTGTTTAACCAGAATAAGAATAGTGCTACACTGCAACACTAGTGGGTACAGAAAATATAAAGTTCATTGAAGCTATGGAAAATTTTGAGTCCAAAATATGCTGGGTATCCCTGACTGCCTAGATTTACTGAATTCAGCAAAGGCAGTCAGAGGCAACAATGATGAAATACAAGTTATTGGATAGCAAGTAAAATAGCTTGAAGCCACTGTTGCATTTTATATACACTTATTTGTGTGTCTGAGATTCAAAGTTTTGAAAACTTTTTTGAGATGTATAATGTATAAGAGCCTTGGTGGTGCAGGCTATTAAACGCCTAGCACTTAGTTCCAGCTGCCTGCAATTACTGCAGGCTCAAATCCCACCAGGCTCAAGGTTGACTCAGCCTTCCGTCCTCTCGGGGTAGGTTAAAGTGAGGACCCAAGATTGTTGGGGGCAATAAGCTGACTTTGTAAAAATGCCGCTTAGTAATAAGCAGGCATATACAATGGAATGAAGGCTGTTGCTGAGCACATTGGGTTATGCTCCGAACATTGTAAGCCGCCCTGAGTCTCCGGAGAAGGGTGGCATATAAATATGAATAAAAATAAAAATAAAATAAAAATAAAGATGCATTTAAAAAGTAAAGAACTGCACATTTTTCAACAAACCTAAAATAGTATCTTTGGTCTTTTGTATTTTGGCTGTTAATTTTGTGGCAGAAATGAAACTAGTAGCTTCATTTGTTCATGTTTTCCATCTGTGGTTTTAGACTGATTTAAAATGCTTTTGCAATAATGATAGGGGAAGCAAAATTATTTAGTTCTTCTATTTGAAAGAATCAATCATTAATTACAGAAGCGAAAGTGTTAGGCAGAAATAGTTGCTGATAACAGTATTAAAATCTTTTTTAAAAATCATAGTTGCACTTGAAAAAAAAGGAACCTGTTATTTTTCTATTTTCTAAATGTGAGATTAGCAGTTGCACTTTCTTCTTCATTTGCTTGCTTATGAGGAAATTATTTTCGAGGATGTTTTTTCTAGCAAAAAAATAATAATCAAATGTTTTCTTTCAGAACTCTACATGACCAACTACATTTGATTTCTAAAGACAATATTCCAAAAGTTGGAAGCATCTTTTATAGTAAACCACAGGTTTCCCCCACACACAATTAACTGAGTTTTAAAATTATAATCTCTTTGATGTTAGATTATTTTATACAATACCGTATTAAAACACTTTATTAGAGCATTCACATTTCTATTATGGCTCTGGAACCCTATCTCATTTTGTTTTTGTAAGATTTTGTCTACTATCTTACTCTTCACTGTATATAGGCCTTGAAGATAGTTTAGCCATAGAGGTGAGATAAAATGTACCTTCCAAGGATAGTTTCTCCTTAGATAAAGGTATTTCAGAAAAGTTAGAGGCTCTGGCAAGCAAAGAAGGCACTCTCATATGTGGAATCATGCTGAGATGGGGAACAAGTAACTGAGCAGGAGGGTGATGTTTTAAAAGACTGATTATAATGTATATAACTTATGCTGGTTGCAGGGGTCCCTGCATCTAACTGCCTATCAGAGATAGAATGAAAGAGTTCCAGAGCTTCTTCAGTTAGTTTCTTAGAAATTGCCTTTTCTCTGGGGGTTTCCTGCTGGCATTCTCTGCCCAAGAAAATGGACATCTTGGACACAAAAGTTTCAAAAAAGCAAAATAAGGATGACGTCTCATGAAAATCCAATGCCAGCCAATGGGAGTGCAGGGTTTCTTCCCACACTATTTAAACCAATACCATTTGACATTTTACAAGAACAGTTCAAATAAACCAATAACATTCAAACCTACATACATAACACCCCTCCCCACTAGGTTCAGTCCATACCAAACCCCAACCTATCTAATGTATTCCTTTAAATAGGTGGGCTCTTATGCAATGCTTGAGACCTTCGTGGTTCAGAAGTTTTAACGTTCTCATCCAGTGAGAGGGGAAATGTGTCTACTGACATTTCCCTGTTAGGACTTCCTGAAAGAAGACCCTGTTAGACTGTTAGAATCTGGTCTCTCCTCCCAACCCATCTCCATTCCAATGTCAGCACCCAAGTCAGGTAGTGATGTGCAATCTTCCACTTCAGGGATGGATCTTGGCATTGTGACAGGGTTCGATGGTTCCTGTCGCATGGCTGTTACACATGGGGTTGATTCCTGTTTGCTGATTTTCCTCCTGTTCCCCCCTTCCCCCTAGAAGAAACATCAGGTGAGGGACCTAGAGGGAGACAGGGGCGATGTTCTGAGGGAACCTGGATCTAAGTTGGTCAATGTGCCTGCTCCAGAGGAGGCCATCCTCTGTTTGTACCCTAAGAACGAGGGCCGTGATGAGTTATTTCAGCAGGAATCCACAAAGGGTCACCTATAAGGTTCCTAGCATAGACAGAATCTCCCACACTAAAAGAACGAACTTTGGAAGTGGAATCCAGTGGTGTGCAGCGTAAGTGGGATGAAGGCGGTCAAGGGAAGACCTAAGTTTCCTGCCCATCAACAACTCTGCTGGGACAAGTAGGATGGGCTAGGAGTGATGTTGAACACTAAGAAGCTTTTCAAGCTTCTCAGTGATGTCCCCAGGACCCAGCTGCTGAAGCTTCTTTGGTAAAGCTGCACCATGTTCAGCCCGGCCGTTGGCAAGGTGCCCAGGGGCAGTGAGGGCATGTCTGATGCCCTGTTGAGCTAGAAAGGATTCAAAATGTTAGATGTGAATTGAGGCCATTGTCAGAGACAGGACATCTGGTAACCCATGGGTTACAAACAATTTTCTGAGCTGCTTGATAACAGCCTCAGTAGTAGTGGATGTCATTGGAATTACCTCTAGCCATTTGGAGTATGCATCTACTATCACTAGAAAAGTGTGCCCTCTTGTAGGGCCTGCAAAATCAATGTGGATTCTAGACCATGGGCCCCTAGGACATTCCCATTCCTGTGTGGGGCGTGAGGTGGGGCAGGTCTGACTACCTGGCAATTGGGACAAGAGGCTACCCAGTTTTCAACCATTTTGTCAATACCTGGCCACCATACATAACTCCTGGCCAAACCTTTCATCCTTACAATCCCAGGATGACCTCATGTAACATTTCCAAAACTCCCTTGCAGTTTTGCAGGAATAACCACCCTGTTACCCCACAAAATACATCCTCTTAATACAGATAATTCAGTTTGCCTGGACTTAAAGGTTGGGCAAGGTGAGGTAGATCTTGAAGAGGCCAACCTTTCTTAATCCAGCCCATAACAGGTGCCAACACAGCATCTTTGGTTCTTTTGCAATCTCAGCAGCATGGACTGGAAGCTAGCAACGGCTCCAGGAAAAAAGGTGTGAGTTTGTTCAAAGTCCTCTCCTTGTGGCAAGGTAGTGGGCAACGACTCAGTGCATCAGCATGTCCAATGTCCTTGCCTGCCTGTGAATCAGTTTGTAGGAATAGGCTGCAAGAAATTCAGTCCACCTCAGCATTCTTGGTGACAGGATGTTAGGTGGTTTGTCTCCCAGTCCTTTTTTGAAGACCTCTCTGGAAACTCAGACTTCAAGGACTCTTCCCAGTCAGAACTGCTCACTTGATGGATGCCAGTCACCTCGATGCCAAGTGGCTTGAACACCAAGTCCCAGCAAACTTGGCCATCCTTGTCCACTATGGTCAGGGGCAAACGCTTGGTGTGGCTTTTAAACTGCGCTGAAATCTCTCTCGGCTCCAACTACTACTGGAATCTTGTTCCCTGATAGGTCTTTGAGAGTCAGTGCTTGCTTCTGGAAATGCTTTTTCTGAATTTTGGAAAGAGTCTGTGGATGGTGTCCCATGATACCATGGATAAATAAGAGCCTGAGTCCACTTCCATTTGGCAAGGCCTTCCTTCAATAAACACCTTCACATGTACTTTTCTGCTTTTAAAGGTGAAGAATGACCAATAGTGATTGTTTGGTGAGTTTCATTCTTGCCATTTGTTTCTAAATTTCTGCCCCATTTTTTGGTGGAGGAAATTGTTGGGCTTAAAGTCTCTATCAGGAAATTTTTCCTAGTTGGTGGGGTTCTGGATGATTTGCAGACTCTGGCTATGTGACCTCACAACGTGGAGGCAAATGGAGTCAAAGAACTTGCAATCAGCTGGGAGCCCCCCCCCAGCCTCCTCTGCAATAGAACCTTGCCATTCTTCCCAGATTTTTTCTTCTCCATTCTGAGTTTAAAAATCCCTCCTCTGCCTCCCTCACTGCCTTCAGAATCAGAGAGTCTTATTTGTCGCAGTAGATGATTTGATCCCCATCAGAATGGCTTGAGGCCTGGCTTGAGGCCTTGTTAATTTTTTTCATGGCCGCTGCTGATGAGGACTTGGCTTCTGCTGAAACAGCTTCTTCAATGGCCTCTTTAAACGTGATCTTAGGTTTCATTAGTAGTTTGCTTTTGTAAACCTTATCTTTAAGGCCTAAAACAAACCCGATCACGCATGGCCCTCTTCTAAGTTGGTAAAGTCACAAGCACCCCAATGTCCCTTAAACTTGCCAATACGAAGTCATTAACATTTTGCTATCCCTTGATCCGACGACGAAAAATTCGTGTCTCTTAATGAGGCACGATACTTGGGGCGTAATGGGCTCTCAAAAGTCTTTCTAAGTCGGCCATTCTATTACCTTTCAGCTCTGCTGCTCCCGCCAATGCCTTTCGCCGCCATCTTGAAGACTGCCGGACTGCAGTGCGTGAGAAGACCGCCTCTTCCGCTCCTTGATGCCCGGCAGATCGCTTCTCCAGGAACATGTGAAACGATCGATATGATTCCAGTCTTCCGTCGCCAGATCACGGTGCTGGGGGGTGTTCAGCGCCATTCACTCATTTTCATTGTTGTCTGGCCGTGGCTTGTCTTCTCTTCAGGGAAATCCCACCTTTTACAGTGTTAAGTTTGCATGAAGAGTCAGACGCCGAGGAGTTCCAGCAAAAGGCTTTATTAGTGACTACAGCCGAATGGACCGGTTTGGCTTGGCTGTTTGCTGTTTAGCCTGCAGCCGTAGCTGCTAGCCAATGGAGTGCAGGGATTCTTCCCCACTATTCAAACCAATACCATTTGACATTTTACAAGAAGAAGTTCAAATAAACCAATAACATTCAAACCTACATACATAACACAAACAATGTCAGCTGGTGGCCCCAAGGGGAGGGACTTCTCTGTGGCTGCCCCTGCCCTCTGGAATGAGCTACCGTAGAGATCTGGATTGTCCCGACCTGAGAGCCTTTCACGCCACCCATAAAACATGGCTGTTTAAGCAAGCCTATCTATCCCCATGAGATATTTTAAATTTTTGATTGGAATTATCGTTTTTAACCATTGTTTTTAAATTTTTAAAATTTGATATGGGTGGGGCTTAATTAAGTTTAATTTTATTTTAATATTTGTATTGTATGTTTTTAATGCCCTGTAAACCACCCTGGGTCCTCTGGGGAGAAGGGCGTATATAAAACCAATTAAAATAAACAAATAAATAAATGAATGAATGAATTTTGTCCCATTTTACAACTTTTCTTGCCACATTTGTTAAATGAATCACTGCAGTTGTTAAATTACATTTGTTGTTGTGAATCTGGTTTCCCCATTGACTTTGCTTGTCAAAAAGTTGCAAAACAATCCTGGGACACTGCAACTGTATTAAATGTGAGTTAGTTGTCAAACATCCAAATATAAATCATGTGACCATGAGGATGCTACAACAGTCATAAGTGTGAAAAATGGTCATAAGTCATTTCAGTGCCATTGAAACTTCAGATGGTCAAATTTTTATAAGTCATGGACTATATGTATAGCCATATAATAATAGAATCCCTGATATCATTTAGGAATGGTAAAAGATGGAGTTAATTCAAACAGTTTTTGAACTGCAACATATATTTAAATTTATATTTAACAGACATAATTGCTTTCAACTATTTTATTTTGTGGTTGTATCTTAGGTGAACTGCCAAGAATTCTATTTGAAAATTTAATTGATTGATTGCAACTACACAGATTTATTTTCTCCAGGAATTGAACAGTTGTATAGAAATATTGTTAATAGTAATAGTAATGATATTATCATTACTATTCCTTAGATTAGGAAGTTAAAAGCTAGAAAAGATAATGGCAAGTTATTTCTCTATTGTTGATAAGGTAATTTACAGGATGTACCTTTGTACTCCCCAGGAGTCAAGCTCTGTTTTGGAAATCTATTACTATTTTCTAACTTTCTTCAACAGACTTTATTAAGGATTATGGAAATAAATATATGAAGTGCTGTGACCTTGCCTCCCACAATTACGCATATAAATTCTAAACGTATATTATGTTTGTATATATTATCATATTACACAGTTTTATTTTTAAATGTCACTAAAAGCATAAATAATAATGGAATTGCTGAGCCTTATTTTTCTTTTATTTCTTATTTGAAAGTAAAATTATCTTAATATCAACTGAATGTGTGGCATTTATTGGACAGCCTGCCTTGTCTGCTCCTCTATAAGCTTCAAACAGCCAAAAGGAGAAACCATCAAGAAAAGAATTCTCCATCCATAATTGTTCAGATAAATGGTTGCCCTACATGGGCTCTTTGGCGTGAGTGTCTCAAGCTGGGAGGATCTTGAGATGTCCATTTTAAAATAGTTCTCTTCATATTTGCAGAAAACCTAAGGCAAATAACTTAAGAGTTTGTTTGCTTTCGGTAATTGTAAACAAATTAGTATACAGCTGCATGTGATCATACATGGGGATAAAGTTTCATGCTTTTGTACTTTGCCAGCATGATGCAAAATCATTATTATACATTAAATGAGAAAAGGCTACTATCATGCTTATTAACTTCACATCCTTTCAGCCATCATGCATTTTTTATATAGTCCAAGTAAAATCTTTGTGTTTCTCCCTAAAAATTTGAAATGATGTTTGTGCTCTCCCACCACTGAATATTTTTATGGAACTAACAACCCCCCCACACACACTTTAAAATATCCCATAAAATTAGAAATATTGAAGGTGTAGGATGAAAGGATATCCCCAATCTACCTGCAGCTTGAAGATATTGTTGCAACAACTTGCTTCAAATGTTTTTGATTTTAATTGTATCATTGCTAGTCCTGTTGAATAATGTGGAGAGAAACATTCAAACATAATGTGCAGTTTATAGTCTATGACATCTCATACAGTATGATCAGAACTTTTCAAAAGAAAATGTAGATAAACCTCTTGATGTAGATATACCTCTTGAAGGTCCAGAGTATCCTCATATGAAAAGGTGGTTTCTTTTCTATTCCAAGTTTTATTATTTTGAAGGTACTTCAAGGAGCTGCAGGAAAAGAAATAAAGGG
Source organism: Naja naja (assembly GCA_009733165.1). Lineage (NCBI taxonomy): Eukaryota > Metazoa > Chordata > Lepidosauria > Squamata > Elapidae > Naja > Naja naja. Next base: position 20,379,518 of record CM019154.1, on the reverse strand, counting down.
GAAATTGTTCACTCACTTTCACTTTATTGTCATAATCCTATGAGTAGGCTGACTCGAAGGGGGGAATGCAGACAATTATGCAAGGGTGTGCTTACCTTTTATCTGCCTGTTTCATGTGTAAATTAGGGACAGAAAGGCTAAATGTGAAATAAAATCATCATCATGATGCATGATCCACTGAATTCATGACAATGACTTAACCCGAAGCTTTCTGATTTTTTGCCTGTAGTATCTTCTATTTTCTCAATTTTAGCTCACATAACACCATGTAGAGAGCTAGTCTGGTGTAGTGGTTAAGGTACCAGGCTAGAAATGGGAAGATGGTGAGTTCTGGTCACAAAGCTAGCTGGGTAACCTTGAGCTGGTCACCTTCCCTCTGTCCCAAGAAGAGGGGCCCTGGCAAATGACTTCTCGAATCTTGCCAAGAAATCTGCAGAGTAAATTCAGGTAGTCACCATGCGTCAACACTGACTTGAAGGTGCACAGAAGCCCTTCACCATATAATGCATCAAACAGAATTATTTATGTTTTAAACACTTCTGTACACATAGATAAGACACATGTAAATTGATATTTAGATTGCAACCTCATAATGTTCTTGCAAAAGTAAGATTTATGGACAAATTTAGCACCTTTGGTCAGAGAATAAAATAAATAAAAGAGCCATGTCTTTTGTTAAAAAATAGTTATTACAGCAAGATGATTAAAGAACACTAAGCAGATATTTAGCTTTGCTGTGCAAGTAATATTCTGCAGAAGCAATGCTGCCACATTCCTCTATGCTTTAGGAGGCTTAAGACATATTTTTTGTGCAAGGCCAAAGACAATCCTAAAATTCAAGGACAGATAAGAGATGTGCTTGTATCACTCTTATGTTTATAAAGTGCTAGCCATTCACTCTTGCATAATTTATTCCTGCAGAAACCTAAATCACCCAATCGAGTAATAAAATGCATGTAGGTACAAATGCCAGCAAGAGAATGTTGCAGTAAATTAAGATCTGATATAGAAGCCTCGTATGTTTATTTCATTCAGCCCATATATGCCATAACTCTCTCACTTGCGTGCACATACACATGCTATGTGATCTAGATCAATATGCATAAAAGTCTAATCTGGCCGTCTTGAAACAGGTGGAACCTCAATAAAGATGTATAATCCCAGGGATGTAAAATAAATCTGGCTGTTGCAGTGCACTCTATTATTTGTCCAATTCCTTCTGATTTGCATGAAACTGAAGAGTATAGATCAAATACAAAATCAGATGGTTTTTTTTTGCTCTTTCTTAGTTATTGACATTATACATAGATAGTTCTGTTCTCCTTCATTTGTTATTCCTAATTCCAATACTTTTGCTATGGATAAAGTCTTAAAATCCGCAGTATGTTATTACACATGATGGCCCAACATTATGGCTCAGTCATCAAACTTTAATAAGAACAGTTTTAGCATCTTCTTAAATATCTGAAGAGGCATATCTCTTGGGGCAGAAGGTTCTACAATAAAGGGGCTACGACAAAGATGATCCACTTCATTATTTTATTTTACATAAGTCTTCTCCAGATGTCTTTGTAGGATAGGTGCACTTACTGTGCTGCGGTAGTGCAGTGGTTAGAATGCAGTACTGCAGGCTACTTCTGCTGATCACTGGCTGCTAGCAGTTTGGCAGTTTGGCTCAAGTTTGACTCAGCCTTCCATCCTTCAAAGTCAGTAAAATGAGGACCCAGATTGTTGGGGGCAATATTCTGATTCTGTAAACGGCTTAGAGAGGGCTGTAAAGCACTGTGAAGCAGTATATAAGTCTAAGTGCTATTGCTATTGCTACTTAGCATTGTGCAGTCAGTCCCATAAATATCCTGATGCTGCACCTTATATGGCTTTAAAAGTAATAACTATCACTCTGAACTGAGTCTGAAAGCAGTACAGTCACCACAAAGTAGGCATTATTCTGCAATAGCAGTCCCCTTTCCCTGCAATTTGCCTGCTGCACTCAGTTGTTGTTCCTGAGTTACAATTCAAAGACAGCCACATATGGAAGGTTTTACTGTAGTCTAGCTATCTCTAGAGCAATAATCCTGGCCATTGTCAATACCTCATGATCAATTGCAACAAGTCTTCAGGAATATGCCTGTTTATCTGGTTGGATAGATGTGGTTATTCCTTACTAGGAGACGAGAAGAGGGCACAGCAACTGAGAAGGAGGATCTGCAGTCTGCAGTATAGTACAGTCTTCATAATCTAGCCAGTGCTTCCCCATAACTGTCAATAATACCCCAATAGGCACCTTGATCTTTGAATTTTTCCACATTGCTCAATTTTCCCCCTCTGATATCTAATTTAATTCTTCCGGGCCATCATGTTGTCAATTTTCAGGATTTAATGTGCAAAACATCTCTCAATGCTCCTAGGTCCATACCATTAACTCACAATTCTACTCACACTTGCAACCCCACCTCCATTCCAATCCCTTTTCCCTTACTAATACAACCCCAACATGAAATCTTCCATAGGCCATCCCATCCCATGCACCTCAGCTGGTGTGCTATGCTATGGAGATAAAACTTCCTCTCTGTACTCTCACTCCAGGGATGGATAACTCTCTTCATATCCTGATTGGCCCTCAGAGTATATGTTCTTGATAGGCCCACTGATGGCTAGGATCCCAGTCTGATAGTTTTTCCTTTCACTCATGGTGTTAGTTCTGAATTGGTGTCCCTTGTCCTTTGCAAAATACTTTTTTAAAGCTCCCAGGCATCTTGGCTCCTGCTGTCTCAGTGCTCTTGAACATCTTTATAAATAGTCTAGATGAGGGGACAGAAGGGAATTCATCAAGTTTGAGTTCTGGGATGAAACTTTCATCCCAAACTGGAATGAATTGCCAACACCTTGGAAGA